>CM021102.1:748637787-749182890 GCA_007115665.2 Sequoiadendron giganteum | reverse complement strand
ATTGCTATTATTTAATTAATACCTCTAAATTTCTTCTAATCCCTAAGGTATCTAGTTAAATGATTAAATACCTTACCCCTTTAATTCCCCTCTCATCAAATGAATTAAATAAATATGACATTTATTTAATTCTTCACATGCACATCACTTTCACTTAATCCTAATCAACCTCCTTTAAATCTCATTATTAGGAATGTGCACATGCATAATCCTTAATTAGGATGTGTCACATCCTCCAACTTTTGCAAGTTGGCTTCTAATCCTCTTTAACCACTAATCATCATTTAATAACTAATTAGTTAAGCCTAATCAGTACTTTGGTCAACTCTCCCCATCCCCCAAGGAATTTGTAATTCATTTTTATTCATCCAAGGCTCCTCTCTTCCCCATGTTAATTTTTAATTCACTTTTATTCCTCCAAGGAGTATTCTCTTCCCCATGCAAAATTATAGAACCTTTGACTTGTCACATCACATGTGCTAAAGTCTTCTAGAATCTTTGACTTGTCACATCAAGTCACATGTGGGTAAGTACTTAAATTTTTAAGGACCTTGTTTTATCCAAGGTACTTTCTGCCTCTCCTTTTGGAATCTTGTCTTATCCACAAGATTCCCCAATCATGTGAATTTTTAATTCACTTTTATTCACCCAAGATTCTTCTCTTCCGTATGTGATCATTGAGAGGTCACATCATCCCTTTTTCAAGGTACTTGTCCTTCCTCCACATCATGCACCTTCCTTCCACCTCACTTCCACATCATCACATCTTAGGCCATCTCACATTCCACATGTCAAGATGTGATTGCTTGTGAGTCCTCAACTCACCATAGCCCTCCATCTTGGCCTTGTTGGTTTTGTAAGCTCTCAAAAATGAATGGTTCTGTGGAGGAGAGCCATCATTTTTGGACCTCAACAATGGAGCAGTTTCAGATTTAAAAGCAAAAACTAGAAATTAAACTATTCTAAACTACCAAAGATAATCAAAATGCTTCTGAATAAAAACCTATCTCCATTGGCATCCTATCACCAAAGTCTTGTTATGCACTTTTGCTCTCAAAATTTTGCAAGCATAGATGCATCAAGAGGCTATTAGTGAATGGATTAAGTAAAGCTGTGAAGATATGTGTATGTGCAAAATTCATGTAGGGGTCAAAATGAGAAGAGAGTCATGTTTAAATAGGAATCTCTGATGACAAAGAGGTTGAGAATGAGAAATGTGGGATAAATGGCTATTGCAATAATGAATTTTTAAAATCCCACATGGTGTCGTGAAATGAAATGCATATGAGTGGAAATGATAAAGAAGATAGATTAAATGAATGGTGAAGGATTGAATAAAATAATTAAATGCATATATTTTTAATGTGGATGAAAATGGTTTATTAATGTTTTATCATGAATTATTTTAATGTTTTTTATGAGAATGATTTATGTAAGAATGATAATTTGTCGAAATAAAATTATTTAATTTATGAATGGTTATGAAATGTTTTATGAACGATTATTATTTATTATGCATTATGAATGATCATGTGGTGAAATGATATGATTTATATAAATGCAATATGAAGTGAATCATTTATGCAAATGATTTGATTTAAATGATAATATAGTTTTATTATGAAATGCTAGTGAATGATTATGATAATGAATGATAGTGCAAAACGATAATGTGACGTATGCAAATGATAATGCAATGATTTAATGATTTGATGAAATGCATGAATAGAAGAAAGTATTGAATGAATTGATCATTTTAATCAATAGACGAGTAATGTGATTTGAGGATAAATTTGAGTGTCTACATTTTGCCCCTCTTTGAGACAATGCAGCTTGTTGCGTTGTTTCAAAGAAAAAAGATTGATCAACTGATAATTGCCCTAGATATATCCTAGTAAGGAATATGATAAGAGTGATATGCCCCCTCGAGAGATTGATCAGACAGATTGTAAGAAGATTAATCTCTCGATAGATGTCAAGAAAATGATTAGATACTTGATATTGCGCAAGTGATAAAGTAGTGATGTACATTTAATGGGAATGCATAATTGATAGGCGTGACTGAAAAATTGATGAAAATGATCAGTATAGCCGGGTTGATGAGCTGATGAAGCTGATTGAGATTGATGCAAGCGCAAGAAAAGTTGATAGAATGATTGATTGATTGATTAAGGGGACATGAGATTTGGAGATGCTAGTTGATTGATTTCTTTGCAATAGGAAAGATGAAGAAAATGAAATGCAATAAATGGAAGATGCAAGAATGGAGAAAATGAAGGTGATGAAGCCTCTTGTGTGTTTTAAGTGCTTTTATCATCATCGAGCTTATTATGTCGCAAATTAGTATAAGCATCTAGATAACATGAACATCTAGACGACCTGAATACTATTTGCGTTTTTATTTAGTAATGAAGTATAAGCATCTAGGTATAAGGACCCTAGATGACCTGAATACTTATTGCATGGAAGACACTATCAGACAAGGAATGCACTCATCCATACTAGACTCATAGGTCCTCAATGGTTTTAGATAACCATGTCTTAAGATGAGTCGTCCTATGAATAAGAAACAATCCACAGGTAGCAAACAAGTGAACATGCCCCATCATCGCCTCTCTAGTCCCAGACATCCTGGAGAAGCTAAAAGACATGCCACCAAAGATAAAATCATAAAATAATCAAAGACCAACAAACAAACATGCGTCATGCTTCGATATGGAACTGATTCTTGGTACGGTTGTACGCTTTTGATTTGGAAGAGGGATTGATAGGTATGCTGCAATATTTGCTTGATTGTTACTCATGATGCAGTTTGATTTTGCTGAAGTTCAAAGCTATGTGGTGATCTGAAAGTGTCATTGTTGATGGATTTTTGAAGTTATTTGATTTTTTGGATTTTTGGAATATTTGATTTTTATGGATTTTTTTTCAAGACACTTTATGATTTTTTTTGGATTTTTTTTAGGACATTTTATGATTTTTATGGATTTTTTTAGGACACTTTATGATTTTTATGGATTTTTTTCAGGACATTTTATGATTTTTATGGATTTTTTCAAGACACTATATGATTTTTCGGATTTTTTTCAGGACATTTTATGATTTTTATGGAGACTTTTTCAGGACATTTTATGATTTTTATGGATTTTTCAAGATACTTTTTGATTTTTTTATGGATTTCTTTTTTTCAGGACATTTTATGATTTTATGGATTTTTTTCAGGACATTTTATGATTTTTATGGATTTTTTCAGGACCTTTTACAATGGAGAGATATGGATCTCAAGCAAGAAGATAGACAAAGAGGGTATTTTCTCTGACCGCGAGATGCTCAATATCCTAACCCATGGCTAAGGTTGAGGAAATGCCCTAGGGAGAAATAGGACCAACCTAGTACGCATGACAAAGCGAGCAAGTGAGGGGATTGTCGAACAATTCACAAGCCATGGTGAGTGTAAAAGGATATTATGAAGTGGAGGGTGAATGAAAATGGGATGAAAAGATCAAGTAGAGCTCCAAAGGAAGAAGGAGCAAAGCCTCTACACATGGTGCCAATTTCTCAATTTTCACCATGGTACTTGCTCAAGGTGCCACCAAAGTGGTTTTCACCATTGCACGAATTGATTTCCCTTTACTTTTTTTTTTTCCCCTCTTCATTTTTTTTTTGTATTTTTTCAAGACTTTAAAAGAGTGCACCCTCTAAAGCACTCAAGTATAAAACTTGCAAATGTGCATACTGTTGATGGGATCATTAAGAAATTCACCTTCTGGAGTAGATAACTGATATACCCCAGATCCATACACAACAGTGATAACGTATGGACCTAACCAATTAGGCTCAAATTTACCCTTGTTTTCTTTGTCTTGTTCATTGCAAGGATTTTCACGAAGGACAAGATCTCCAACCTCAAATGTGTGTGGTTTCACTTTCTTATTATCACTTCGACTCATTCGTTGTTGATATGCTATAAGATGGTTAAAAGCAGTTTGTCTTCATTCATCTAATAGCTCCAATTCCTACAAACGGGAAACTCGGTATTCTTCATCACTGATGTGATTGTGCAAGGAGATGCGCAAAGAGTGTAACTTGACCTCAATGGGAAAGATGGCTTCAGATCCATAGACAAGGGCATAGGGGGTAGCACCTGTAGGAGTGCGGATACATGTGCGATAAGCTCACAAGGTAGGATTCAGTTGAATATGCCAATCTCGACCAACTTCATTGACCGTCTTTTTAGGAATTTTAAGAATGGTTTTGTTAGAGGCCTCAGCCTGGCTATTACCTTAAGGATAGTAAGGTGTGGAGAAATGATGGTGTATATGGAATTTCTCATAGAGTTCACGAACATCTTGATTTTTGAATGGACGTCCATTATCTGTGATGATGGATAAAGGAACACCATAATGGCAAATGATGTAGTTCAGTATGAAAGTGGCTATTTTTTTTCCAATGATATGAGTGAGAGCAATGGCTTCAATCCATTTCGTGAAATAGTTAGTGGCAACGAGAATGAACTTATGACCATTGGATGAAGGTGGATGGATCTTGCCCACGAGATCGAGTCCCCACTGATAAAAGGGCCATGGTGTAGCAAGAGACTGTAATTCCTATACAAGAGCATGTATCAAGTTTGCATGTTTTTGGCACTGCTTGTATTTTTTAACAAACTGATAAGCATTTGTTTCCATTGTAGGCCAATAATAACCCATACGCAAGATTTTCTTGGCTAAGGTAGGACCGCTAGAATGTGCCCCACATAAACCTTCATGTACTTCTCGTAGAGCAGTTTTTCTCTCGTCATGCTCAATACATCTAATTAAAGTACCATCAAGACCTTGGCGGTAAAGGGTACTGGCTAAGATTACATAGCGGGAAGCTTGACGGATAAAGGTTTTACGAGATTTATTGGATAGATCTGATGGCAAGGTGTTATCTTGGAGATAGGTCTAAATATCACCATAACATTGAGAATTAGGGCCAACAATTAGGTAGATCATTTTAGTTTGTGGGATATTATAAACAGGTTCCAATAGAGGCTCTACCAAGAACTCACAGCAGACATCAATGCTTGGCATTTCCACAAGTGAACCAATTGTTGCCATTGCATCAACAGCCCGGTTGCTATCTCGAGGAGTTTTCTCAAAGTAAATTGATGTGAAATAGGCCTTGAAGTCATCCACCATTCTTTTGTAAGGCATTAATTTTTCATCTTTTGTTTTGTAGTCATCATTAACTTGTTTGATCACTAGCTGAGAGTCACCAAGAACACGCAACTCTAGGATTTTCCGTTGCATTGCCATACGAAGCCTAGAAAGTAAGGCCTCATATTCTGTAATATTGTTGGTACATGGAAACTATATCTTGTAAGCTTTAGGTATGCAATCCCCTTGTAGAGTGACAAAGAGATTTCTAGCACCTGAACCACCTTGTGTGAAGGAGCCATCAAAATATAAAGTCCATAGACATGTAGATTCCATGTTGAAGATAGATTCATCAGGAAATTTGGTAATAAGAGGATGATTATCTGTCATAGGAGCATCGGCAAGTTGTTCTTCTATAGCTTTTCCTTTAATTTCTTTTCTTTCTACGTACTCAATATCAAATTCACTAAGAATCATCACCCATTTAGCTAATTGACCCATGAGTCCTGCTTTGCTCAAGAGGTACTTAAGAGGATCAATTATTGCAATGAGCTTTTTTTGGTGCATAAGCATGTAATGTCACAAATTTTGTGATGCAAAAACTATAGCAAGGCATGCTCTTTCAATAGAACTATAATTGAGTTCATATCCCACTAGAGTGCAACTAATGTAATAGATAGCACATTCATTTCCTTCAAAATCATGTTGTGCCAAAAGTGCCCCCAATGCTGTGGTGGTTGTGGATATATACAGAATTAAAGGCTTGTCATCTTTGGGAGGTACCAATACTAGCAGTGTCATCAGATACTCTTTGATTTTCTAAAAAGATTGTTCACACTTGTCATCCCATCTGAATGGAACATTCTTGTGTAATAAATGTTGAAAGGGTTGACATTTATCTGTGAGTTGTGATATAAAGCGGCAAATAAACTAAAGTTTTCCTTGTAATGATCTCAACTATCTAATATTCTTAGGTGGAGGAATTTCAAGTATAGCCTTTATTTTTGCATGATCAACTTCAATTCCCTTAGATGTGACAATATATCCAAGGAGTTTCCCAGAGTTTACCCCAAAGGCACATTTTTTGGGATTCAATCCAACTTTGTATTTTTCTAATCTTGTAAATATTTTATCCATGATCTCTAGATGTCTAGCTCTTGTGTAAGATTTTCCCATCAAATCGTCTCATAGTCCTCTAGATATGTATGCATCATGTCATGAAAGATAGTGGTCATTGGACATTGGTAGGTAGCTCCGGCATTCTTCAACCCAAAGGGCATGACATTCCAACAAAAGGTTCCCCAAGGACAAATGAATTTTGTCTTAATTTTATCTTCAGGAGCTATTTCAATCTGATTATAGCCCAAGAAACCGTCCATGAGGGATAACATTTCAGGTCCTGCTGCCAAATCCACTATCATGTCAATGTTTGGAAGGGGGAAGTCATCCTTAATAAAAAAAAATTTAAATCTCTAAAATCCGTGCAAATTCGGATGCCCCCATCAGGTTTTGAAAGTGGTACTAAATTTTAAATCCAATCAACACATTCAATAGGTCTTATAAATCCAACATCTAGCAAATTTTGTAATTCGACTTTTACCAATAGAGCAATATGCGGGTGCATTTTTCTCAAATTTTGTTTAACAGGTTTTGCCTCCGGTGGCAAAGAAAATTGATGCATGACTAGATCTGGATCAATTCTTGACATATCTGCATAAGACCACGCAAATTTGACTTGTCTTTCCTTGTAAAACTATATATGCTCTATTCTCTCTTCAAGTGTTAATGATTCTGCTAGGTGAATTATCTTTGGTTTTTCTTCTGTACCCAAGTTAGCTGGTATTATCTTCTCCACCAACATAGATGAATCATCATGATATACTGCTAAGGGGAGTGTGTCAATCCTTCCATCCTCAGGCACCTCAAATAGGTTTTCACCCTTGATATGTCCTTTATTTTTACTTTTTTTGGGTCCAATAGCACCACAGGGTGGTTTTCACTAGAAGAACTATTTATATTTTCAATAATTTTTTGACTGAAAGGCTTGGCACCCTCCTCAAAGTAAGCTGCATTATTGAGTTCTATGGTGAAACCTATCTTATGATCCTCAAAAGGTGTATCTTCTCGTGCTCACAAAATTTTATGATTGCCTCATCATTTTGAAATACATCCAGTTGTGGCAGTCCATTCTGGTCTAAATCAATAAGTTCGGGGTGAACCAAGGGTAAAGGGTCATGATTTGAATCAAGATTTTGAATGGATTCAAGGGTACAAATGTTATGATCAAGTTTAGGGGTAGGGATACTATCATAGTCATAAATTTCAATAAAGTCATCGATGGTACTTTCTTCGTTTGTCTGTGTATCATTAGAGGACTCTACTTCCTTACTTGAAGTACACATGGTACTCAAGGTCTTATCTTTCTGCACATCATATCCTAAACCAGGGACTTTTTGCATATGAGTAGGTTGTATTGGCTCCAAGATACCTTTTTTTTGTAAGCCAAGAGGAATTTTACCATCATATCCCATTTGTTTCATAAGATCAAAACCTTTACCATATTGTTTAATAGGTATCTTTATTTTAGTTTGTTCTTTTTCTGTATCCTTATCATTGTATAGCCATTTCAGGAGATTAGATTCTTCTACTTCATTAGAGAGGACTCCCCATTTTTTGAGATTGGTTAATTTACAAGTCACTGTAGACTCTACATCTGATGTGGTCTTAGTCATTTGTGGTTTTCCATAAGTATGGGGAGATAAAGGTAACTTTCCAATGCAAAGGGCATGATTCAAAGTATATTCTCCCACCCCTTATTCTTTTACTTGTATTTTGGTCTCAACTTCCTTGGATTTTGAGGAGGATGCTTTTAAGGACTCAGGATCAACATATGCTTGGGAAGGAAATGAGTCATGATTGCTTGGGATTGTGATTTCAATTTTAGGACTTAGATTATGGCAGTACATGAAAGGGTTGGGATCTCCTTTTATTATGATTTCAATGCCATTGTGTGGGAATTTAATACGTTGATGGTATGTAGAAGGTATTGCTTGCATTGCATGAATCCAAGGTCTTCCAAGGAGGATATTATAGGTCAGTGGGAGATCAAGGACCTGGCAAACCATATCCTTTACCACAGGGCCAAATCTTATTGGTAGAGTAACTGATCCTTTAGATGAGCATTCCTCTTCATCATACACCTTTATGGTAATCTTATTCCTTGGATCAACTGCATTTTCAGAAAACCCCAATTTTTTGATCAATTCTTGGGTACAAATATTAAGACCTACTCCTCCATCTATTAGAACTCGCTTGATCTTGGCATTATTGATAAGGACGTCAATTTGTAAAGCTACATTATGTGGTTGTCAAGGGGATGAATCATCATTTTTAGTAAAAGTGATGGTATAAGGCAAGGTGATATGTCCCACCATAGCTTGGAATTGATCTATATGTAGGTTCGTAGGCACTGTAGTAGTAGCAACCTCTTTATCTAGAATAGCCTTATGCTCAACACATAGGCGTAGCAACTCAAGTATGGAAATTTGTGCGGGCGTTTTTCTTAAATGCTCTATGAGGTTGTACTGTGAAGCTGGTGTAGCGGGCTTTGAATTAGGACCTTTAAGGGTGATTGTTCCTTTGTAGGTAGTAACCTTATAATGAGGTGCTTTATCTTTTATAATGAAAGTTTTTACATGTTTATCAAACTCATTGATGTTGTGTATGGTATAGTCATACTTAGTAGTAGTATAGTTTACACCATCACCAATTTCAGGGGCCTTTCCTTTATCCTTGTCATGCTTAGGGAAATGTTTTTTAAACACCTCTCGATCAAAGTTAGTCAAAGGAGTGTGTCCATCAACCACTATCTTACCATCATCAATAAGGTCTTGTATTAGATGTCAGAGTTTATTGCAACTATTAGTCTTATGTCCTTTGTGTCTATGATAGTCACAAAATTGATTCTCATTCCACCACAAGGGTTTGACTTGTGGATTATATTCCTTTATTTTAGGTAGCATTATAATATTGATTTCAAGAATTTCTTTTAATGCGGATTCAAGTGATTGTCCCAATGGTGTAAAATTTTGTTTAGGGAAACTTCTTTGTTTTTCCTTTCCTTTATCTGAAGATGAACCTTTGAGGTTATAAACAGGTGATGATGTTTTAGTTGTATTTTCATCAACAACTCCGTCATTGACTACATTCTTGTTTGAATTTGATTTTTGATCTCTATCATTATTAAGGTTTATGGTTCCATCATCAATGAGAGTTTGTTCGATTCAAAATCCCATTTCTATGGCATCATCAAAGGAATCCAAGCATTTGAGGTGAAGTTCCCTTCCACTTTCTTTGTTCAAATTTTTACAAAAGAGGTCAACCAATTCTTGATCAAGATTAACATAAGGTAATCATTTTGTTAAATGTCTCCAACTTTGCAAGAATGACACAAAATATTCACCTAGTTTTTGTTTGGTGTTGAAAAGGTTTGTCATGGTCACTTTAAAGTCACAATTGAAACTATAATTGGAGACAAATTTATCAGCCAATTCTTGAAAGGATTTGATGGTCGGGGGTAATTGTGAAAACCATTCCATAGCTTCTCCTCCTAGACTGCGGGGGAATAATCTCATAACGTATGTTTCATCAGCTACAAATTCCATGGTAGTAGCACAAAATTGTCTTAACTGATGTTTAGGATCCCCTTTTCCATTATATTTGTCAAGTTTTGCTATGTCCCAATGGTTAGGAAAAGGTGGCACTGGTATGCTTGGATCGAAGGGATAAGGACATATTTCTTTGATGGAGAACTTATGAGATGATGCTTTACGGTTCTTAAGAGTGTCGAATTCTTGGCACAATGTTCTAAGCTCATCCAAAAAAGGATCATTTGTAGGTGTGGGTTTTGAGGTCTTTGAAGATCGCTTGTAACCTAGTTGTAGATAAAAGGGTCTATGATCTTTGATTCTACCATCGTTGTTCGTTTTGGGGTGTTTAGATTTAGTAGATTCAGGTTGGTCATTCATCGTGAGTAGTGACATGTCAAAATCAGGAGGCATTTTGATTCCTTCATCAACAAGGGCTTTGAAGTATTGTTGTGGGTTACGTTTGACTACCTCCATAAGAAGTTTAGTGAATCTATGATCCTTAAGTGCTTCTTCTATATCAGATTTGGTTATTTCTTCATCATCAGTTTCATTTGTTTCTCTAGTTGCAACACTAATGTTATCTCTGCCATCAAAGTCTCTTCCCCAAGGGTTCCCTTCTTCTTGAAACATTTTTGCTCTTGTTCTAGGGGTCATAGTTGATTATTTTGATTTTCAATCCAAGGTAATGTATGAGACCTAAGACTAGGATGCAATGAAAAGGATATGATTCTAAGATGAGATATGGAAGTGGTAAGGTATGATATGACAAGCTAAGAATGGGAAATTTCAAAGGCAACTCTAGGTCCAAAGTTGGTTATGATGTTAGGATTTACTTGTGTTATGATAGATAGACACAAGGGCCAATGATCAAGAGAGGGTATGTAGGCGATGATGGACTCCAAAAGGATTTCCCTACTCAAGGATAATGGTATGTTCCCTAACTCGAGGATGATGAACCTCAAGTGATTTTGGTGATAGATAGCCAATGGTTTGATTTCAAGACCTAGGAAGATTAGCCTAAGTGCAAGCTAAGGGTTTTGTTTGATTGATGATGAATATGCAAAGGGTAGCTGAGATGGTCTTGATATGCAAAGGGGTTGAACAAGCAATAAATAGGTGGAGTGTTATCTATATGCAAGGACTATGTAATGTCACCTATGTATGCAAGGACTAGGATGAAAGGGATAGGTGGAATGCAAGGTCTAGGTGAAATGAAAAGAATAGATGGAATGCAAGGACTAGGTGGAATGCAAGGATTGAAAGATCCAAACTGAAGGACCCCGAGAAATCCAAGTGATAGGTTCACGTTGTATGTTTGTGTTGTTGGACCCTTTGAGGTTTGCAAAGTTTGAGATGTTCCAAGGTACTAGGTGTGATGTTTATTTGAGGTCTATTTTGGGACACACACACAAGACATAGCAAAAAAAGTGTTTTTGAGTTTGTTTTCAATTGTGGATGTGTTTTTATATTTGTACAATACAAGCACAAATCCTAAGATTGGAAAGGACAATATCTGCTAGATTCCATGTGGGTTTCCCCAGCTGCATATTCTTAGCGTGTGAATCTAGAAGCTTGGCCACACAGGCTCCCCCTTACAGTGCACTCACTTCTCAAGCCAACCAAGCTTCCAACCCCCATGAAACTCCCATGGAAGACTGATCACCTCTACTAAAAACTACGAAGATGTGGATGCCTTCACATCGACTGATGCTGCACTGGCAAATAGAAGGATTTTGGCAACTACACAGAGGTTTTTAGTTTGGAACCCTCATTCGAGTGGCCATACATGAGGCACAATATTAAGCTTTATTTAGGAGGCACTCTAGCCTAAAGAGGTTACGCTCAACAGGGTTTTGGGGAGTACTACTTGGTCTGTATGACATATCCGCACTCATAATCCTAGGCTTTCCCTTAGGATTCACATTTATATACCAATCGAGGGTATCTTGGCCAAAAATCTTCATTTCCAGTCTGAGTCACCTTGGGGTGAGTAATTTTTCCCACCAAGGCAAGCCCAAGTTTTAGAGTCAATAATTGTTTCTCTTACACCCAGGATAGCACAAGTGCACAAGGGGAGAGGATACTTCAATTATTGAATCAAGGTGACACATAAAATAGATAGGTCTAGTTTTCTGATGACCTAGTTTGCACAAGGTGAGAGCATAATTAGCTACCATCTTCAAGCATAGCAAATAGTGTTCATTGAACCCCTAGTTAAGCCTATGTGAGAAAAGACAATTGTTCATTTTTAATGCACCAATTGAAGTGTTTTCTAATCTAAAAAATAATTGGTTTTAAAATCATGTCTTCGACGAACGTTCTGCATCAAAATATCATTAGTATACTTATGCCTCCTTTCTTCGACAAGTGAATGTTTTTATTTTCAATTCTTTACCAAACAAACTGCAAGAGAACCCAAATTAATAAAATTAGACCCAAAACTAAAATTAAACTAAAACGAAAACTAACATTATTCTAAATTTAAAATTAGAATCTAACTTAAAAAGATAAATCCAAATAAGAACTAAAAGCTAAATCTAAGTTAAAATTTAAATCTAAAAATCTAAATCTAATTAAAGTTAAGATCTAATTTAAATCTAAAGTTAATTTAAATCTAGATTAAAAATAAGTCTAGGCTAAAGTTAGTTTCAAATTAATTCTAAATTTAAATCTAAATTTAAATGAATTTAAATCTAATATAAATTAAGATCTAATTTAAATCTAAAATTACATTTAAGATCTACATTAAAAAAAGAACTCTAAAAAAAAAACAAAATCTAAACTACATTAATTAAATTTTAAAAAAAATCTAACTAAATGAGAAATTAGAAACTAAATTAAAGCTAAATTAAAAAGTAAAGAAAAAATATAAACTAAAAAGTAAATCTAAACATTAAAAATATAAACTAAAAAGTAAATCTAAACATTAAAAATATAAATGAAATTAGAAACTAAAATTCTAAACTAAGTTAGAAATTAGTCTAAAAACTACATTAAAATTAATCTAAACTAAATTAAAATCTATCTAAACCAAATTAAAATTAATCTAAACTAAATTAAAATTAATCTAAAACTAAATCAAAATTAATATAAACTAAATTAAAATTAATCTAAAATTAAAATAAAACTTAAATTTAAAACTAAAAATTAAAAACTAAAATTAAATTGAAAACTTAATTTTAAAATCTTAAACAACATGCAGCAATGCTTTGATGGACTGATGAATGCATGGACATGGCAGATGAATCATTTGACATAATGCTTTAAAATGCATCAGAATACCTCAAAATAGCCTACAAAAAATAAATATAGTTATTGCAGAAACATTTTAAAAAAAAATGAAAAAAAAAATTGTTTGCTGCAAACTCTAAACCTGTATAAAATATCAGCACCCAAATAAGATTTAAATTATGGCATTTGACAAATATGCATAAATGAGAATGTTCACTCTAAGCACAAAATAGCGGAAAGAAGAAAATATTACATTTTAAAAACCTTATAATGTTTTCAACAAAAAAAAAATTTAAAGCTTTGAAGAATAGTGCAAGGGGTATGGTGATCACGTTTTTTGATTCAAAGCTATTTTTTTAGAGTTTTTATTTGCTGTAAATTAATTCTTTCACCTCAAAAACAATGCCTAGGGCATTCTTCATGACCAGACGACAATTTTAGAGATGTTTTGAGCATTTCAAACTATTCAGTAGTGAGAAAAACGTGGCAGCAAAAGGAAAAACGTGATTTCATTTGTTTCTCATGCTTCTCCAACAAATTTGATACTGCTGATATGGTTTCACACAACCCAACAACAATAAAAAATGGGACAACAATAAAAATGAAGAAACAAAGAAACAATTACTCGTTCACGTCGGGTTCACCATTTGTAGAGCCAGAAAAACGTATGATTCTATGGAGTAAGAACCACTATTTCAGCTCACATCAATAGAACCATTCTAATTAAAAGCAAAACCAGAAATACAAATCTAAACTACAGAAACAAAACAATGCTTTTAAAAGAAATTCATCTCCATTGTCTCCCTACCACCAAGATTTTTATTCATGCATTTGCTCTCAGATTTTATGAGCACAAAATACAATAAAGATGCAAAGATGGTATGAGTATGTAAATTTGTGAGGAAAACTTGTGAGAGATAAAATGAGAGGA
The DNA here is from genome assembly GCA_007115665.2 of Sequoiadendron giganteum. NCBI lineage: Eukaryota > Viridiplantae > Streptophyta > Pinopsida > Cupressales > Cupressaceae > Sequoiadendron > Sequoiadendron giganteum. Next base: position 749,168,938 of record CM021102.1, on the reverse strand, counting down.
AAATCCCATTTAAATAAGATTTCGCTGAGGATAGAGATGGGTTGAAGATGAAATGTGGGATAAAAGATGTGAGAGAAGGAAATGTCATTATCCCTCATTGATGGGTTAAATGCTATGAATGAGAATGAAAGTGATAAAATATAATATTTCATGAATGGTTTATACAAATAATATGATTATATGTAAGTTATGATAATTAGTTTATTTTGAAATAATAATCAATGACTGTGATAATTGATTTATTAATGGAGATGAATATGAAACAATTATGGATGGTAATGATAATTGATTTAATATGCAAATGATGTTTATGACTTATTATGCAAATAGATTATGAATGATTATGATTTATTATGCATTATGAATGATCATGTGGTGATAATATTTTAATGATGTGATGATTTAACGAAATGAAATATGAGGTGGATGATATATGCAAGTGATGTGATTTAAATGATAAAATAGTTTTATTATGAAATGTCAATGAATGATTATGATAATGAATGATAGTGCAAAGATGATAATGCAATAGATGCAAACAATAATGAGATGATTTAATGATTTGATGAAATGCATGAATAGAAGAAAGTATTGAATGAATTGATCATTTTAATCAATAGACAAATAATGTGATGTGAGGATAAATTTGAGTGTCTACAATATCATACCAGACATTTCATAAATAAAAGAATCAACATTATAAATCTTTAACAATTGTATCAAAGTGAACTTTTCAAGAATTTAGAATAATTAAATATTGAACACAACAAATCCATAACATCACCATGAAAAATACCATGAACATCACAAGTAAGAGCTTCAAAAATATCAATAGATAGCCTCATCTAATGCATATGACACAATCTTTGGTAAAGATTCCACAACAATAACATCCATAGATGCATCTAAACTATACCAATCAATAGTGTGCAAACATTCACAAATACACAAGGTTAATAGTTTTCATTATTCCCCAATTTCTATAGGGAGCGACTTATCACATATACATAGTGACTAGCCCCAACATGCCACATATACACAAATTGAGTAGCTCCATTGTATGCCATATATACATAATGTGACTAACTCATACACATCACATATACATAATGACTAATTAATATGGACATCATAAGTACAGCCATGATTGGTTGATATGCATATCACAATACAATGGTGACAAGCTCATGTATACATCACATTACAATAGTTTCTAGCTCAATCATACATCATAAATAGCAAATGTGAAAATCCACACAATACACCACATGTTCACATAAGGAACCATAAGTAAAGTAGAAATTAATTCAAACTATTGTATGCATCAACCCACTACTTGATTCACATAAGCCTTCTATGGAAACAATCGAGCATCCCATACTACTCGACGTCGTCACTAGCAAGGGCTCCAAAATATCAATACACACAACCCTGTGCTATTTATGCAAGTACTTAGGGAGGGATTAGTGTATAAACACATTCAATTACACATAAGTTCATATCACTTCATGATCCCAAGGTTTTAACTACCTCTGATAATCTATGATTTTATTTTCCACATTTGGCTAGGCCAAAACTATAATAAGAGGTTGGTCCAACAGTTACCTACATATTCTTCATTAGAATATATCTTCCTTGCATTCTATTGGATGGCTAAGTAGCCAAGGACACCCATCATTGGCATAGTATGCTCTTTGACTATTGTCAACCTTGAGCATCATATCACATAGCTTATGTGAAAACTCACTCATAGCAAAATGTTTAATCAGATGGTGACCATAATAGTGAACTTAGCATATATATAAGTTCACATTTAAAGGATCAAAATATGACCACAATGATTTCCTACCCATATCAAGCTCATGAGTAAGCCATAATCATGAAATGCATCAATCTCAAGTATAACTTCAATCAATCAACATTCACTCAACTTGTATTTGAAGTCATTCTAACATACACTCACATCGTAGGTTATTGCCTTTCATACATAGTAAATAATAAATCATACAAATCAATTTCATTCTAGATTATTATATTATAATCATTGAAGCATATTTCCCTTACATGGTTCCCATACTAAATTATCTAAGAAATAACAAGTCTCTAACTCATCTAGATGTCACCTCAATTCTAATATGTGTTCCAAACTCTCAAAAAATGCAAATTTAATGTAGTAGACTCTAGGCCCTAGTGTCTGATGGAACTCCTAAAGTTTTTTGTTCCATCTCCAAAATCTTGATGAGTTTAGGGAGCTATGGGTTTTGTCTCCTGCTATTGTATTAGAGGGGTTTTAGGTTTACTTTGGTCTCATTTGAAAAACCCTTGGAGTCTATATTTTTTTCCTTTAAATTATTTCTCGGTTGACTCCTTGTGTCGGTCATCCATCCTTCAAGTCATGCTTCTCAGCATTGAAACCCATTGAGTGACTAGGAATCTTCTATTGTTTTATCGATTGGTCCTGTGAGATTATTGTTTTTGAAGTTTTCCTAAGTTGGGCTGAATATTTCTCATTGAAAATCTTAGGCCTTTTATGTCATAGGTATGGCCTCGTCGAATTTGTCAAGTCCCTTTTAGGGTTAACAATTTTTTGATATGTGCAGATATGTGGACCCCTGAATGTTGTTCGATGAATGTAGAAAGATATGAGTCATTTTCCGCCTGCCCGTTCCATTTTCTCTCCTATTATTTTACTCATTCAGGCTCATGGTTAAAGGAAAATTTTCCCTAATGATTGGTGGGCTAGACATTGTTGGCAAGGCTTGCGACTAGTCATTAAAGAGGATCAACGATGGGAGATGAATGAGGTGGTTGCATCTAGACTGTTCCCCATGTGCCCATTTTATTTTGTTGGTTATTAAAGTAATCACATGGGCTAGTGGGCAATTGCCACATGTTTTCATTGATGATGGGCTTGAGGGTTAATATTGCAAAATTACAACTAGCTGACGGTCGATTTTAAGTGATGTGATTAATCTGGATCACTCCCCGCTATCCCATGTGGGTCCCATCCTTCCTGCTAGTTTCCTAATGGGGGAGCGGGCGTCTGCCACGTGGAGTAATCTTGAGAACCTGAAGGAATGGGTATGTGGGCGAATATTTAATTAAAATCTCAACACTAGACATGGGAGGTAAGATATGCATTACTATTATGCATATATTGCACGTGATTAAAAGATATTTTAATCTGAGCTATAGGTGTTGTATGAAAGATAAAATTGTTGCTAGCTAAGGAGTGTGTATGACAAAGCCACGAGATTTTATCTCAGTCGCTCCCTTTTTTCCAGTTGATGAAAGTTTCACATGAGTTATGCCTCATGGGGAAAAGGGACACATGGATTATGGCTATAAAGACAAAGAGGTAGTAGGGCCCGCACATTACAAACAAGTGTCTCCAAGTGGACTCCTGTCATTTGGTAAGTATTGTGGTTGTGCACAATCGAATCTTTCATAATAACCTAATAAAATCTAGATCGTAGATCAGTCAACTCTCCAAAAGAATCAACGGTTGGTATTCAAAACTTAGTTGAAGGAAAGCAAGCCATTCTAGTTTGTGCAAGTGAGCCTTAATAACTAAAAGGACATTGAGCTACCGAAGTAAGGAATTGCATTTTATTAATGTTTTTCTTAAAGGTATTACTCATCATTACATATATACTCAATACACTCAACGAGCTCATGTTGTGGTTTCTCAACATCTTCTCTCATTGGAACTAAGGTTGTCAACTTATGAAAAATAATAAGTCAATTATAGCTTTTCTTCTAGCATTATTGATAAGTTGAAAATTGCTCAAGCTTAAGTCTATTAGGGTTTTATTGGTTCAACTTTTTAAGGTTTGATGTTCATGGAAAAGGGATTCTATTAAATTTTCATTTGTATAATTCATGCTAAACCCCCACAAAATTCGTAGGTCTTGTTCAGTTAAACCGAAAAACCCTTCCTTGTTGTATGTCCTACAATATTGATCCTAAGGTAAAAGTATCTTCATCTAAGGGGGAGGCTTTTGTTCCCAAAATACCTCTGAATAAAGACCTTATGGATCAATTACCACCATCCACTAGTGACAAGCCTAAAGGCCAATTGATTCCTAGAGGTCCTCAAATAGTAGAGGGTCTATTCGATAGAAGATATTCTATTAGAGATGCTAAATTGCCTTATAATAGATGGGAATTGTTTTATGGTTGGTTGAAGAAAAAAATATGGGTGTTTCAGTAGGAAAACCTTTGAATTATGATCCGAGAAATTTAATTGTGCCAAATATCTATATGGATGTTGACTTGCTGGAGGCAATAGCTTCTAACTATGACCCAGATAGGAGAACCATCAGAACATATGATGGGAAAGAAATGGTTAAGATTACAAAGGAAGAATTGGGTCTTATTTTCAAGCTTACTAAATGGAATGATGAAATGCATATGATAAATGAAGAAGCTCTTAGGAAAGAATATGAAAAGACAAATATTTCATTTAGAGTCCACATCTTACCAAGATTTCTAGTAAAAATTTTAGGATGAAAGATTGTGATAGGATCACATGATAATGAGCCTTTCCATGTTAACTATTTTTTTCCTTATTTCAAAAGAACCTTTTATTCCATTTGCCAAATAATTGGTTATGATCCCATAGCTGGAATGCCAATGGCATGGATGTATATATGGTTGTCCATATCCATCATCCCCAGTATTGTGCAGTATATGATTATGTAGGTTTTCTTTATGTAAGAATGCATGAAAGACTAGTAAGATTAAAGAGGTAAAATCTAGGATAAGACGCAAATAGTACTTATTGCTGATGCATATGTTTTTAAACAAAGGTGCAATTTACTTTGGACACAATATTGACTTGGAAATAAAAATGGGTGACTTGGATTTTCCCATGCAATGTTGGACCGTAGTCTTGGATAAATATGATAGGACATATGATTATGTCACATTCCATAATTTTTTTGCTTCTGAACTAATGAAAGCTTTGATTCTGAAGTTACCTAGAGTTCCCATGGCTCTACATGACTTTTTGAGACCGAAAGAAAGAAGGCCTGAGATAGGATTTGACCATAATTGGGAAGATGTCATCTCACTCCTTGATTACACTATATTGAGAGTATATGGTTCCAAAGTAGCACCTCACTTGTTGTCGAGGTTTGTGCCAGAAAGAATTGGTTTCCTTGAAGTTATGTGGTAACTAGGAAATGTTGAGAATGAGCACTTGTTGATTCAGGGAAAGGCAACTTTCTTTCCATCATACACATTTTATTTTATTTTTGTAACGACCAAAGGATGTTGGAATAACAACCTCAAAGTACTGAAAACATACCATATGTAGAGGACAGTTGAGAGGGTCAGGTATGATCCTAAAGGTTTCATGGCTTGGTTGAATGAGAGGAACAAGAGTTACAAATATGTCCACATTTTCCAATACCCAAAAGATGTAATAAGAAATATATCAACATCTTGGAATAGGAAAAGAGGTTAGCAAGGTGGATTGCATTCAATAAAATGAAGAGGAAAATAAATAAAGAAGAGCCTAGTCTCAGGATTCTCCTAGAGGAAGAGGATATAATACAAAAGGTGGAGCATGTAACAAGGAACTTTGATTCAATAGTAGGCCATATTGAAACTAAAGGGGTAGTTATTAAGGATAAAGGGAAGGCTCCAATTGCAAAAGAACAAAGTGGGGGAGAATCCCTACTATAGGAAGAGAGTTTACATCACAAACCCCTGAGGAACCAAACATAATGTTTTTTATAAGAAGAAAGAGTAAGACAAATAAATCTGATGAAGCCTGTGATCCCACTCAGCAAGAGGAATATAAAACTCCTTCTCCTATGTCAGAAGTACCACCCCCATCTCCACCAAGGTAGGCAAAGCCCGAAATTGTGGATGTTGATTCTCCACCATCTAGCAAAATGCCACCCAATGAGCCACCATTGAAAAAATAGAAGATTGAGGCCACTAGTTTAGTGGATTATGATGACGACGATATTTGGGTGTTAGAACAAGAAATATAAGAAGGATTTCCTTCTACATCTGTAGTGAGAGTGACAAGTCAATTAGGAAAAATATTGAGTAATGTTGATCTTAGAGGAATCAATGGAAATGATGATATGCGGGTTGAGGCATATACTAAATTTTTGGATGATGACTCATTTGTAAAGACTCAAGCTTTTATGGAGTTTTCCTACAAGGCTAAAAGAGATGAGTATGTAAAAATTTTGGCTATAGAGAGGAGCCTTCATCCAAAAGTGCCTGATGCTGTCATTCAGAAAAATGTGTTAAATGAGATGAGAGCTAAATTCCAAAACATGGCTACAAAGACAGGTCAGTAATTGGTAAGAACTAGTGGTATTGTGTTGCTGCCAGAATGGGATTTAGCTTCAGCTATAGATTTTGACACAATCAATAAATGTGACAAACCCCTTTATGATACAAAAGAGGAAGCTACACTTACACTACAGGGGTCTACTTTCAGTGAGGAATGGGAAGCCTTGGCTATAAGGTCATTAGCCATAAGCACAAGAAATCCCGACATTATTGAGCATGCACCTAATTACAGTGGAGGCCTAATAATAAAAAGAGTATCATAAACATCGGCCTTAGAAGCTTAAAAAATTTCAGTTCATGTTGTGCAATTCACAAGGGCAACTGTGGAGTCTGTGAGTGTTGAAAATGAGAAACTTAGAACATAATTGAATAATTTTTTGGTTAAGTAATGAGATCTTGAGAGAAATAAATATGCAATTACATACAAAGGTAGCATTATTGGAGGATGTGTTGCAAAAGTTACAACCTAGAAAACTCAAGTAGTATGATGTTGACTCTCCCACTACTACACAAGAAAGTGTATCCACTGAGTTTACTACTGATGTAATTTATTCAAGTAGAATTGTTCCATATAATATGGGAAGTGCACCGATTTCAATAGTAGAACCCAATATATTAGAAGGGCCATAGGTGGAAGGGGAGATTAATAGGGAAGAATTTCCTAGGCAATTAAATGAATATAAGGAAAAATGTAAAATTCATGATGAAGAGACTTTTAAGAGCAATATGAGGATTGTCACTCCAGTGTACTAAAACATCTAAACAAAAGAGTGAATAACAAATTGAATATTATTCACTACAGTTATTCATCCATGGTTGATGCCATCAAAATGTTTGATATTGACAGAGAAAGAGCCATTCCACTCATGGAAGTTTGGATCCCTAGGAAACAAGAATTGATATTGATAGGAATTGGGGTTAAGTAGGACCCCAATCCACTTGAGAAGTTTAAGCCTATTGTGGTTCTTGGGAATAATATTGAGGGATATAGAGGAAATATTGAAACATTAGAGAACAAAATAAAGGAATTGGTAAAATCCTTCCATGAATCTCATCATGGCCTTCTCCCATCCATTTTAAGGGATGATGGTGGCATCGAGACTTTATAGGAATGGAGAAATGAAGTAAATAATGTTATTTCAGATGAAGCTATGAAAATTCATCAAAATTTTGATATGGAGACATAAACAGTGAATATGGATGTATTAGTCCATATTGCGACTATCCTGCTAGAGTTTGATAAGGAGGAAAACCGGATAGTCACCAAGTATGCACCTTATAGATAGAGGGTTGATGAAGTAATGAACTTTGATTGACCTACTGAAGAAGAGTTCCTAGCATGGAAAGGAAAATACTTGGAAGGAGTGGGAGGTTTGGCACTAAGGGTAATGGGCTAGTGACTCAAAAATTTAAAATCTGCAACTGTGATGAGTAATGGATAGATGGGAATGTACTACATGGCTTGGATTTAGTACATATTAGGATTTTTTTAAAGTATGAGAAAATATCGTGCATCTTATTCAAATTTGAAGTGATGACAAGGCAGCAGATGTGGTTTTCTTTTTGTCTTTTCTATTTTTCTTCATGATTTTCCTTCTTTACACTTTGTGTGTGTGGGCACATGTTTTGAGGTAATTGTTTGGTTATACCCATTTTGAAAATTGGACCTGATCTTCAATAGAAAATGAAGACTATATTCATTTCTTCACATGTTTCCCACCTCTTGGGTGTGCATTGTAACTAAATGGGAGAATATTTGATATAGCGATCGAATAGGGTTTTGACATGTGTAATTTTTGGCCTAAGGCTTGTTTTGCTCCTTCATTTCTATAAGAAGAAATTTAGGGCCATAAATTAGGGGTTCATTGTTTTATGCAATTGACACTGTGAATTATAAGAAGAATACTAAGCATGTTTTAGGGTTTTTAATCTTAATTTTTATTAGTTCATTGTTATGTATGTAATTTGGATAACAATATAGCAAGATATATATAGATAAATATTAATTTCATGGCTATTGTCTCTCCATGTGATTTTTTTATGAGTTGTGAATGAAAGTAATCCAGGATATTTTTTTTTTTCTTCATTGTTCACCAATGAAAGTTTGATTTCATTCTTGCTTATTGATTCAATGAACTACTGTAAATTCTTGGATGAGATTACTAACTCATAAAATCAAGTGCTAGGATATTGATAAGTAGTACTAGTTATGAATGCAGTAGGGGAATGTTGTTGTATAGGAGAAAATTTGCACCCCTAACGTAAATTCCCTTTTTCCCTTCTCCACTTTAGAAAACCAAATTCAAAGGCTTAATTCCACATAAGCATGTTGTTCACATCACACTTGGCACTTGTTTTGAGCATTGGTAGAGGTGTTTCTGTCGAGAACACTTGTGCAGTGCGTAGATGTTTGCACGGTGCGCTAATGTCCCTAACAGATTCTCATGTCTAGAGCCTACATAAGCATTACCATTCCCATTGGGAGTCGATTTGTAATGCCCTCTTTTGCCAAGCGACTTGAATATGGTCATTTTCTTCCCTCTTTCCTTCATATTCACTATTCTTGCTTCCATTTTGCATCTATGGGATCTTCGGACCTCTCCATCCTTCATTCTCCAGCTCTCCCTGAGCTCTCTTATCTCTTCATTAGCTCCTCTACAATCTCTTCACAATTTCCAAGAAGCTTCTTCACAAACACTTTACACTTCACAACAACAAAATCAACACTCCATCACTTCAGTAGAGCATGTGTGGGAAAAAACACCACAGCAACAGAGGCTTGAGTTCCTCTCATCTTCTCCCCCACTAGCCTTGAGTACTTTGGAAGGAGGTGGTAAGCTTTCACTCCTCTACTCTATTACTTGGTTGAGTAGCATAACACTATTTTGTAGTGATTTAGTACTCTTTACTTCATTTCATACCTTTCTCTCTATATATCTTAGTTGTCTGTGGTGGTGGGAACACCAAAATGGGGGTCTGACTGAGGCAAACCCCTATACAACCCCAACACTTTCTCTCTCTCTTATGTGAAGGTATTGAAGACATTCACAAACTAGAGGTTTCATCAGTCGCACAGTTGTAAGCATTTCCTTTCCCTTCTTCTCCTTGTCTTTATCATTTCTATTTTAGTCTATTTCAGCTCTATCATCTTCCTATATTATAGAAGTTCACAGTAATTAGAGAAGAAGCATTCACTTTGTCATTTTTTGTGATAAACCTCTTTTCTGGTCTGTATGAGAAGCCATCGCACCTCAAAGATGCTAGCGTTCCACGTTGTCATCTGTATCCCATGCTGATGTCCTTTGGCCGAGAGCTTGACAGTTTGTCCAGATAATATTTGTGACTTGGTCTTTTTGATTCCAAAACTCTCATCGTTGTCCTTTGAGGTAGTTGAGGGTAGTTCACCTAATGAGGCTCTTTGAGTGAAGAGAACTCTTGTGTAGTGAATCCCCCTTCTCTACATTTTGGTGAACCTGATGTATAGAATAGTGTTCTTTGAAAAACATGGAATTTATTTACCCCTACTTGGTGGGGTCATAACTTTTGACACGGTGATCAAAATTCAGAACTGTTTGCACATTTGGAAAGGTCTTCTAGAGAACTAGTTCAATTCATAAAATACAAGTGCCTTAGGCAATAAAATATTAGGGAATGAAGAAAGTTCCGATCTCAAATTCCACTCCAAAGACCTTCAAAAATGCAAATTACTAGAACATAGAGAATACCGAAAAAATTATAATGAATTTAATATCTTCTTTTATTAGCTTAGTATCTAATTTTGTTCAAGATGTTAATGATATTGCATTTCATGCATGTGATAGTGACTTGGATTTGCCCATGTCACTTTGTATCTTTCATCCTTCTCATGAGAGTCCTCCTCCTCCGACTCCTCCTTCAGAGGATATCTTGTTGCAATAAGATGAAATTGTTGATACATTTCTTAACATTAATCTACCTTCACTTCATTCCAATGCAATCTCTTCTAGAGATGACGTGTTTGTGAATGATGAAACTTATACTCCTTCCAATGCACTCTCTTCTAGAGATGATGCATTCATGAATGATGAATTTCTTATCTATCCTAATGTACTCTCCTCAAGAAAAGATGCATTAGCACATGTTGAATCTCCTTCCATATTCAATCCTGTTTGGATCGATGTTGAGAATATGTCTTTGAATGATTGTTCCACTAGTTGTGATGATTCTATAAATGTAATCTCTATCTATGCTACCCCTCAAAGGGCTAAGAGACTGATCATTTACATGAATACAACTAGTCCCTATCCTAAAAGGGTGTGTTCTATTGATGGTGTTCCATTTGATAGTGATTCCCTTGATCCTTCTAAGGATCCCTCTTATAGAGTGGTAGCCCGTACCTATGATACTAGAATGAATAAACAACTAAGACTTCCTCAAGCACCTGAACCTACAACTGAAGCACCTAGTGATTACAATCTTGTCGATCAACTGCGCATTACTCTAGCCAAGATCTCATTGTGGGACTTGCTTCAGTCTGCTCTAGTTTATCAAGGTATGATTCAAGAAGCCTTGCAAAATATCCTCTTGCCTTCTTCCGCTAGGCCAACAGATCTTGATGGCGTATATTCGTGTGGATTCACTAAATATTATGTTCTATCCACAAGAACTGTTGCCTTTGGAAGTATAGAATCAAGAAGACCCTCTAATGATTATAGTTAACATTAATAATATTTGCATTAGACATACTCCCGTTGAAGTTGGTTCGGCGCTTAACATATGCAACATTGATCTATTTCCTAAGATTAATGTTGAACCATCTTCTATTAATGCTTTTTCTATCATCATACATGGGTTCGATAATGTTAGGATACAAGCTCTAGGTATAATAGTATTAACTTTGCAGCTTGGATCAGTTACTATACCTACCCTTGTATATGTTATGTCAAAGAAGTTACCTTATAACCTTCTCCTTGGTAGAATGTGGATTCATGCTATGGGTCCAGTCCCATCTACCTTACATAAATAAATTAGGTTCATTTACAATAATCAAGTAGTCACAATTAAGGCTGACCCTAATGCTAAGCACTTGTGTGAGATGGAAGCTATTAGTCAAGATTCAGTTCTTCTTACTCGTATTCCTTCAATGTCTTCCAATATGTTGATGTTTACTCCAGCAGTACCTACTACAAAGGATACTCTATCCCTAAAGAAGATCCTTCTGAAGCGAGAAATACTAAGTATGTTCCTTCTACCTCTTTTCAAGAGAATGTGTGTCTTGGTGATGATTGGGGTCCTTTAGACTTTAGAGATTCCTTCATTCAATAATATAAAGTTGACCCAATCCACTTCGACTCTTCAATAACATCATTCACACCTGTTATCAAAGATGATCACTCTTTTGTATCATGAGATAATGTGAATGTGAGTTGTACTAAATTCTTAGTGTTGATCCTTCTTCTGAGGAAGATTATTACACCTCTGCTAAAGAGGATAATGCTGAAATTCCTATCAAGAAAGATGATGGTGATCCCATAGAAGAGTATGTTCCCCCTTGCTGGAATAATGCTCTCTATGAGGATCCTCCTTCTTCTTGTGATTTTTAAACATGTTATGGCCCTAAATTTAAGCTCATCTCTAAGTATGGCTATGAGCGTAAAGGTTGTGGGCATAATTAACAAGGCATTCAGGTCCTTGTAGAATTCACACCTCACAAACGTAACCTAGGGCTTGGTTTTTTGAATGAACAATCTAAGCAGAAACCACAATTGAACATTGATGTAAAGTTCACTCAACCTCATTCTCAAAGATTGGTCTATCCTCATTTGTCTTTGATCTTCATTTCTTCTTCTTGTGAGAAGTCAAACCTCTCCACAAGAGAAAGAGTTTCTTATTTCTCCTAATTCTTTATCTGAACAAGAGTTTATTTTGTTGTGGCTTGTTAAAGTCCGCTTAATTAATTTTCCTCCTACATGCAAGAAATCTCATAAGCATGATCATGAAAAACATTCCTTCTGTGCATACCATCGAGTGCCTGGCCATTCCACCATAGAATGTAAGGCCTTGAAGGATGAAATAAAACAACTTCATCATTCAGGTGCCTGTTGATGCACCTTCCTTTTCTTCAAATGATAATTGATATCCAAGTTTACCTCTATCCTGTTCTAAGTATCTTACATGGCTATCATCCCCTATACGTTGGGGGTAGTGATAACTTGGTCTTGAGATGTGTCTCCTTCTGAAGGAACCCTCTCTCTTCTTTATGTATTTCAACTTTAGAATCCCTTGAGTGGACCCCTTCTTCCATTTGAAGGGTTCCCAAGGGACCCCTTTGAAATATTTTCTCTCAAATAAATTCTATGGTGTCTAGCTTGGGGGCAACCCGACTAGACCTTCTTCGCATCCTTATGTCTAGCTTGGGGGCAGCCTGACTAGACTTCACTTTTCAAACAATGTGTCCCTTGAGTGGACCCTCCTTCCTTTTGAAGGTTTCCCGAGGGACCCCTTTGAAAGTCTTACAAATTAGCGACGGTCTGCGTGACTATCCGTTTACTGGCCTATGTGGTCACTTCCTGACATGTTCTATCTAGAGGTAAACATGTCACCATCTCTGGCTCTATGGAGTCCCCTTTCCTCGGTCTCCTTCATGCGAGATTTCTTGGAGGATACCTTCCTTGACGCTTTATTGGTTTCCTTCATGTGAGATTTCTTAGATGATACCTTCCTTACAGGTCTTCAGATCTGTAAGGCACTTTCTTTTTTCTAGCTTCATAGTTCCATGGAGTTATGAAGTCCTTTCCTTGTCCTACACTCTCGAGTTCACCAGATTGCATTCTTCTTCCTTGATAGTTCAGGTATACATTTATAAAAAATGTACTCTTTGATCTAATTTACCGAAGCACTCACCAGTATTTGGGTATGTGCACCAATCTATGACACAATTTTGGCTCTTAAGATGCCACTTTTTTTCTGAAATCAGGAAAATCTGATTTGCATGAGAAAATGAAGATAGTTATGCTCAAAATTTCAAGATGCGGAAAGAACAAAAGTTGAAGTGCTCCAAGTCTAGTTTCTAAGCTACTATTGTTTTTTGAAATTAATGAAGATAAAGGGTCTCAAAAAGGGGGGGAATAGGTCCTATTTTTATCAAAACAAATAGCATAGCGCCTAAGCCCCCCCCCCTTTTTGATTAACTTTTTTTTAGAATTTCAAAAATTGCAATGGTGAGAAATTAGCTAGCACCATGTAGTTTATCCTCTTTCTTTTGGATAATTTTTTTAATGAATATATAATATTTTATGAATTTTCAAAGTGGACACATCTTGAAAAGCTAAAATTTGAGTGTGCTCCCCCCAATGTTTTTGCAAACTAATCGCAAATTGAATTTTTTTTTTCATCATGTGTAGAGTGGAGTCTAGTTTCAGAAAACATAATTTATTTCATGTTCTAATGAACCTGTAAACATCTATCCTAAACCTAGCACATGTTGGTTTTTGACCAAAAACGAAGTCATTTACAATAGAAGCCATGGATCAAAACCTTAACTAAATCAAAATGAAAAAAGAATAATATATTTAGATAGCTGAGATAGAGGTTAACGCTATCACAGTTTTTTTTATAAATTTGCATTGAAAGACATGCAAATGAGATGGGGAGCACGGTAAAAAATATGAGAAAATTTAGCAAATATTGTTAATTAACAATCTAAGGCAAGCCTTTTGGCGAGTGCCAAATGACCTGCTTTGCACAAAACTAGATTTTCAGTTTCTCTGTCAGGGAAACTTTATACATGAAATAAACATTTAAGTATAAGTTGACATTTAAATATGGACATTTACTTTCTTATAATTTATGTTATATTTCATGTATATATAGGCAACATGTTTGAGAGTGCTTTCAGATCTCTAAGAGTTATAATGCAAATTCAAGTTTTTTGAAGATCTTAAAAAATTCAGACAGTCAAATTTCAATAATCAGAAGGTCAAATTCTAGTACTCAGGAGGTCAAATTTCATCTTTCTCTCTCTATCTCACTCATTTTCATCTCTTATTCCCCAAACCTCTCTCTCTCTCTCTCTCTCACTATCTCCATCCCTTTATATATCAATATCTTCCTTGAGCTCAAGAACTATGTCTCTACATGTCCATCTCTCTCCTTTTGTCTCCAATATCTATCTCCCTCCCTCCTTCCCTCTCTACATTTTTCTATCTCTCATCCCTCTCCTTTAATCTCTATATATCTCTCTCTACTGTCTATACCTACCTATCCCTCCCTCCCTCCCTCTCTGCTCTTTCTCTCTCTCTTTGCTTCCCTCACTCTCTCCTCCCCTCTCTACTCTCTATCTTGTCATTCTCTCTCTCCTTCCCTCTCTAGTTCTCTCTATCTCACTTGTCTCTCTTTCCCTCCCTCCCTCTCTGATTTTATCTATCTCCCTCTCTCTCTCCTTCCCTTTTTACTTCTCTTTATCTCACCTCTCTTTCTCCCCCTCTCTCTCTCCCTCTCTCTTCCTTTCACCCACATTTTCTCTCTACTTCTCTCTATCTAACCTATCCCTCTATACATCTCTCTCTCTCCCCCCTCCTTCCATCTCAATATCTCCACCTCCCTCCTTATCTCTCTAATTTTAAGCTCCATCACACATCTCTATCACCTATCTCAATTCTATCTTTCCCCTTTTCTCTCTACTCTCTTTCTCTCTATCTCACCCCTCTCTCCCTACCTATTCCTCCCTCCTCTCCCTTATCTCTCTCACCTCTCTCTCTACATCCCTACCTCTTCCTCCCTTTCTCCTTCCCTATATTATTCTCTTTATCTCCTCCTCCCTCTATCTACCTAGACCTCTCTCTATTTTTGTCTCACCTCTCTCTCCATCCCTACCTCTCCCTATATCTCTCATTTGATATCTACTTATCTCTACATAGTTGTCCCTCTATACCTATTTGATGCAGAGCTAGAGGAAGAAAACTCAACCAATTAATCTCATTCAACAAAATTTATCCAATTCTTTCATTCTCATTCAATTAGGAATCCTTGCCCCTCATTAAATCTTTCCATCAGAATAAACAACTCAAATCTGTGATCTTACAAAGATGATTGTCTCAAATTAGCAATTTAGCCCTTTTAAGGCCACATAAACAAGTATCTCCATCTACTCAAGCCCATTTCACTCTCCAAATGAATAAACATATTTAAGAACACATGCACAACCATATTAGGCCATTCTCCAAACTTTTCTCAATACATTTTATCAAATACCACCTCAATGCCTTCAATTTATGTCACAAAGATGACTTTCAACAACTCTATCTAGAAAGGAAAGTCATTAAAATATCTCCAAAAACTTATAAATATATGCATCCATATCTTGAAAAGGATTAATATCTTCCCAAACACCTTTACAAAACAAAATAACTCATGAAGGACTTAATAAGAACATTCAAAAATTCATAAAACTTCACTGTTCATCATTTTTCAGACCTAGGGCTCTATGAATTCAGCCCAATACTTTATTATCACACTCTAAAACTTTGGGGACTTTAATAATACTCATAAAAAATTCTTCTCACAAAATTCTAGAAGGTTTCCACCATGGAGTTAGGAGAAACATGATTTTCATTATTCTCTGCATACCCTAAATCAGGGATTTACCCGCCTTTGATAAAATGATCATAACTTTTACAAAAGTTAATGAATTTTGATGAAAAAAAAGTAAAAGAAATCATATTCATGGGGCTACAACATGAAATGGAGGAGGAGATGTTTAAAAAACTTTTCATGTCCGTACAATGGCCTGCAATCAGGAATTTACAGAAAAATAACAGAATAACTGTAGTTTTTCATTGAATTTCTTCTACACATTTATTTTCCCAGCCTTCCTCAAATTGTGTGAAGCCTAAAAAGGCTTATATAAATCATAAAATTCATAAAACTGATTATCCAACTAATTTTTCTTTTCACCTTCCAACTTCTTACAATTTGTTGCACTTTTTTTATATTTTTACAAATTTGTTTTTGAGAACATTTTTGCATATGTTGCAAATTTTACATAATATGATTAAAATACCTTTATAGGACCTATTACAAACTAAATGTGGTCATTTATACCTTATAAAAACATGATATCACCATTTCTAAGTTAAAATCCTAAGATTGCCTCATGGAGGCATATTCTTGCTTGGGTCCTCCTGCACCACTATTTATCTCTCCCTCCTTGCCTACTCTCTCTCAATATCTCCACCTTATTTCCCTCTCTAATTCTCTCTCTATCACCTCTCTATATCTCTCTCCTCCCTCTCTACTCTCTCTATCTCTCCCTCCCTCCCCCTCTTTCTATATCTCCTCTCTCCCTCCCCCTCTGTCTATATCTCTTTGCCCTCTCTCTACCTATATCTCTCTCCTTCTATCTATCTCAACTATCCATCTTTACCTATCCCTCCCTCCTCTCTCTCTTCCACCAAAATTCACTCTACATCTCTCTGTCTAGCCTACCCCTATATACCTCTTTTTCTCTCCCTCTCTCTTTCCCTCTCTCAATCTATCTACCTTCCTCATTACGCCTCTACTTATCTCTATCACCTCTCTCTTTGCCCCTCCCCTCTTTACTTTCTTTCTCTCTATCTCACCTCTCTCCACAATTTCCCTCCCTCCCTCCTCTCTCTCTATCTCACCTATCTCTCCCTCCCTAGCTCTTATTACCTCTCTCCTCCATTATCTACTCCCCTTTATCTCCCCCTCCCTCTCCTTACCTACCTACCTCTATCTCTCTATTTCAATCTCTCACCTTTCTCTAAATCCTTATCTCTCCCTTAATCTCCGCCTCTCCATCTATCTCTCCTTCCCTCTCCACTTCTCTATATCTCCCTTTACTCTCTCTACCTACCTCTCCCTCCAACTCTCCTTACCTCTCTACTTTTCTCTACCTACCTATCCCTTTATACCCCATTCTCTCTTTCTCCCTCTCTCCATCCTTCCCTCTCTCAATCTATCCAACTTCCTTCTTCTCTCTCTACATTTTCCCTCCTTCCCCTCTCTCCTTCCCTCTCTACTCTATCTCTATCTCAAATCTCTCTACCTATAAATATATCCCTCCCTCATCTCTCTCTCTCCTACCCCCTCTCCCTTTCCCAAGTCTCTATCTCTCTCCCCTCTACTCTTAACCCCTAAAACCCTCTACCCTCTATCTCTCTCCCATTCCCTCTCTCTCTTTCTCTCTCTCTATAGCATGTCTCTCCCTCCTACTCTCTATCCCTATCTCAAGTATCTCTCTCTCACTCACTCACTCGTATATTTGTCCACTCTACCCTTAGCCCTCTACTCAGCCCTTAAACCCTTAAACCCTTAAACCCTCTACCCTCTATCTCTCTGCCACTCGCTCCCTCTCTCACAAGACTCTCCCTCCTATACCCTCTCCCTCTCTTAGGTCTCTCTCTCTCTCACTCACTCCCTCTATCTCTCTCCCATCTACCCTTAACCCTAAACCCTTAACCCTTAAACCTAATCCTTAAACCCTCTACCCTTTATCTCTCTCTCACTCCCTCCCTCCCTTCCTCCCTATATCTCAAGTCTCTCCCTCCTATCCCCTCTCCCTCTCTCAGGTCTTTCACTCACTCACTCACTCACTCCCTATATCTCTCTCTCCTTTACCCTTAGCCCTTAAACCCTTAAACACTCTACCCTCTAATTCTCTTTATCTCGTCCCACCTCTATCTACCTAGACCTCTCTTTATTTTTTCTCACCTCTCTCCCTATCCCTACCTCTCCCTCTATCTCTGATTTCATATCTACTTCTCTCTACCTATTTTTACCTCTATACCTATTTATCTCTCCCTCCTTGCCTCCTCTCTCTCAATATCTCTCTCTACTTTCCCTCTCTACCTCTCTCTCTCTCACTCTACCCTTAAGCCTAAACCCTAAACACTTAAAACCCTCTACCCTCTACACTCTATCTCTCTCCCACTTTGTCTCCCTCTCTCTCTCAATTCTCTCCCTCCTATTGGGTCTCAAAAGCACAGGTTTGAACCATGAGAGTTTTCCAATATCTCACAATGCTTTGGGCCAACTAACAAGGCCAATCGATGCAATTTTACCTTCTTCTCTTCAAGCTCTGCAAAACCTAGGCGGGTGCACCTATATGTATGTTCCAGATTTAATATTTGTTTTCTAGTTGATCAATCTATCCACAGTGGCAAAGGGAAGTGGACAAATAAAATTACTTTACCTACTCCTACTCCTATTGCACAAATAAAATTATGTACATTATTTCCATCCCAGTCCCTTCTCAGGAAAATTCTAACTCCTACAGTCTAACTATTGCTTTCTTTTTCTACTTGTGCCCTGATATTTTGAAATATATATACATTACATACCCAAGGGTCATGACCCTTCACTTTCTATTACAACTATTTGAATTTTATGACAGAGATTTAAAATATTTAATTAGATTGTCTTTTGGTAAATTAAATATTTTTATCTATATCATCACTTTGATTTTTCCCTTTATATCCTTTCCCGCCCTTTAAATTTCATTTTATCCGCTCTATTTTTATCTTCCTATGGCCTTATTATCTTTATTTTTACCACTCTACAGTGGGCTTGAATTTTCTTCATGCAGTATCACAGCGTCCTTTTTACTCCCCATGTTTATTGCCTTAATGAGCCTTTACCACACTACCACAGTAGCCACCCTTAACCGCCAATGCCAACCATTAACTGCTCCCTACTGTCCTCCATTGACTACCTTCGCCAACTGCTACCATTACCGCGGTCACTGTTGTTTGTGGTTTAACCACGCGCAGTACCGCAATAACCGCTTTGACTGATGCCGCTACAATTTTCTTACCGCCACCGCACTACCGCGGTCACCGGCCTGATTGTGAGTAGTACCGCAGTAGCCACTCTGCAAACTGTTGGATGCATTCATTGACAACCCACTAACCGTCCACTGTCACCCTTCGCCAACCGCTACTTTTTCACCACGGTCACCACAGTTTGTGGTTTAACCACACATGGTGGCACGTTAAACATCTCATGCATGCTCTATTAGTTGCTAGCCGTCCATCGCGCTACCACGGATAGTATGATATTTCCGCACAATATAGTGGTAAGGGTTAATGTGACTCCCCCAAACAATTACCGCCATACTATGGGCCCCCATGTATGAGGTCGCAGTTGGGTGGTAAATAATATATATAAAGTGTTTTTTTAAGGGAGTGGTAGTGATATAAAGTATATGAGCATTTTTTGGATAGGGGAAAAATGAATTTTATATGGAAAGATAGGAAAATGATAGGTCTAGATGGAAAAAACTTAAGGTTTTTTAGGAAAATAGTGGAAAATCACTTAAGTTTCTTATGGAAATTTTGGGTTCTAACACCTCCTACCCCCTCTCCCTCTCTCAAGTCTCTCTCACTCACTCACTCCTTCTATGTCTTTCCCCTCCACCCTTATCCCTCTACCCTTAACCCTTACACCTTTAAACCCTCTATCCTCTACCCTCTACCCAATAGCCTCAACCCTAATCCCTCAACCCTTAAACCCTTAGAACAAATTAAACTCTCTACTCTATTCCCTCAACCATTAACCCTTAAACCCTCATCCCTCAACCCTCTACCTTTAATCCTAAACCCTTAACCCTAAAACCTCAACCCCTATACCTTGTACCCTATATGTTGGACCTTGAACCCTAATCCATCACCCCTATACCCTCAACCATCTACCCTCATCCTTAAACTCTTGACCCTCAACCCTTAAAACCTAAACCATTAAACCCTTAACCCTCAATCCTCAACCCTCAACCCTTAATCCTCAACCCTTAAACCCTAAACCCTGAACCCTTATGCACTCTACCTTATACATTAGACCCTCAACACTAATCCTTCAACCATATACCGTTAAACCTATACCCTAAACCATCTACCCTCAACCCTAAAACCTTCAACCTTCTACCCTATACCCTCAACCCTCAACCCTCTACCCTCTACCCTCTACCCTCTACCCTATATCCTCAACCCAATACCCTAAACCATAAATCATATACCCTCAATTCTCAACCCTCTATCCTATACATTAGATCCTCAACCCTCATATATCTCTATCCCTCTCTCCTCTTCTCTCCTTCTCTCTATCTCACTTCTCCCTCCATCCTTCCCTCCCTCTCTACCCTAATCCCTCAACCCTATACCCTTAACCCTTAAACCCTTAAACACTCAACCCTCACCTCGATACCCTCTACTCTAAACCCAATACCCTATACCATAAGCCCTACATCCTCAACCCTTAAACCAAAGTAAACTCTATACCCTAATCCCTCAACCCTCAACCCTTAATCCCTTGACCCTTAAACCCTCTACCCTATACCCTCTACCCTCTATCTTCTACCCTCAACCCTCAACCCTCAACCCTCAACCCTCAACCCTCAACTCTCAACCCTCAACCCTCAACCCTCAACTCTCAACCCTTAAACCCTCTACCCTCTACCCTCTACCCTATAAATTAAACCCTCAAACCTCAATTATCAACCCTTGAACCTTAATACCTCAAACCTAGGTAGGTAGGGGAACATAGGTGAGATACAAAGTGATGAAGGGAGAGGTAGGTGAAAAAAGGGATAGGGGAGATAAATATAGGTAGAGAGGGTAAGAGTTGTAGAGATAGGAGAGATGGAGATAATTAGAGAGGGGAGGGAGGGACAAGTAGGGAGGAGATAGAGGTGTGTGTGTGTGTGTGTGTGTGTGTGAGAGAGAGAGAGAGAGAGAGAGTGGAGACACATTTGAGATATAGAGTGATGGAGGTGGGTAAAGAGAGGGAGAGGGGAGATAAAGATAAATATAGAGGGAAGGATATGCAGAGAGAGATGATAGATAGAGAGAAGTGGAGAGTGGAGGGATGGTGGGAGAGGAAAGGAGGAGATAGAGGTGAGTGTGTGTGAGAGGGAGAGAGAGTGAGAGGAGAGAAAATGAGGGGATAGAGGAAGGGGGGAGAGATATAGAGTAAGAGAGAAATATGGGTGAGGGAGAGAGTGGTAGGTAGTGGAGTGAGAGGTAGGTAGAGAGGGAAGGAGAGAGGGATGGATAAGAGGGAGAGAGGGAAGGAGGGAGAGTGAGATGGAGAGAGTGGTGAGATAAAGAGTAGAGAGGTAAGGAGAGAATGGGAAATATAGATAAAGAGAGAGAGGGAGGTTGGATGGATGGAGAGGTAGAAAGGGATAAGTAAGACACAAAGAGGGAATGATGGAAAGTGGGGTAGAGAGAGAATGGTGATTTAGAGAGGAGGGAGTGAGAGGTAAGGAGGGAAACTGGGAGAGAGGAAATGGTGATTTAGAGAGGAGGGGGTGATAGGTAGAGATAGAGAGGAGAGAGTGAGAGAGAAAGAGAGGGATAGAGAGATAGAGAGAGAGGTAGGTAGAGGAAGGGAGAGGAGAGATAAATATTAGAGAGGGAAAGAGGTAGGAAAGGAGGCATAAGTGAGATAGAGAGGGATGGAGAAAGAGTATGATGGAGGGAGAGGTATGTATAGAGAGGGAAAACAAGAAGAGAGATAAAGAGTACAGATGGGAGGGAGAGGTAGGGAGATAGAGGTGCGTGTGTGAGTGAGAGAGATAATGGTGAGATAGAGAAAAAGATCAATTCAGAGAGAAAGAGGGGGAGGGAGGGACAATAGTGAGAGAGATTGGGAGGAGAGACAAAAAGAAGTGGAGGGATAGGTAAAGATGGATAGTTGAGATAGATAGAAGGAGAGATATATAGGTAGATGGAAGGTAAAGAGAGATAGAAAGAGGGGGGTGAGGGAGAGATAGAGAGAGTAAAGTGGGAGGAGAGAGAGAATTAGAGAGGGAAAAAAGGTGGAGATATTGAGAGAGAGGAGGCAAGGAGGGAGAGAGAAATAGGTATAGAGGGACAACTAGGTAGAGAGAAGTATATATGAAAGGAGAGATATAGGGATAGGTAGGGATAGGTAGGGATGGAGAGAGAGGTGAGACAAAAATATAGAGAGGTCTAGGTGGAGAGATGTGTGATGGAGCTAAAAAGTAGAGAGATAAGGAGGCACATGGAGAGATTGAGAGGGAAGGAAGGGGGAGAGATAAATATGTATAGAGAAATAGGTTAGATAGAGAGAAGTAGAGAGAAAAGGTGGGTGAAAATAAGAGAGGGAGAGAGAGAGGGGGAGAAAGAGAGGTGAGATAGAGAGAAGTATAAAGGGAAGGAGAGAGAGGGGGGGATATAGAGAAAATTAGAGAGGGAGGGAAGGAAGGAGAAAGTGAGATAGAGAGAACTAGAGAGGGAATCTTAGGTATCTCACTCACTCACTCACTCCCTCTCTCTCTCTCTCTCTCCCTCTATCTCTCTCCACTATACCCTTAACCTAAACCCTTAACCCTTAACCCTTAACCCTTAAAACCTAAACCCTTAAAAAATCTACCCTCTACTCTCTACCCTCTATCTCTCTCCAACTCCCTTCCCCTCTCTCTCTCATGTCTCTCCCTCCTACCCACTCTCCCTCTCTCAAGTATCTAATGTCTCTCCTTCCCACCCTATCTCCCTCTTTCTATCTCTCAAGTATCTCCATCCTACCCCATCTTCCTCTCTCTCTCTTTGTCAAGTCTTCCCCTCCTATATCCTCTCCCTCTCATAGTGACTCCCTCCCTCTCTCTCTCTCAAGTAGAGGGTTTAGGGATTAAGGGTTAAGGGTTGAGGGTTGAGGGATTAAGAGAGTATTGGGGTTGAGGGATTAGGGTATAAGGGTTAAGGGTTGGAGGTTGAGGGATTAAGAGGGTATAGGGGTTGAGGGATTAGGGTTTAAGGGTTGAGGGACTAAGAGGGTATGGGGGTTGATGGATTATGGTTTAAGGGTTAAGGGTTGAGGTATGAGAGATTAAGAGGGTATAGGGGTTGAGGGATTAGGGTTTAAGGATTGAGGGTTGAGGGTTGAGGGATTAAGAGGGTATAGGGGTTGAGGGATTATGGCTTAAGGGTTGAGGTTTTATGGATTAAGAGGATATAGGGTTGAGGGATTAGGGTTTAAGGGTTGAGGGTTGAGGGTTGAGGGATTAAGAGGGTATATGGGTTGAGGTATTAGGGGTTAAGGGTTGAGGGTTGAGGGATTAGGGTTTAAGGGTTGAGTGTTGAGGTTTGAGGGTTGATGGACTAGGCCTCACTTATCTCACAATCCCTCTTAGTTAGGCCTCACTTACCTCCCACCCCCTCTCTCCCACTTTGACTCCCTCTCCTTCTCTTAGGTGTCTCCCTACTAGCCTCTCTCTAAGGTTTCTCCCTCGCTCTCTCTCCCACTCCCTCTCTCTCTCACTCCCTCTATCTCTCTCCCACTTTGTTTTTCTCCCTCTCTCTAAAGTCGCTCCCTCTCTCTCTCAAGACTCTCCCACCTATCCCCTCTCCCTCTCTCAAGTCTCTTTCTCTGACTCACTCCCTCTATCTCTCTCCCCTCTACCCTTAAGCCTAAACCCTTAACCCTTAAACCATCTACCCTTTATCTCTCTCTCACTCCCTCCCTCCCTCCCTCCCTATCTATAAAGTCTCTCCCTCCTACCCCCTCTCCCTCTCTCACGTCTATCACTAACTCACTCCCTCTATATCTCACTCCTTGTATCTCTCCCATCCCTCTATATCTCACTCCCTCTCTCTCCTACTCTCTTAGGTATCTCCTTCCCACCCTCTATCTCCCACTTTTTCTCTCTCTCCTTCTCTCTCGGGTGTCTCCCTCCCAACCTCTCTCTTAGGTTTCTGCCTCCCACCCCCTCTCCCTCCCTCTCTCAAAAATGTCCCTCCATCTCTCCCTCCCTCCATCCCACCTTCTCTTCCCTAATCCCTCAACCCTATACCCTCAACCCTTAAAACCTTGAACACTAAACCCTATACCCTAAACCTTGAACTATCAACCCTTAAATCCTAAACCTCTAAGCCCTCTACCCTCTACCCTCTACCCAATACCCTCAACCATTAAACCCTTAAACCCAATTAAACTCTCTACCCTAATCCCTCAACCCTTAACCCTTAAACCCTCATCCCTCATCCCTCTACCTTCAATCCTGAACCCTTAACCCTAAAACCTCAACCCCTATACCTTGTACCCTATATGTTGGACCTTGAACCCTAATCCATCAACCCTATACCATCAACCATATAACCTCATCATTAAACTCTTGAACCTCAACCCTTAAACCCTAAACCATTAAACCCTTAACCCTCAATCATCAACCCTCAACCCTTAATCCCTTAATCCTCAACCCTTAAACCCTAAACCTTGAACCCTTATACTCTCTACCTTATACATTAGACCCTCAATGTTAATCCTTCAACCATATACCCTTAAACCTATACCCTAAACCATAAGAGAGAGAGAAGGGAGGGATAGGTAAAGATGGATAGTTGAGATATATAGAAGGAGAGAGATATAGGTAGAGAAAAGGTAAAGAGAGATAGAAAGAGGGGGAGGGAGAGAGGAGAGATAGAAAGAGGGGGAGGGAGGGAGGAGAGATAGAAAGAGGGGGAGGGAGGGAGAGATTTAGAGAAAGTAGAGAGGGAGGAGAGAGATAGAGAGAAGTGAGATAGAGAGAACTAGAGAGGTAATATTAGGTCTCTCACTCACTCACTCACTCCCTCTCTCTCTTAGATCTCTCTTTCTCACACACTCACTCACTCCCTCTATCTCTCCCCTCTACCCTAAACCCTAAGCCATTAACCCTTAAACCCTAAACCATTAAACCCTTTACCCTCTACCCTTAACCCTCCCTCCCTCCCTCTCTCTCCCACTCCCTCCCTCTCTCTTTCAAGTCTCTTCATCCCACCCCCTCTCCCTCTCTCAGGTCTCTCTCTCACTCACTCAATCCATCTATCTCTCTCCCATCTCCCTTAAACCCTGTACCCTCAAACCAATACCCTAAACCATCAACCCTATAGGTCCTCAACCCTATACCTTCAATTATCAACCATCTGCTCTATACATTGGATCCTCAACCCTCATCTATATTTTTCCCTCCCTCCTCTTCTCTCCTTATCTCTATCTCACTTCTCCCTCCATCTCTCCCTCCATACATCCCACCTTCTCTTCCCTAATACCTCAACCCTATACCCTCAACCCTTAAAACCTTAAACACTAAACCCTATACCCTAAACCCTCAACCCTCAACCCTTAAATCCTAAACCCTTAAACCCTCTACCCTCTACCCTCTACCCTCAACCCATTAATCTCAACCCTAATCCCTCAACACTTAAAACCTTAAACCCAATTAAAATCTCTACCCTAATCCCTCTATTAGGTATGTGACTCACTCACTCCCTCTATCTCTCTCCCATTCCCTCTCCCACTCCCTCTCTCTCTCACTCCCTCTATCTCTCTCCCACTTTGTGTCTCTCCCTCTCTCTAAAGTCTCTCCTTTTCAGAGGAACATATTCGACACTCACCAAATTTGGAGAGTGCCAAATTCGGCGCTCTCCAAATTTGGAGAGTGCCAAATTCGGCGCTCTCCAAATTTGGTGAGCGCCAAATGGGTTTTACCTTGAAATGGTAAAAATAAGGGTTGATCTCATGATTCAATCCCACGTTCTCCTATGTTTGTCTGGTTCACCGCTTTATCCGATTCATAAATGCCTTTTTTCTACAGTTGAATTCATATTGTACCAATCTATGCTTGATCCATCACCTTTTTACCACCAATTTGCATGGTAGATAACTTAGAAGAAGATATTTTAAAGTTTCTACATCATTTTACATTATCTAAGGTAATATATTCATTTTGGTAAATTGAAATGTTTGTATTTAGTATATTTGTTTTTTTTTGACAATATAAACTAAATTTACTTAATGATTTTATTAATCATAACAATTGGACTCAGAATTTAAAATTGAATTAGATGGGATTTGCATAAAAAAGTTTAGTTTTTATGAGTTTGAAGAACAAAAAAAATAAAAAACATGACATTTACTTAGCATAAGTTTACTTATGAATTCTATTTACATTGCTTATAGTAGTCCATTTCCAACATGGCTAGTGGAATTCACTGTATTTCACTCTTTTTTCAACTAAGATGGAAATTTTTTATTTTCATCTAATTTGGAAAACCTCATTGCCAAAGAAATAGTGAATAATGATAAGATATAACATCACAAACCCTTCTTTGAATCCATATTCTTCATGACTTTGTTGACAATCATTTTTTTCTTTTTGAGAAAAATAAACACAAGAGTCTCTAGTTTTCATTTAGGTGGCAACAATTTATACCCTAGGTTTGTGATTCTCATTGATTTTCTGTAATGAATGGTTCCCACCCCTCTCTACATCATTTTTTTTGTAAAATGCATTACTTACTTTTGTTCTATGTGTGTTTTTGGACATGTAGCATTCAAGGTCGTGTCGAGGAAATGACCGAAGCCTCTAACACCAAAAGAACATGTAGTTAAAATGCAAGGAGAAGAGAATAAAAAAATGTAGCTTGTGAAGCAAAGGAATTGCAACCCATTCAACTAGAAATTCCCGTGCAATCTAAGAGAGATGTCAAATTGGCAAGAAAAAGGACACAAATGAGGAAAGTTCGTGGAAGGACAGGAATGGATATAAAATTTGGGGGCACATGATCAACCATAGGTGAAGCTCAATGCACATCTCCAGTTGAAGACACATTGACAACAACATGTGGTTTTCCAAGTACATCGAAAATCACATCTCCAATTGAAGACACACCATAAAAAACATTGTGTTTTGAAAGTACATTAGTAAACATATCTCTATTTGAATGAACTCCACAAATGAAATCTCAAGTTGGAGGTACAACATCGTTTACATGTCAATCTCAAGGTATGTCATCAATTGCACCTCCAATTGAAGGTACACGATCTATTCCCGATGTTGTTGACCTTCCCAATATTGACACAAATTTACATTTGAGAACTCCTCCTAGAGTTTTGCATAGAAAACCTACATTTTTTATTGATATTGATTCCAATGTTTTGAAATGGATGCCTAATAAGATTCCAAAATGTACATGTCAAAGATATGCAGAAAGGATATGAAGTTTGTTTTTTGCGAAGCTAAGTGAGGGTGGAAGATGCCAACTATTTGTTAAATGATGAGGCAACTCAAATTTAGGACCACCATGAAGGATCTTGGGCTAAGATTTTTGAATGACTCAAGTGAAAATTCCATTGTAAAGAACTTGATAATTGCATATGAGAGCGTGGGTTCCACCTCACGCACGAAGGATAGTTGTGCCACAGGACATGTGATGACAACAACACTGTTGAGCAATCAAACAAACAATAAGGTGAACCTTACAAAGGCAAGTAAGTCTTTGAAAATAAGTAGATCATCTCTAATGAGAGCCAAAGGAAGGTGTGAAAGAGTGGAGGATCCAAATGGCAATGAGTTATGGGAATTTTCGGGTAGAGTGCCATGGAAAGACACAAGAATTGCTCAAGGCTTGAGATCTTTAATTGTGAATTATTGGAAGGATAACATAAGGACCTCTCCTAATCAAAGAGATGTTGTAAGAAGGAGAATTGGTAGTAAAAACCATGAGCCACATCCAATGCATTATTTTGGATACCACTCAAACCCAATTTTTTTCCGATTCTATACAAAAGTTTCCTAAAATTAAAATATGTCAAAGGTATTTTGAAATGCTAAAGCCTTTTTATGTCAAAATAAATCACACGCGCACTAATTGTTGTTGTAGGGTTCATATTGAGTTTTCTAACCATTATGATGTTTATCAATGTATATGTGTAGATATGCATACTGACAATGTTTTGCATGAATGTATCATAATGCCTCCACCTAAATCGTCAAGGAAATTTTTGTCTTCCATTTTATGTGAAAGAGAGGATGGTCAATTTTTTTACAAAAAATCATGTTTGGATGGCACATGTGATCATTGTGGTGGCATGCAACATTTCCCAATTTGCCAACACATGGCTAGTACACACAAAATTGGAGACAAAATTGTAGAATTTGGCAAATATAAGATAGTGGCATACAGTCTAAAAGATGGGAAAGAAGCAAAGAAGTGTGAATTGGTCAATAATAAGATTCCATTGTATCAGTTTATGGGCATTTTTCATGATCGGGTGGTTTATGATTATGCAATGCATACACACAGAGCACAATGGTTCGAATCATAGTTCAAGTTATGCAAGGACACATTTCCACTTCATCATATTGTTTTAGTTGTCGACTTCACTGAGAACTACACACTACAACCACAGAACGAGGTGCAATCATAGTACTACAACTCTGTGTAGGTTTTCTATATTTGTACATATAGCATTCATTCATGCAAATGATAGTACAGAGGAAAATAGGAAAGCATTGAGGGAGTATCACTTTTACATCAGTGATGATCGCACACATTCTACAGAGTTTGTTCAAGGTTGCTTTTATATGTTCTATGTTGATCTGGCTAGTAGGGGCATATCATTTAGTCAGCATATCATATGGTCAGATAATTTTACATCACAATTCAAGAACGCTAGAATGTTTTATTGGTTGAGTAGGATGCATAGGATTAGTGGTGTTCAACATATGTGGAACTTCTCAGAGGTCGGGCATGGAAATGGGGAGCATGATGGAGCAGGTGCATGTATCAAAAGAGCCCTAGCACAAGAAGAATTAAAGTACACAAACAATGTAAAGTTGACAGATGTAAGATCAATTATTCAGTGGTGCAATGGAATGGGTCTAGGTAGTGAAGGTAATTCTTTACTTCATAGATCATTGCAAAATATGAGGATTGTTGTACACTAACAGGATCGAGTGAGCTACACTCTTTTAGAAGCTCCAATGCAGGTAGATGGACTATCCATACAAGGAAGATGGCATGCTTTTGTTATGTATGTACACTTCAATCATGTAATGATTTCAAGTCAACATAGTGGGTTGATAAATGGTTTGTAAGAAGTATAACCCCACATGATACTTATCAGCTCCCGACGGCTCTACAAATCACAGAGATGCAATCATCCATTGAATTTGATCATGTATCAAACCTACTAGAACTGGGTGATATATCTTACTTACAAGTCTTATTATGTTGCTTAGTAAATAAATCTAACAAGATGAACAAATCAATGTAGGGCACGTTTATGCGGTGATTGCAGATGAAGACAATGAAGAGGGTACAAATTATTACCTATGCCATTGTATCGAGGCCAAAAATAAATTAGAGTCCCCAGTTATAGACAGAGAAAACATAGAATATCCTATAGGTTTGGTGGTTGTTACTAGAACATGGCTTCGAAGGTATCCAGTTAAGAATGTTGCAGTTTGGTTTTTTGAGGACTTCGACATGCATCGGATAATTCTTCACTATTCAAACCTTGTCATCACCACCACCGTTCATTTGATCAAATATAAGGGTAAACCTATGAACAAAAACTTGTGGAAAGTCCGTGAGTCTGACCATGAGGAAATACTCGACACAATAAAGACTAGAGCAGACCCAAATGGTTCCCTGGATTGATTTTTAAGTATGCACACTGAATTTGTAAAGCCATGTTATTGATCACTCTTTTGGACCAACACCCTGCAATAAGGTTTTTTCATGATTAGTGTTTGATGTCATATGTGTTTACGACTGTTATTGATCCTTTTCGGATTGTGACTATAGGTAATACTAAAGTTTGTCAAAGTATATAAGAAAAGAACAACATCGGTTGCTAGTGCAAGTGTTCAGTGGTATGAGAAACATCAGTTTCTAGTGCATTTTCTGGTTGTCAATCTTCTTTTCTTTTCCATCTCCTAGATTTATCTGATTCTTATATGCTACATGTTTTATGTTAAGCCTCTCAATGATATATTTGAAATTTATACGTAGGATCATCAAGAGATGATAAAGTAGCAAAGGGGAACATCACCATTGTAGGACCTTCAATCGACCTCCTTACCTAGCATGCATGAAGGTGATAGTAGGTCTCATCAGCTATATGACTAAAATTATTTATTTATTTCTCTTTTAATGATTTTTATGTGAGGCTATGTCTAAGATTAAGAGGCTTTTGCAGGTTTTTTGTGGACAAAATTCCTATGATACTACACAACCACAAAGAGGCTACTACCCATGTGTTTCGTAGGGAGTAGGGGATGTACATGTTTTGAACCATTTTGGAATGCAAATAGTTGAGCCAGCTGAGGTGGAATGGAAAAATGAAATTGGGCAGCAACTCCTTTTGTCCTTTTCTCAAGTACAATATATTTCATGATTTGTGTTGGAAATGGGAGGATTATTTCCCTGTATGTATTGCTACAAGTATTGACAAATGGGAATATTTTCAAGATGTTCTTCCATCACTATTGTAATATTTTTCATTGACTTACTGTAATTTTTGAAGACTCCACATTCATAAGGACCTATTGTTGCATACACAACCATAGCTCTTGGAGTCTTGAGACACTGACTGACATAGACTTGATAGTCATAGGACATTGACTGTGGTGAGTGAATTTGATTTTCAAGAAATTTCTAATCATACACTCACTATACTTAACAGCTGATCACTACTCATTTCTAATCTGTCCTTTTCATTTGCACATTTCCATGTACAATGACCCTTCATAGTTCCCTTGTGTTCATACATTCATGATGCTTGTCTTAATGAATAACCTTCCTTTAAATCTATTGTCCTTTGATGAAGTGACAAGGTAGGGGAAGCATATTCCTTAGAGAAATCGATGCAACCTAGGTCATATCTAACATACCTTAGGGTATGACATTCAACAAAACAACTACTATGGTTCAACCAACTCGATCCCATAAGGGTGAAAGTGAAAAAGGGCAACAATATTTGATAGGGTATTACTCGTAAACCGTGGTGATTATGAAATCTCTTTCTGAACCTACAAGATCATGTTGGCCCCTCTAAAATAACCTCTCTTGGTTATTGCTATCTCGGAGGCATTTTCCTGTGGTAGTGAATTTTCC
This sequence comes from Sequoiadendron giganteum, assembly GCA_007115665.2. Lineage (NCBI taxonomy): Eukaryota > Viridiplantae > Streptophyta > Pinopsida > Cupressales > Cupressaceae > Sequoiadendron > Sequoiadendron giganteum. The sequence continues at coordinate 749,137,721 of CM021102.1, read as the reverse complement.
CTTGGGGAAAGAGCTGTCAAATGCAAGTAGTTGAAAGTTGAAAAGTGGTGCAAGTTTTCTTCTGCAGCTCGTGTGACCAAAAAAGATATTCCAACATGTTCGGGTGGGTATGTTTACACTAGGAATTGTCCTCTTTCACACCTAAACACATGGAATCACTCTGAGCTACGTTGAACTGGATCGATCCCTTAAGGGTCCAAAGTGCAAAATAGCTGCAAAATTCAGCATGCTATTAATCGGACACTGTGATGTTTAAAAACTTATCGTCTACTCCTACAAAATCATGTTGGGCCCATCTACAATAACCTCTCTCAGTTTTTGCTATCTCAGAGGCATTTTCTTGTGCTGGCAAATTTTTACTCGGGGAAAAAGTTGTCAAATGCAAGTAGTTGAAAGTTGCAAAGTGGTGCAACTTTCGTTTTGCAGCACGTGTGACCAAATGGACTGTTCCAAACTATCTGAGTGCATATGTTTACGTAGGCATGGTCCTCTTTTCCACCCAAACACACAAAATCACTCTGAGCTACGTTCAACTAGATCGATCCCTTAAGGGTCCAAAGTGCAAAATGGCTGTGAACTTCTGCATGCTATTACTTGGACACCATGACGCTTTGAAACTTCTCATCTGATCCTATGCGATCATGTTGGGCCCCTCCACAATAATCTTGCTTCATTTTTTCTATCTCAGAGGCTTTTTCCTATGGTGGAAAATTTTCACTCGAGGAAAAACTTGTCAAGTAGTTGAAAGTTGCAAAGTGGTGCAACTTTCATTCTGTAGCTCGTGTGACCAAAAAAATTGTTCCAACGCATCTGGGTGGGTACGTTTACGCTAGGCATGGTCCTCTTTCACACCTAAACATGCGGAATCGCTCTGTACTACATTCAACTAGATCGATCCCTCAAGGGTCCAAAGTGCAAAATGGCTGTGAAATTCAACATGCTATTACGCGGACACCATAATGCTTAGAAACTTCTTGTTTGATCCTACAAGATCATGTTGTGCCCATCTACAATATCCTCTCTCAGTTTTTGATATCTCGAAGGCATTTTCTTGTGCTGGTGATTTTTCACTCGGGAAAAAAGTTGTCAAATGCAAGTAGTTGAAAGTTGCAAAGTGGTGCAACTTTCATTCTGCAGCTCATGTGACCAAATGGACTATTCCAATGCATTCGGGTGGGTAATTTTACACTAGGCACAGTCCTCTTTTGCACCCAAACATGCAAAATCGCTTTGAGCTACGTTCAACCAGATCGATCCCTTAAGCGTCCAAAGTGCAAAATGGCTACGAACTTCAACATGCTATTACTCGAACACCATGACACTTAGAAACTTCTTGTCTAATCCTATGGGACATTGTTGGGCCCCTCTACAATAACCTTTCTCAATTTTCACTATCTCAGAGGATTTTTCCTATGGTGGTGAATTTTCACTTGAGGAAAAAGTTGTCAAATGCAAGTAGTTGAAAGTTGCAAAGTGGTGCAACTTTCGTTCTATAGCTTGTGTGACCAAAAAAAATATTCCAATGCATCCGAGTGGGTACATTTACACTAGGCATGGTCCTCTTTCACACCTAAAAATGTAGAATTGCTCTGAGCTACATTCAACCGAATCGATCCCTTAAGGGTCCAAAGTGAAAAATGGCTTCGAAATTTAGCATGCTATTACTCAAAAACAGTGATGCTCATAAAATTCTCATCTAATCCTACAAGATCACGTTGGGCCCATCTAAAATAACCTCTCTCGATTTTTGCTATCTCGAAGGCATTTTCCTATGCTGGCGAATTTTCATTCGGGGAAAAAGTTGTCAAATGCAAGTAGTTGAAAGTTGCAAAGTGCTACAACTTTTGTTCTACAGCTTGTGTGACCAAACAGATTGTTCCAACACATCTGACTAGGTATTTTTATGCTATGCATTGTCCTTTTTTTCACCTAAACATGTGGAATTGCTCCAATCTACGTTCAACTGGATCGATCCCTTAAGGGTCCAAACTATAAAATGGCTGCGAACTTCAACATGCTATTACTCAGACATCATGATGCTTATAAACTTCTCATTTGATCCTATGGGATCACGTTGGGCCCCTCTACAATAACCTTGCTCGGTTTTCGCTATCTCAGAGGATTTTTCCTATGGTGGCGAATTCTCACTCGAGGAAAAATTTGTCAAATGCAAGTAGTTGAGGCATATTATCAAACATTTCACTACCTTGTCTATGGCTTGTCATGGAATTCCATCACCATGAGACCACTTTTCTTTGAGGCATTTTTTCAAAATTTTCAATGGCTTGTCTATGCTATTGCTTACTATTATGCTTTCATAGATTTTTTCCAAGCATCTATAGCTTGTTTGAAAGCATATGTTTTAGGCTTTTAGCCATAGCAAGAAGGCAATGAACTATTTGATAAAATGCTTTGGTAGACATATATGAAAAATATCATAGCATAGACAAGGGAACAAACTATTTGAAAAAATGCCTCAAAGAAATGTGGTCTCATGGAATGCCACACCAAGCTAAAGCAATTGGTAGCTGCTCCTAGTTATTAGTTATGCAATGTGAAGTAATTGCATAACTAATTAGGTTGACTTTGTCAAAAGCTATATTGTAATTGAAATTTTGTCATCTATGAACATCTAGTTATTCATTATGCAATGTGAAGTGATTCTTTGAGTTTGAAAGATGTGCAATGCATGAATAAAAACTACAAAAGTCTATTTTCTACATTTCATTAGTTAAACTCTTTATTTTATCTGCTCTCTATATCTCTATGCTATGGAAATGCATTTTGATTTCAAAAAATATAGTTTTTATCTCTTGTTATACAATTTTTTACGTTTTTTAATCTCTTGTTATAAAAAGGAGTAGATATACAATGTTAAAGAAGAGTGAAAGAACAACTAAATTTATCATTTCAAAGCAATTGTTTTGATGCATTTTTTCAAACAGCTCACTACCTTCTCTATGCTATTGCTTACTATTATGCTTTTGATATATTTTTCGAAGCATCCATAGCTTGTTCAAAATCACTTGTTTTAGGCTTTTAGCCATAGCAACAAGGCAGTGAACTGTTTGAGAAGATGCTTTGGTAGACATGTATGAAAAATGTGGTAACATAGACAAGGCAGGGAACTATTTGAAAAAATATCTCAAAGAAATTTGGTCTCATAGAATTCCATGATAAGAAAATGCAATTGGCAGCTGCTCCTAGTTATTATTTATGCAATGTGAAGAAATTGCATAGCTGCTTAGGTTGAATTTGTTCAAACTATATTGTAATTAAACTTTTGGCATCTGACAACATCTACTTATTAGTTATGCAAAGTGAAGTAATGCTTTGACTTTGAAAGATGTGCAATGCAATGTAATCAATGACATGAATATAAACTACAAAAATCCTTTTTTTACAATTCATTAGTTAAAATATTTATTTATTTTCTCTCTATATTTATAAATGCTATGTAAATACCTTGCAATTGTATTTAAAAGGCTTAATAGGTCAGTTAGGTGTTATTTGCAAAATCAAGTTGTGAATGAATGGTAATTAAAAGAAAAATTAGAAAATTTCCATCTTAGAAGTCTAACAAAGGGTGGTTATGGTGGTTGATCGGCTCAAGGGGTAGTTGGAAGGTGGTATCAAGAAATATTTCTATAATACCCTAAGTTGAGGGTTGATTTTGTTCAGTTTCTAATAAGAAAATATACTTGAAAACACTAATTAATAGTTTTCTTTGTTTTCCTTAGTTTTCTTTGCCTTGCATAGGCCCATACAAGTATATCATGACTTGAGGCTATGGATAATTGATCTCATATGTGTTTACTCTCTTTGTATCTATTCTAAAGGTTTAAATCCATTGTTGGTGTGTGTGGGATCAACAAACTTGGTTAGTGCTTTGTTTTATGTGTTAGGGGTTTTGGGGGCAACACCATGACACATTAGCCAATCCACCTATTGTTTTGACCCTATTGCTTGGTGTATTTCCCTACACCATGATTAGTTTGGTGTATGAATACTTTGGAGGCTGAGAGAATGAATAAACTCAGTGGGGTGTGAAGTTCTAATGTTGTTCAGGGGTGTTTCCACCATGAAAGTAAGGAACTTAAGTACCAAATCTAAGAAATACTGAAAGGAATGGGATTTTGAGTGTCCTTTAAGTTAGGGTAGAGGTATTTTGGGGTTTTTTGACATTTGGAAGGATTGGGGGAGGTCTGGCGTTATGAGTTTCTTTAAAACCCTTGTTTTTGTGAAGATTTAGGACAGTTTGTGAGTAGAGGAATAGAACAAGTTCTTGGGGCTCTTAAAATGGGAGAATACTGAGTTTGGTGAGAATCCCTAAGACTTTTTCAAGTTTCCTTGGTTTGAAGGTGAGTTTGTGAGGGGGTTCCTTTGGAAATTAGGCCTAATTGTGAAGCCTAGAGTGAGGGAGGTGTATTGAAAGTTCATGTTGCTCCAAAAGAGTTACTATTGGTTTTGGCATATGTTGTGTAACCCTGAAAAGGGTATCTTAATCCACCTTTAAATGGCTAGGTGTTTTGGAAAGGTTGGGAGAAAGTAGGCCTGGGTCGGGTTTTGAGTTTGGTGCAGGAGCACCTACACCACATCATCATTTTTTTTTTATTTGAATACATAAATAGGGGAATGTTAGTGTATTTAGGTTTATTTTGTCTAATAATATTTGAGAGATCAAGCATAATGCAAATAAAGGGTGCTTTGTGTCTTAGAATTCAATTAGAAATCATATAAGTTATAAAATGTTGACAAAGCAACTTTAACACAAACAAATGTATTTAAGGGACCAACTAATCCCAAGGTTGGTTATGGGAATTGGGGAGAAGATGGTTGTTGGAAAATTATTTAAAAATCCTTACCAAAGATTGAATGAGAGAGTGGAAGAAGTGTTGTAACAACTTTACACAATAAACACCACAATTTGAGCAATTTTCTAGAAAAACACTATTTTCTTGATCTTTTTGAGTGTTGTACGGGCACATACAGGTTCTTCATGGTGTAATAATTTTAGAGGATGTGTATATATGTTTTATAATTCATTTTATGTTTATTTGGTGTCTTAAATCTCTGTTTGTAGAGAGAACCAACACAAACAGTGACTGTCCCAGTGTTGTTGAATCAAGGGTTTGAGGGGAAATTTGTGATGTAACAATCAATCCACCTATTGTTTGCTACTGTATCTCAGTGGATTGATTGAAAACATGTTATAATAAGTGTGTCAACTAATTTTGGAATAAGGAGTCATAATTATGTGGTGTTTTTGTGAATGTTCTAAGACTGGATGAGGGTTTTCCAACATGGAAGTGAGGAACCAAAGAGAGGTTTTTAAGAATTAATGCCTGTAAGAGTTATGTGAGGCTTTAATGATTCTATGCAGAATTATTTTGAGGTGTTTTGGGCTTTGGAAGTGTTGAGAGAGGTCTGGAGTTGTATGTTTCTTTAAAACCCTTGATTTTGTGAGTTAGAGGCTCTGTAGACACAAAATAACGACAAAATTTGACATTTGGCACCATGAACTAAGAATTTCCAGGGCGTCTGGATAGATATCTAAAGTTGGAAGGGTGGTCCCTTTGGAAAAAAAGGGCTAATTGTGAAGCCAAAATTGAAGTAGGTGTGTTGAAAGTCTATGCCAGTCCAAAAGAGAGACCACTGATTCTTTGGTATGTTGTGTAGCCCTGAAAAGGGTATCTCAATCCATCTTGTAATTTTCTAGTGTTTTGGAAAGGCTGGGAGAAATCTGGCTAAAACTGAGTTTTGAGTACTACAAGAATAACCAGTCACAAATGTGAGTTCTAGAAACCTTGATGAATCTGACTTAGGGATTGTTGTCAATTCATTCATTTGTCATTGTATGAATGTTGATGGTCTTTGTAGAGACTTGGTGGATTCTTGTTGTTCATTTGCAAGGTTGAGGATTTGAGACCCTTGAGGGTGGGTTGATGCCTATTAGGCTGAATCATTATGAAGAAGAGTTCTTGATTGAGAATTGACATTTCCATTGTTGTGTGTCTTCCCCACCTTGGCTCTACATCAGAGTGATACAAGGGTGGATTTTTGGGTAAGGTGTTGAATGAATATTTTGGTTTGATGGGGCTTTGAGGTTGTGTAGATTGCTCAAAATAGGTTGTATTAATCTTGTTAGGAGCCCCTTGAAGGCAGGTTGTTAGACTGATTGGGTTTGAGCATCCTTGCCTTTGCATCGGTGAAGCACAAGTAATTGAAGCATTCCAAATGATACAAACCATCACAAATGGAGCTTATTTATACAATACACTTTAGATGGGGCTTATTGAGCATTCGACAATAATTAATAAAGAATTAGATGTAAAAAAAATCCATGCCTACAACATTCAAGCATACAACTTACACGATACACATGATAACATCTTTCAAGAATGGAAGTAGCAAAATAAGAGTTTCTTTAATCAAAAATCCGAAAGGCTATACAATGATATATATTGATAAAAGTATATAAATATATCCAAAAAACCATATAGGCTTAGTACAAAGGAGCCATTTGGACATAAAATGTTACGTATATATATCAATAGTACAAAATATATGTTCCAAAATGCCACATAGGCATACAACAAACAACACTAATACATAGTCATTTCCCTCTAGGGGAAGGAAATAGATCCCGCGTTTCCTTCAAAATTCGGCTGGATGGAGTGAATGTTGCTTGTCTTGTCTTTCGAACACACCCATTACTCCTCCTCTCTTCATTCTGGACCTTCAACTAATATGATTAAAATTAAATATTTTAAAACATAGAAATTTAATTATGGAATGGTATATAAGAAAATATAATCACTTACCGCATACATGCACATTTAAAGCATCACCATGTCCACAATTTGGAGTGACAACCACCTATAGCAACCATGAAGATAGAAATTAAACTACATAAAATTATCATGAATATTTTCTATAATAGAATAAAAGAGAAAATATAATGTCAAATCGACTAATCTACTCCATACCTCTCTCAATGGATCAAAATTGGTTATTGCTGTAGCAACTCCATGGTCCATTGTGCCACCAACATCACCAAGGCTATCTCTTGTCAACAACTGCAAATGAAACAATATCTCAGGTATCATGTTGATATAGGAGAACATAATGTGACATGATCAAGGAATACTTGAATGCAATGTTTGTGTTTCTCATCAATTTTTTAGATTTGTATATACACAAAATTATGAAAACTAGCTAACATAGATTTACAACCCTATTAATGAATAAAGGCTATCTGAGTGTACGTTGTTTGAGGATATGAATCACAAGGTGTGGAGGAAGAAGGTGCACCAGGAAACTGTTTGAAATCTGAAGCATGTTATGAGACAAACATTCAACTTTTAAAATGCAATAATAATATCTTTAATACTAGTTGCATACCTATGGACTCATCGTCGAGAATGTATAAGGTTTTGTAGGAATAGAGCATCCCTCATGAAAAATGCGACCCTAAAATTTCATCATATCAAAATTCTACTAATTTATTTATTCTTAAATTTCAAAATATATTTTAATAAAAAATATTAAAATAACTTGCTAAAATTTACTTGAGTGTCAATGTCGAATGTATCACTCAGAATATCATCTATGAAATCCATCACCTCTGCAACTGACATAGGCTATGTAGCTGCATCATGAGCACCCTGATAATCGTACGTGCAAACAACACCACAAGTGCCACAATGGTGGGGTGGAGCTCGGGGCCTACACGTCTCCTCCACACTAGGATCTACTAGAGGACTCACACACTGTAAAATGGTCTAGGTGAGTGAACCAATCGACTTCATCGTGTCCACCTCTACACTGTCTTTAACAATGGAAGGAACAATGACATGCTCCACCATGGGTCTACCCAAGGCTCCCGGTGCCAACTTTGGATTACATCGTGAAGCAGGTCTATCATGTGTGGAGCCCCTACCTCTATCGTGAAAGTATAAGATGTCAAAATAGTTTGGAATTTTATTGAGGAAAAAATTGCAATGGAGTTTCCTCAAAAATGATTGCGGCACCTCATGGTTATTGCATGGAGGTTGGTCAAATACCATCCACCATCACTCCCAAAATTTGTTTCTAATTATATCATGGTGGCACCAATGGATGGGGAACCTCTTGCATGCATGGGAAAAAGGTTCATTGGATTTTGGGTCTTTAAATAGGGCACACAACTCGGCTTTGCTAATTTTTAGTTTTTTGACATCTGCATATGACAAACCATTAGCATAAAATTGTCTCATCTCATCTCTCTTAGTTGACCAAAAAATCATTTTCTCGCTCATTTCTCCTACATGAGTTAAAATTGACTTCAATGATTAAACAATCCCTCTCCTATAAGGGTGAGTTTCGGCATGCTCGGTTAATCTTGCAATTAATTGTTGAATGTCTCTTTTATTGTTTTCAATTTGATTTTGAATATTTTCTTGTGTTCCTTGAGGATGCCTATGAATTGATGGAGGGGTTTCGGGTTGTTCTTGTATAGGAGGCTCTTGATGAGGGGGTGATTGTGAATTCTCAATGTTTTGAGGTGAAGATTCATTCCCTAAGAATTAGAATAATTTTTTATTATAAAAATCTATTTAAAGTTGCATTACAAATCAAATTCAAAATAAATAGAATAAAATTAGACACCTCTTTGTAATCTTCGACCTCTCCGATGTGTTGGTGGAATTCTCATGGAAAATGGCAAGCTAAGGATGCAAAGAATGGAGGAGATTTGGCGAGCGTGAGTTGCAGACCTGAAATCTTCCTTCTCAAGCCATGGGTTGAAGACAAAGTGAGGGTTCCAAACCCGACATTTGCATTTTATGTCTAGAAAATTTGGCGTGCGCCAAATGGATTTCTAGTCATTTGGCGTGCGCCAAAGGCCTTATTTCATGGTTTTTTTTATCGTTCTTTCAATTTGGCACCTAAATTGTGTCACAGATTGGTGCACTTACCCATTTGTGCTCGCTAAAGTGGGGGAAAAATGTATAGGAGAAAATTTGCACCCGTAATGCAAATTTTGTTTTTCCCTTCTCCACTTTAGGAAACCAAATTCAGAGGATTAATTCTACATAATCCTGTTGTTCACATCACAATTGGTACCCTTTTTTAGCATTAGTAGAGGTTTTTCTATCAGGGTAGCCCATGTGGCGCGCAGATGTCCCTAACAGATTCCCATGTTTGGAGCTTGCAAAGGCATTACCATTACCATTGGGAGTCGATTTGTAATGCCCTCTTCGGCCGACCAACCCAAATATGGTTGTTTTCTTCCCTCTTTCTTTCATATTCACTATTCCTACTTCCATTTTGCATCTCTGGGATCTTTGGACCTCTCCATCCTTCATTCTCCAACTCTCCCTAAGCTCTCTTAGCTCTTCATCAACTCCTCTAAAATCTCTTCAAAAGCTCCAAGCAGCTTCTTCATGAACACTTTACACTTCACAAAAACAACATCAACACTCCATCACTTCAGTAGAGAAAGTGTAGAACAAAACACCATGATAGCAGAGGCTTGAGTTCCTCTCATTTTCTCCCCCACTAGCCTTGAGTACTTTGGATGGAGGTGGTAAGCTTTCACTCCTCTCCTCTGTTACTTGGTTGAGTAGCATAGCACTGTTTTGTAGTGCTTTAGTACTATTTACTTCATTTCATACCTTTCTCTCTATCTATCTTGGTTTTCTGTGGAGGTGGGAACACCAAAACGAGGGTTTGATTGGGGCAAACCCCTATACAACCTCAACACTTTCTCTCTCTCTCTCTTGTGTGCAAGTATTGAATAAATTCATGAGCTGAAGGCTTCATCATTCACACGGTTGTAAGAATTTCATTTCCCTTCTCCTTGTCTTTATCATTTCTATTTCAGTCTATTTCAATTCTATCATCTTCCTATATTGTATAAGTTCACAGTAATTAGAGTAGAAGCATTTAGTTTGTCATTTTTTGTGATAAACCTACTTTCTAGTCTGTACGAGACACTAGCACACCTCAAAGAAGCCAACGCACAACGTTGTCATTTGTATCCCGCGCTGACGTCCTTTGGCCAAGAGCTTGACAGTTTGTTCAGATAATCTATGTGACTTGCTATTTCTTATTCCAAAACTCTCGTTGTTGTCCTTTGAGGTAGTTGAGGGTAGTTCACCCTGTGAGGCTCTCTAAGTGAAGAGAACCTATGTGTAGCGAATCCTCTTTCTCTACAGTTGTAATGCATTATTTCTTGAGATCATATGTTGCTATTGTTTAATTGTTATCTAGTTATATAGGTCAGTTGTGACTCGGTGCTTAGGATAAAGACAATAGTTCATGAAAAGTACTCTTAGTTCAATTTTTATGTTGATTCATCAATTGATCACTTTAAATTTGCATACTTTTGTGGTTACCATTGTAGTTTTTATGTGTTGAATTCCCACCTTCTCATGCACTAGATATAATGCATTGATTAATAAGCAACCAAGTTATTTAATTTATTAGGATCTTGAGTGATTTTATGAGAGGTATCTGTTATTGATAATGTATTTTATTGTAATTGTGTAAGGTTTATGAGCATACATTGTGCGATAATCCTCCTAAGTTTCACAAAGCCTAAAGTGTAGGAGTAGAAGTTTTGTAGCTTCCACTCATTCATTGGCCAATCCCTCTGGAGTACTAATTATTGGAAATGGTAAAATCCATAGGTATTTATGGAGATAAGTTTGGTTCTTAAAAAAAACCAACAATGCTAAACCCAGAGCTTTGATACAATATGTAATAACCACCCAATTAAACACTAATAGAGTATGAGAATTAGTGAACAACATAAGCATATCCTAGAGTTGGGTCAAATAATTGACTATTTTTTTCTTTTCCTTTTCAAAACTTATGAATAAGTTTGCAATCTTTAAATAGTTTGATTTACCTTATGAATAGATGCAAGTACACACACCCAAACCGTATAATTGGCATATGCAAAAAAAATTATATAGTCATGCTCTTCAAAAAACAAATTCAAAATTAAAATGACAACACAAGCAAAGAACTATGAGTTATCTACTCTTTCTATGGTACTACACAAGATAAGTAATATATCACCATTTGTATCACAAAACCTCTACCATTCCCTTCCCATGACTTGAAGCAGATAGTATAAGAGAGAGCAGCATCATCGAAGTGATATCCACCCTACCACAAAGCATTATATTCCCTATGCTACTCCACCAGAGAAGCCCGACCCATCACAAAGGATCTAGCATTATGAAGCTAACATGAATGATGGAATTCAATTCACTATGAGACTCATTTCCAATTAGCATACCTATATGCTAATGCATCACATATCCATTGCAATTGTATATTGTTAAACATATCATGTGGAGGGTGATGTAAATCCACTACTTGGTAACACACTTATACGTGGAAATAAATGAAATTCGATGTATACAACTAGAATGTCCCAATCATCTCACAATGATGCCTTGAAATTCTATAAGGTGGGTAAAAATAGTAACCAAAAATACAAAGCCTATATTTGCATTATTCAATAATGTAATTCCAAAGTAATGATATTTATTTAATAGTACACCAAGATGGCTACTCAATATACCACTTGTTGCCGCGATATACTTATTACTATGGAATTTAGGAACCCAATGTCTTTCTTCCTAATTGTTAGGTTTTCTTACTTAGGCCATTTAATTAACCATTTCACAACATTTAAATCTATAGTTTACAACAACAAGGCAGTGTTATAATGACCATAAATTTCACATCCTTTTGCCAAAATTAAAAGTTTAATATGTATTGGAAAGGTGATAGTTTGAAGAATAAAAACCATAAAAGTTGTTTCAAGAATCACAACCACTTAAGAGTAGTTTTATCTACAAGACAACTCACTAATTATCCAGAGCAACAGTTTGACCACATGACAGTCTTAAATTTTTTGTTATTTAAATCATTTATTAAAATACTAGCTAATTGGGTAATAAATAGCAGACTACCATTCATGAAAGCCTTGGATAGTAATCTTCAAGAAGCAAGGATTCACATAAAAGGAATATTTACCACACAAGACATCAATGACTTAAAGTTACAACTATTCAGTAACTTCTCAAAATATCCCTTTTAAGTCATGCTTGTAGGCTTATAAGGATATGGAAGTAGATTTAAGTCCAAATTTTGCACATGATAAGGAAGGTTTTGAAAATTGTTATTTATTAATTTTTCCATTAGCAAGTCTTGATGCTCATGATGTGATATTGTTAGAGAGCAGAAAACAAATCACTAAAATCTAAGATAACAACAACAATATAAGTGTCCACAAAGTTATAATTGAGTTGTTATTGGGTAAGTATTGCAGTCACATACATTGCAAGCCCTGGGATTGAGATAGTAACAATATGGAAATCCAATGTTGTAATATAGTTCCAGTTATTTGATGAGAATCCTCCAAATTTCTACTACTTATATTTGGGTTGTCTATACATGGGTTATGAATTACAGTTGCATAGAATGTAGGCCAAGATTGAGATCATAAAAATACTGAACCCAACAAGAGTTACAATATAGTTCTAGCTATTTGATGTAATGTATAATATTTATATTTAAGCTATATATTTAAACATACATGGTTTGTAGTCACATTGAACACAACCCCATCAATTACCCTTTCCAACATACAATCTTTTGCCATATACCTTTATATCTACCATACACCAAATCCATCAACCCACCTACACTCTTCATGTAGGTTGCATATCATGGGTGAAGCCACAATAGTGGTTTACGATTCAAGTGAGGAAGGAAAACTCACAAAAAATGACCCCAAGGCAAAAAAAAGTGATTTTAGGGGTTCGTATGAACCTACAGGTTCGATTGAACCAATAAGGGGTTTGCTCAAACCAGGGTTCGACCGAACCCCTTTGAATCTTGACCGCCAAAAAAAATAAAAATGCATAGGAAAGGGGTTCGAGCGAATCCCTAAAGGTTCGCTCAAACCCCTATGGGTTCGTACAAACCCCCCTTATCCCTCACCCCCCATCTGAGACACAAAAAAATCCTAAATTTTGGCATTTCGGAGCTCGGATTGATGTTGAAAATGGAAGAATCTTCACAAACCCAACAAGAATCAAGTAGTCCCCAAAAAAAGCTAGCCAACGAATATAATTTTAATATGTTTTAGTTTTATTATGTATGTGTTTTTTTAGTTTTATTAAACATAGGTTTTTCACTAAAAAATCAAGCTCTCTATTTTGCACATGTAGAAAAATAGTAGATTATCAAAATAAAATTTTAAAAAATATGTGTGTGCTGGGTATTCATGTCCTTGATCCATTAAAAAATAAAATTTGAATGTTGATAAATAAAAAAAAAGTTATGTTGTATACAGTTTGCCTATGTCTGAATTCCAATTGGTTTGACTTCGAAACTTGATTAAGGAAAAAATATTCAATAAAAAACTATGAGACCAAATGAAAGTGCTATATATTGTAGTTACAAATCTAAACTCAAAAAAATTAGAATTTTATCCTTCATACAAAAAAAGTTATGTTGTATACAGTGAGCGTCACTTTTTAAAAATGTTGTTTTTTGAAAAAAACCAGTTTTCATGGGAGATGGAAAAAGAAATGCAATCTGAATTTTTTTTTTTAGAATCTACAGACAAAATGTGATGAGACTCTAGGTTGCATCATCTTCAAATTCCTCACAATTTAGCCTCTATAGGTGCCCGAATGTGAAGATTTAGTTAAAAATAATAATTTCAGTGTCCAGTTTGGCCAAAAATTGTAAACCACTATTGTGGGATCACCCTCATACAAGTTTCTAAAGAATTTTCTCTACATTTGAAGGAATACCAAATAGTATAGGCTATGATTATTCCTTATATACTAAAATGTGTGTTATTTTGTGCTAGAATCACCAATTGCTTGATAAATTGCCAATTGCATAATTACAACCAAATCACCATTGACAAATTTAGAATAATGTAGTTAAATATTCAGAATTTGATTATAGAATTAGAGATAAAGTAGAATCATCTAACCTTGATTTCTTGTGGATACAAAATATACTAAACTTGATCAGTTACAAATATAAGCAAGATACCATGATTTTCCAGCACTTGTATTAACCTGCACTTGACCCCATTGTGCACACTTCCATTATAGCTTGAGGAGCCCCATTATGCATAATAATAGCATTCAAATACAAACTTAAAACTAACATCTAGAGCTGCAGGTGGAAACTTATGACTCTGTGCAATTTTATCTCCCTTGCAGACAGTGAATTCTAAAAAAAACTGAATAATGTATGAGGTTGCTATAATGAATCACTGGTTACACCAACACCCTTATCTTCTATTTTAAAACCTATTTGACCTTCTTTATCTATTGTAAAGCTTACTCCTTTTTCTTGGCCATCAATACCCAACAATTAGAGAGGTTTCTGCAATAGCTAACATATCCAGCATTGTCAATTTGCTTGATTTTCTCCTACTCCATGTGTTAAGATGTTGTCATCCCTTTCTCCCTTTTGTCCTTCATTTTTCCTCCCTTTTCCCCTTTGCTACGTGGGAGGAAGCTTATATGGATTTTAACATGCATTCTTTAAAATTTATTTTCCCTCGCAAGTGGTAGCCAACTATCACTTAGCCTTATAAACCAATGAAATTCCTTATGAAATTCGTATCTTTTCTCTTTATTAAGGCTAGCTTTGTTTCACTTTCTAAGATTCAAGCCAGGTATTGTCATGTCTTTATTGATATTTTTTGTTTAAAAATTACTTTACTATTAATATCTCTCTTTTTTTAATGGAATAAGAGTATTTAAAAGACTTTTACTAGAATATAAAAGTAATTAATAATATTCTAATTTATTATTTATTATAATATTATTAAACTTAAGATAAAATGATATTTAATAGTATTGGTATACACATATGTCTATATGTGCATATACAAGCACTAATATCTATATGCACATATATATAATTTGTACAAATTCTTTCTGAAAAATGAAAGGTGTGGATTTATTTCATAGAGCTTGGGATGCATTTTATTAAACTTATAGTGCATGTATACAATTCCATGCAACATATATATAACAAAATACATTTTGATCCTCTTTAAGCAATATGCATACATATATGTATGTATTTATATATGATTTTAATGGTGAAATTTGTATTTATGTGTCAACTCCTATTTGGTTTAGGGCCCATTTTGATAGAATGCCAAAATACAATTACATATCAACCAACAACACACTCTTGTGCTAAGTTTGGCTCATGATCCAATGTTATCAGAGGCCCTCCTAAATATTTAATTAACATAGATTTTAATAAATAGATTTTATTCTTATATAATTCTTTATAAGAACCATTCATAAAATAATATAATTATTATAAGAACTTAATTTGTTGTTAACTTTACTTATACACACATATGCAGCCTAACTACATAAGTGTAGGTGCATGTGCATGATTCCATCATGATAGGTTACCTCCACTCACTAGAACCTTTTCCTCGATGATACTCTCTCTCCAATATGAGAAAATGCCAATAGTTCATGATGCACTTATGAAATAGAATGCATAATTAATCATCATCATTATAATCATTCTAAATTACTCTTTAAGTAATATTAACATAACCAAATTTTCCTTCATAATAACATGTTGTTAAACCATTAATGTAGTAATTGAGTGATTAAGCTAAGTTAATTAAACGAGTTGTGACACCAACCAAATATCATAAAGTTAACCATCATTAAAATGATACTGAATTTCATGAGAAATATGTTTTGTTCCTTAAAAAACCATGGCCACTATAACACTATTATACTATTTGAACTTGACATAAGATTGAAAACCAATATTGGTCAAGGGAACATATTAATAGATAATGAACAAATAATAAAAATAGTAGTTGCATGATAAAGATGCACAATGTGAAGGGTTGTTCCAATGTAATAATAAAATAATACATACCTCCTTAGCCTTGCACCTTTACACAATTATTACACTAGATGAGCCCACCACTTGAAGATATTTGGCCTCACATAATTTTACCATTTTACATGCCACCCCTTTGAATACTCACCCATTATTCCTTAGACAAATAACAATTAAATATATTTTCCACCAAGTGTCCATCACACCACCTTATGTATTTTTTTTCTATGCATAAGAGTTAACCACCATCTACATTACCATCCCCCTATGTAGACATATTATACTTTCCATTCACTATCCACCTTCAAGTTAAAATTACTATTATGGTGTTCAAAGAAATATGCATAACCTATATACTACTTGTTCCTTAGAGGAAAACCTTGTATTCAATAGAATATAAATAAATTAATGAGTACCCCCTCAACAACCACCAATAGCCACATGGAAATTGACCACTAATCCACCTATCTTTAATTTATATGAGTCATGTATACAACAACCATGGGACCTATAAGGTCATGCCACATAGGATAAATACTCATGATGTATATATGATTTTTCACCTTTCATTATTGTCACAAAGCCCACACATCTCATCAAAAGATAAAATTTCCATGGATCACCGAAGAGAAGAACTTCAAAATAAATCACCTAGTCACATGCCAACTAGAATCAAATAGACATGTAACTTTTTTTTCTTACTAAGTAATTTTGTATCCCTAATCAAATCATAAGAACCATATTGCCTAACATATCACTATAAGTCCTTTGTATACCAAAACATATATGACTTTAATAATATACACATGACACCTCAACATAAGTTGACCAAGAAACTATTGAATGTGCCATCAAATTAGAAAATGCACAAGGATTAAAATATAAATACTGAACAAACAAAAAGTGGGTTGCCTTTGTAGCAGACACAAAGCTTAACACACCTATAGAGCTATGAAGAAATATACAAATGAAATGGTTATAATATAGATGTATGATTAGAATATTAGCCAAAGCATTCAATAAGGCTAATTAAATTGAATCATATATATAAATTATCATTTAAGGGTCTCTTATTTATATAAAAAGGTATATTTTTCCATCACATAAATGGGTGTCAATAGACACCATAACTTCTCCTTTTGATATATACTTCCACAACCATTGGCTCACCTTTAGGACTATTTTTACTTTTTTATTTACCCACATTTAGGACAAACTTGTGTACCTTGATGTTTTTGTCTAGTCAACATTATGTTCATGCTTATAATAATTTGATTTATATTAATGTATTTTCACATGATGTTATCTATGATTTTTATTACATTACATGATTTATGTGTCTACTTGTTTATGTTATGTTTACTTATCATTATCTTTTTCTTCCCCTCTATTTTCTTACATGCAATAGATACAACCAAATAAAGGAGGGCATATAGTATCACTAGCACTCTTATGTTGAGATTATAAATAACTCCTTGTACAGGTATATACAGAGACTTATCATTCTACTTAGATCTTGATCACATTACATGGTTGTGTCTAAATTTCATATCACACTACTACTACCACACTAGTTAACATATTTTTTTTTATGTTTTATAACTTCTTATGGAGTATTTAGACCAATCATATCAACATACAAAGGATTTGAGAAAGCCCCATTACTCTACATAGATTCCACGCCCTTTTGTGTTTGGATATTTAATTTTCATATTGGTTGATAATGTTAATATACTTTGAAATATATTTTTATGCTAGATTTACATGTACCTTAAAGTGAGGATAAACTGTAATCATGAAATTTTTAGGCACATGTCAATTACCTTTTATTTTGAGCTCATTTATGCACATTTCCATACATTCAACTTTATATCAACTCTAACTACATGCATTCCCACATATTATCCATTATTAGCCATGTATTGAACCTAACATCAATACACATTAATACAAAATAATCACCACCTTGAGATTTATAATTCCTATCTAAGGTCAACCCCACAACACTCAAGATCAATGTTGAGCCACTCAGGATTGACCCAAAAACTTAAAATTTTAAAATTTGAATTACCAACACCTTCTCTTTCTCATTAGTATATTATGGATTGACTCAATATACATTTATATGATTTTTCTATATTTAAAGGCATTCATTTGTGCAATTGATAACATAGAAGGAATATTTAGAAATTGTTAAAATATAAGAAAAAATAATTTAAAGGATTTTTTTTAATATGAAGCACTAAAATAATCAATTGCACCAAAGACTACTCGTAGAACATATGCATACTTGAGAATATTATCTATATACATTTACCTAAGGCCATAAAGGCTATCTAACAAGGGTTTGACTATATAATACTTGACTTTTACTATTTAAAATCCTCCACTAAGGCATTTCTAGATATTATAGTCATTGCATATCTTTAGATATTAGAAATTGAGGTGACATAGGTTGTACAAGTCCATAGATTACTAGATTGATCTTATGGGTTATAAAACAATGTGATGTATTAGATAAATCTTATGGTGCTTGAATTTTTCTTGAAAGACATAAATTCGACCCACAAACATTTTAAAGAATATAAATAACCCAAAACATATAAATTTTTTTTTTCTAAATTAAAATAACTAAAATTTAGATGAAATTAATATATATTCTTCATCATAATTTTTAAAATATATATATTATATATTATTATTACAATTACCAATTTCTAATTGACTATAATCTCTAAATTAATTTATCAATTTGTATAAAAAAACATTTGATTCCATTACAAATACTTATTACCATGTAAACACTCACACAAATTTAACTTCATACTATATTAACCACTTTTAACTAGATTTACTACACACAAGCATGCACCTTACAAAAAGTCTTCACACATTTTTCACTACGCACTGTTTGTGAGCATTATTTTGTACATCTATTTATTTAATATAATGAAACTTAACCAAAAAGATAATTAAACTAGTATATATATCTTTAGGATAATCTACATAATACACGTCAAAGATATCGAGGGTGAAATATAAAAATTATTGTAGTCAAACAATGAAAATAGAATTTGTTTTACTGTCCACTTTTTAGATAATTGAAGAAATCAATAAAAAATAATTACACATAAAAATAGAAAGTAGATTTTTGTTTTTCTTTCATGGATTTGCTGACCACCTTATCTCATACTGACATTGTAGAATTATGTCTATCATAATAACCATCGGATGTTGTCCATAATCATGCATCAAAATGATGGTCCAAATTTTTAGCAAAATATTAAAATTCTTTAATCTTAGAATGCCAATTAAATAAAATGCAACTGAAAAAGCTTAATGCTTTTATTGTCAGTCATATGCTTTCTTGAAAATAATAGAAAATACATTTAATTTGGTTTCCTGCAATTCTTTCGGATCTGGCCATTTGCACCAATGAGAGGATTATTTTTTCCCATCTTCATCATCGCATTTGCAAAATCTACGAAGAACTGAGTTTGATTCATAGAATATGCTATGACTTGAGAATCAGTAGATACTCCATTAAATAGCTGTTGATCAGAGTGAAAAAGTCCTTTCTTGTTTATCAGATTTTTATAATAGCTATTATCAAAGATAGTGGGAGTTTGAAGATCGAGGTTGGAAAGATTGAAATCTCCAATGCCACGAGTACTTGGGCAGACAGCCTTGAGTGAAGCTGCAAATTCACTGTCTATGTTGGTGTCATTGTAAATGCGAGCTCTGAACGTTTTGCATTGGGCTCGACCGATTGTATGAGCACCTAAACACCATTAAACTTTGAATGTTTTATATTTAATCTTATAAAATTTATAATATATTCATACTCAATATGTAAAATTCTAATTTACCCTATAAGAATTTATAAAATATTCATACTCAATATGCAAAATTCTAGTTTACCTGATAATGCAACCATGTCTTTAGTGGAAAGACCCTTGGCACTAAAAAATGAAATCAATGAAGTCAGATTGGAAGAAGAGGGTGGCAATTGTGCGTTTGCGGTGTTTAGACTCGCATTTGTGGAGTCTCTCCGTCCTAGCATCACTTTCCATGTTGGTCCTCCCATCTGCAAACCAGAAACACAAGTTTTCAAGCTTAGATATTACATTTTCACAGGTTATAATATTAGAGTTTTTTCTATTACTATTTTAGATCATATTTTATCAATTTTTCTTTCTTATTCTTGACATCTTGATGATGGATAGTGATGGATAGTGTGATATGAAATGTTGATGAAAAAATGTTTATACAATTAAATTCAAAAACATTAAAGATATAATATTATTTTTTGTAAAATTTGTACCTATCAATAATAAATTTGAAAGTAGTCGAAAACCAATCTCTCTATTATCTCATTCAAATTCAAAAGTGATAAATAATACTCTTATCTTAAAGAAAATAAAAATATCATAAATAAAATATCAGTAACAAATACACTAAATAATATGATAATCACTTTAATTGTTAACTACATTACTAAATATGATAATTATAAATAAAAGAGTTTAGAAATTCAACTATGACGTGTTAATTCTTTATGTTAAGAGCATAACTATATTAATAAGTACATAACTGAGACATTTTTATATCAAATGTTTCTGTTGAAATTATAACTATGTTAATAAGTACAAAATATGATGTTTTTAAATCAAAACTTATGTTGAAAGTATAACTATGTTAATAAATACATGTTATTTCTGCTATATGTTAATAGAATTCTTAGAGTTTGTAAAACTTATGTACATTGTTCTATTTCAGTTATACTCTTATGCCTGTTAATTGATCTTTTCCTCTTCTTGTACTATTCCTTTTGAACTACATTAGGGGAGAGGGGCCAGTAGTCGTGCAGGCTAACTTCGTCAACATGTAGCAATTGACTGGAATATCGTAGAACCTTCATTTTTTTTTTGACATGTGGATTAGCCTCTTATCTATCTATAACTAAGGTTTGGAGGTGTGACTCATCATGCAACTCCCCGCATCAACACATCTATTGAGAAGTGTCTAAAAATTGACTTTTTAAAGATTCGACCAAAACTTAATCATGGAAACCCCACTAGTTGAACAAAAAAATACCATTTGTTGCTTGTAAAATATCATATTTTTATTTAAAATATGATAATATGCAACATAAATGGACCAAATACTTATTGGTAACCATAAATATTTGATATCTCTAGCTTTTATATTCAACACATATGGACCAATAGTTGAACACAAATAAACTATTTGTTGTTATAAAAACAACACATAATTATTTAAAATACAATTTTTATCAAACAAAAATTGACCAATAGTTGAACATTAAATTTTTTTGAAAATCCTTCACATTTAATGAAAAAATACATGTTATTTATTGTACCGACCTTTAATATTTGTGATAGGACAAACAATTAATATAAAATACTCCAATGCTTGTACATTGCTACCCCAATAGTTGTACACGTTAGAACAATATTTTTTCACTATGATAAGAATACTTGTTTAATGAGTGTCTTATTTTATTAAATGAGCATTTTATTTTTTAAATTACACACTTATAGTGGATAGTTGTGATATTTTATTTGAGACAAAAAAATACTTATTTCACTTCTTCATGAATGTATTTATGGTTTTTTAATATAACATTTAAAGGTTCTCATGTGTTCAAGTATGAGTCCACTTTTGATCAATATTTGGTTATTTTTTAATCTATATTTAGACTATTTATTTACAATATATAGTATAAATATGTGGTAAGACTAGGTATTATAATCACAATTGAGTGCAGGACTATTGGCCCCTCTCCCCTATTCTTTTTGTAACTCCAAAAGCTTATAAACTCAACCATGACATGTTCGTTATCTATGTTAAGAGTGCAACTAATGAACAAGTACGGTGTTCTTAAATAGGGGAACTCAACAAGCCAACTACAACCTGCCGGTACAGTGACATAAAAATTACTTTTACGGTTTTACCTTATTTAAAAAAATTGTGCCATACGCTTGATGAATTAAATCAATGTAATGATGTGTTTATTATTCTATTACATTTTAAAACTAATAATGATATGCGAAGAAGTAGAGAATGTTTACTTGGACGACAGAATCACGAGCAGCAATAGCCACAATATCTGCACAGGACACAACTCCGCTGCAGACTGCCTCCACTTGAGCTTTGATGGTGTCGATAAGGTCGAAACCTCTTACAGAATTGTTAGCATTGGGAGCAGCAGTCTTCTCTCCTATTATTGTCGGCGAGTCGTCCAACAGCACAGACCCATCACACCCCTGAAAACCCATTTCATCAATTCGACAAAAAAAGAGTCCAGATCAAACCAAGTACGAAACCAATGCACCAAACGATGCAAAATAGAAGAAAAATACATTACATGAACGAAACAATCGTGAAAGTAAAGTTGAAGCATAGCAGCAGCATTCCGTTTGTCCTTGTCGACTATCTGTTTTACCGCAGCCTTCACTGTCGACAATGCCTTTGGACATGTTTTAGCGTAAAATCTGGACCTGAGATGCCCATTAACCTCAGTCGAACACAACATTATCAAGGCCAAGCAAACAATGAAACTACGCGTCGTCATGCTACTGAGAACTGGTTATCGCTATACGACAGCTCTTAGAAGAGAAGAGAAAGAAGACAACTCGGAATGGAAAACTATAGAACAAAATTGCTTTTTTATAGTCGTTGAGAGAAGGATTCAGTAAGCATACAGTTGATGGCATTAAAGTTCAGTAAGTTCCACGTTGATGTGATTGACAATAAGTAAATGCTTTGAATCATTCTCCCGCTTTCACTTCATACAACAATTCCTTCATATTTCTCTCGTGTTGCCCACCACTGTAAACAAGACAGTCGACCAAACCTATCTAGATTGGAAACGTGTCTTTTGCCGTATTTTCCCTTGCCTCGGTGACTACTTATTCTAAATTCCATTGATTATTATAATAGGCTGACAGACCATTCCATCTGATGTTTTGTTAATCATGTGTACATGTGCTCTGTTCTCCAATTGACCAGGGCTCATTAGTTTACTGCCAAAAATTCCTGTATCTGTTTGAGACAGTCCCAAGAAACACGTGTTTCCATAAAGTAATTGTGATTTGAAAGTATACTCATTAAAGCACTTCAAAAGTTGTGGGCATCCATATTTTTACTACATTCTGCCGTATTGCACTGAACCTTGGTACTAATGTCTAACATGACAGATTTTGTCATTAAGATTGTTAATTAGGAATTTAATTAAATCATAATTACGTATTTGTTTAACTAATTTTTAGTTAAAGAAACACCTCAATTGAATATCATGAACGTTTGAAATTTTGAAGTAAAACCGGCCCAATTATAATGCATGGAAATAACCCTATAAGGGAGATATGCTGCTGATCGTTTGTGGCTCCCACTGCTTTTATATCTCTTTATCTCTATCTCTTCTTTTAGAAAGATGTGAGTAAAGTCATTCTACACCTCATTTCTAAAATAGGCAGATTGCTGTCGGCCCTGCTATGATGATGAGGTATAATAGTGCCCAATGAAGCAAAAGAAGCTTGTATGCTTTTATGTGTTTGTGTTTGTGTTTTGTTTTGTTTATGGTTGTTTTTTATTTAGTATAAAGTAAAATAAGTAATATAAGAAAAAGTTATAATTTAATTTTGTATTTTTAGTTTTTATATCTGATTTGAAGGAATTGTTATTAAGTCTGTACAAATTTTATAAATGATTTTTTTATTTTTAAAATAAGTTGAATGTTTGTTATATTTGAGAATTTATGATATGCGAAGGATTGATAAATTATACATCTTAGAGTCTTACGTTTTATTTGTGATAAAAAATGTTATCTCTATTTTTAGAGTAGATACTAAATATACATATAAGGGTACACATGATAACCTTGACAAAGGCAACATTCGTCGTTAATCCATAATACCTAAGAGACCAATTATTAATGGAGAGTAATCTTTGAGGTTCTTATTTGACTATAAAGCCACCCCATGCACATGAAGTTTCTAAATTTTTTTCATTAAGATCCAACATACAAACTTGTAGACTCAAAGCTTAGGAACCTCCTTCAAGCATATAGCATTGAACTTGCACTACAAATAAAGATGAAAATGCATTTATATCCATTTATGTGGTCCCCTTAACCTTGCTTAAATTTGCATAATTAGTAACCCAAACTTGTAATCATTTGAATGTTTATTAATTTCAAGCTTGCATGAAATCTAATAAGTATTATAACACATAATTATGAGAGTGAGAAATACATGATATATTCTAGATTACTAGGAAGAACATGTGGATTTGCTTTAATAGAAAGATTGATTATCAATCCAACAAGGTTGGTGCCTATCTAGTGGGAAATTTAACCAATCCAAGAGAAGAATGCAAACATTTGCATAAGCCAAAATGAGAACCACATTACACCTTTTAATCTTAATGTAATGCATAAATCCATAGTACCAAAAAAGTACTCCAAATCCATATAGGAAGAACTTATTACAAAATATTTAGAATTAATTATATTCTTGTTACACTAACAAATTCCTAAGATAAGATTATGAGTGTAAGAAGTTGAGAAACCCCAAATCACGTGCTCATAATTCCTAAAACACCTTAATGCACAAAGGAGACACCTAGGCTATGGCAAGTATACCAGTTAACTATGTCTTATCCGAGTTTACATAAAAATGAATAATCATATAAGAAAATGAGACATGCAATGTTTGATCCCCTAGAACTATCTTTGAGTATACAACTATACAAGAAATGGTCCAATGAGTAACTTGTATAACATTAGATAAACATGTATTTATATAATCACACAACTTGCCCCAACTCACTACTATGACACTTCTCATGAATCAATTGAGGAAAAAATTATTTCATATATTCTATTATTTTACTACCTCAATCATGTAGCCAAATTAGATAAAATTACATTTTCATGTATAGGCCCAATGAAATTCATTGTTGGACTTAAACTCTAACAAAATAAGGATTAAATATTTCATTCAAGACATAATTTCTTACAAACCAATTAACTCTCATATTGGGATCTAGTTTTCAATTAATTTTTGAATGATAACTTATGACCAAGAGATTTGACTTGGATCAAGAAAAACACATGATATTGAGATCTATCATAAGCTTATTAAAATACTAGAAATTTCCTCTATTATCAAGAAGTTAGTGAATACCAAGTTGGACACTCCATCCACATGTTAACACTCCATTTTGATCACCATCAAGCCTTGCATCCATAACCATATTCTCTAAAAAATATTTGATCTTGGAGTAAATAAACATGTTATATGCTAGGAGTCATTACTACAAAAATATTAAATTTAATTAGAATAATAATTATTCTAGTTTTGAACTATCATAGTTAAAATTATTGTTCAAACACCAATTATAATATTAAAAATAATGATAATTAATGTGATAAAACCTTTGACATGTTCCGCATACTTGCTAACAAATTTGAACATAGGTGTTGATGAGAACATAATTGCTATTGAATTCATTATTACTATTGAGGTTTCCCCAAGCAAGTATTGATGAAGATTATAGATACAAAATTTTAAATAACTATTATGTAGCATAATAAATTATCACCCCTAACAATTTCACACTATGTTTAGCTCCCCCCTATATGCTTGGACCTAATTATGCTCTTAATTTGCTATTTTTGTGGTCCATTTTGAGAAATTAAAATAAAGTAAGGAATTAATATTTAATATTCATTTAATGATACTAAAATCCCCAAAATAGGTCTGGAGTAGGGCACCATCACCCTTGTGCAACCTATTTTGGCCCAATTTTGAATATGTTATTATTGATATTTTAACATTTACAAATTTAAATTCATTTATCATCTTTTGATAATTAGTTTTATGGGAAATAAAGATATGCATATAAATATAAGTCTTTTTCAACATTTGAAATTAGAATGAAATTTGAATATCAATTGAGCATCCTAAAAACAATCCAAGAAAAATCAAGGGTAGAATAACCAACAATTTACAACACTTTCATCAATTGATATCAGGTCTGCAATGCATTAGAAAGTAGGAAGCGATATGAATAAGGAGCTATTATGATCATTCATTCCATTATTATGAAGATGTATGAGTTATCCTCTAGATGCTAGCTACAAATCAATCTATTGTGTTTTGTGGACTAGGTTATTGAAGGTCTTCAAGCCACTAAAGAATCCATCAAAAACCCTTTGGTGGAAACACATGGTGTGGACATCACTTCAATAAAGATTTCATACCAAGGTAACATTATCATTTATCATTTATTGTTTCAGTCAATTATTATTTTTGCCTTTGCACAACCTAGGGCATGTCCTCTTGATCATAATAATTTGTTGTATGGGGAGGTGGAAACAAAAAAATGGGTTTTGACTTAGGCAAGCCCCTATACAAAAAAACCTTTTCCCCTCTTTTCATGTGTGCAGGTCAAATCGGAAAGTTTCATCAAGAGTAGGTCATAGGAAACATATAGCAAATTGTAAACTACTACCTAGAGATTTTTTATCCCAAAAAATTAGCATCTCTTGTCAAGGGTGTCACCGCTCTTCACTGTCAAATTTAGGCCCAATTTTTAATAGTGGGTTGATCTTTGAATTTCTTTTGTAGATATATAATTATTCTCATAGTTTTTCATTTTAATCTGTGTGATAAATTATATTTTCAAATCTAGGTTTTATTTCAAATATGCTTGTTAAAACACACATCAAACTTCTACTCTTTACAAATCAATAGAACCAAACCCTATGAGAGTGGCTCTCCCTTGTGGTAGCAAATGAATCATCAAACCCTAGTTGATTTTTGTTTGAATGTGGAGTCAAAGAAAATGAGTTGATCCTAGTTATCTACTAGTTGGTT
Source organism: Sequoiadendron giganteum (assembly GCA_007115665.2). Classification (NCBI taxonomy): domain Eukaryota; kingdom Viridiplantae; phylum Streptophyta; class Pinopsida; order Cupressales; family Cupressaceae; genus Sequoiadendron; species Sequoiadendron giganteum. The sequence continues at coordinate 749,110,893 of CM021102.1, read as the reverse complement.
CTAGGGTCATTACACCCCCACCCAATTTGGACATGTCTTTGGGAAATCTGTGGAGACCCCAATCTCTCTCCATTCCCAAAGGATCTTGCTTCAGATTATCTCTTACCCATCGCTTGGAGAGATAATACTTCCTTTGATCACATGATACTTTAGAGGAGCTTGAGTATTTAGACACCCTTACATGTTCCAATGGATCAGAGGCTTTTCTCATAGTTCCTACTCTTCAGATTGAGACTTCATCAACATCACTTATCGTTCCTGATTCAGTGCAGTAGGGCATCATTTATCTTCCAACCATAGCTACTTTCGACTCTTATGTTGCAAACATATCTTTCTTGTTTGTGGAGTCCTGTACTGTAGATTTGGAGGATTATTTTGAGGACATTCATCTCATCTACCTTGATAGTCCGGTTATCACTGTATGCCCACCATTATCAGTGCATTTAGAGGTTGCATTTCAGGATTCTCCACATCAGTTTGGATTTGACATCATTTGTTTCAATTCAAACAGAGAGATTATTCAACATCCTATCATGGCACACATCTTGAGACAGATTGGTTCATCACTCTTCACAGGTTTCTTTGACATTGTCTTTTGGATTCTACATTAGGCATCTACCATTGCGACATGAGTTTCTTCTTTGTGGGGGGGACTTCTTGTCACTTTATATCTCTCCTATGGAGACCATTGTATATGTACTTATATCATAGAAGCTTCCTATGGTGGGTATCATGTAATCCACCTCCTATCCTTCTTGCATTAGTGCATTGCATTCCTTTCTTTGCATTCTATTTAGGGGAGGAGTTTTGTTCCCACTGGGTTTTCTCCTTTACCTCATTTCCTTTAGTTTGCATATTGCAACATTTAATAAATATATTAACTATTAAATTTCTACCTATTAGGGTTACTTTTAGGTTTGCACAATCTCCTTTTATAATGATTCATCATTGTATTTTATTAAAAATCTTTGATTAATACATTTTTAGCTTTCAGAGCATCCTTTCTTTTTTGTCTCCATCTCTTCTTTCTATGACAAGTCATTTGCATGTAGGTGATCTTCAAGGTCTGTGAAGTTGGATTTCACAACTTCTACAATTTTTACTACTCTATACATTCAATTATATTTTATAGGGGAATGCAAATCTATAAATACAAGATCATTGGATTCTAGACATAAATTATTATCTTAAACCTAATTTACAACACATTTAGGTTTACCAATAGTGATATCACATGATACTTTATAGTTGAAAGAAGCATTCAGTTATATCTCATAGTGTTGTATTCTATTTGGAATTTTTTGAGATGCTTGAATGGAGAAGAATCTAGTTAGATTTTGGTTCAAATAAACAATGATTCATGTCACAACCAATTTATGGCTAAAACCATTGCCCATGAAATTCTAAGAGTTGGTTATTTATGATCATCCTTGTTTATTAATGTTCACATGGTGGTAAGAAAGTGTTATTCTTGCCAATATTTTTAGGTAATTTAAATGGCTTTGTGGATCTACCCTTGAGGACCTTAACTATTGAAGTCCCCTTTAGATAACATTGGGGTATAGATTTAATTGGTGAATTAGTAGAGAATTCCAATGGAGGATTCAAATGAGTATAATTGGTGCTATAATCCCACAATAATGGGTCCCAAACTTAGGACATCAAATTTTCATTCTCGGATTTAAGTAAAAACTTAAAACACATTCTTTCCAAGGTATCTCAAAAAGTACCTTCATTCAAAGGTGGTCCTTCATTTGAAGGTTAAAAATGTAAAAAATCCTTTTAATGAAGATAATTTCCAATAATGGAAAAAAGGACTTTCGTACAAAGGTCCCCTCTTTTCCATTTTTATGGAAATTTCTAGAAAAAGGAATAAAAGGGGACCTTCTTTGAAGCTCCCCTTTTTTCCATTTTGGGAAATTACCTATATTAATGGAAATTGTACTTCCTTCTTGGAGATGGTACAATTTCTCTTAATTTGGGAACAAATGGACCTAATGTTGCCTTGATCTAGTGTTGTAATGTGTTCTCCACATTCACATTAGATTTAGGGCTCTTTTAAGCTAAATTGACCTAATTTTGCCTTAATTTAATCTTGTAAAGTGTATTTATTTACACCTTCACATTAATTTTTGGGCCCTTGTGAACTAAATGAGCTTATTGGTTCTTTATTTAGAGTGTTGTAAAGTTTCGTAACACACTTTTTTACTTTTCTAGGGTTTAATTAAAGAATTGGGCTTCTTTATGCTTTAATGGTCTAATTTTACATTCACAAGCCATGTTTAATGTAATGCCCCGCCAAGTAACCTTAAAGGAAGTTGCAATTAACATCATAAGTGAACCAATTTTTTTTTTTTATAAAGTCACATTGCTGTACACATTCCACTTACTAGTTAACAACAACCTCTTGAGGCTACAGGTTTAAAGTTAAAACCCCTTTATATCATATAAACATAGCATTATAAAACTTGCAAATAAAAATCCACACATCATAGAATACCTTAACTTTAATGAGATAATCCCTTCAGATACAAATCTCCATAAACATTATCTTCAACCAATAGAGATTCCACATCACTCATTCCAGAGATGAGGCAATGACTCTCAGGTTACAATTACAGAGCTTTCCACCTCACTAACAGAGGATAAAAATAACATGCAAGTTAAAATATTACAATACGAAATTCACAACAGAGGCAGACCCATCCATCTAGGTGTCACCAGCCCACCAAATCTTGGAGATGGAGTAGAGTTGATGGTTATCAGGCCCATTATGTTCCACCCAACCAATGTAATTTGCAGAGCCCCACCCATGCTAGGGAGATATTAACTGAAGTAGCATGGACCAAGATTCTGCTACTGCTCCAACAGAGGCAAACTCATCTTGATACTGCAACTAAACACATAGAACTAACATTTACCAAACTCAATTGCCATACAAGTACTAAGTCAAAGTACAACTCAAGTAATATAAGTACAAATCAGTACACCAATACAACTCTGAATCAGTACAACTCCAACATCTTTAGGTCACATTGGCTATTATAAAATAGATCAAGTATGTTCAAATAATGCAAACATAAAATAATTAGCTCTTGGGTTAATGTATATGAGTGTCATCATAAGGTTTTCTGTAGGATCTCCTAAAGGCATTCTTCATAGGCTCCAGACACAGTAAATCACATTGGCCTCAGCAAGATCAAGAGCCTCTTTCCTCAAGCGGAATCAACTACCTCTCGTAAGGACAAGATAGTTGATCTTGCCATTCCAGGCCTTCTCACTCATCCCAAGTCTAAACGAGCCCTTCTGTCTATGAGTGAGGATTAAATTATCTTGATTAGTGTGAATTGCATCCTAATCATCTAAGTACATTGATTTAATTATCACTTGATTAACTCACTTCTGAAGGTTACCCGGTTTACCACTTTGGGCTCTGGCCCCAAACAAAAGCCACCCTTTTATTTGACAATACACACCCAAACAATCCACCAAGGGAACCACAAGTGCATACCAACTAGGCATCATAATCCACTCCAACACAAGGAGGAAACAAATAAAAGAAATCACTCCAAACATCTTAGAGGCAACAACACATAGTCCACTCCTTTCACAGGAGGAAACAAATAAAAAAACTCACTCCAAACATCTTGGAGGCAACAACACATAGTCCACTCCTTTCACAGGAGGAAAAAAATAAAAGAATTCACTCCAAACATCTTGGAGGCAACAACACATAGCCCACTCCTTTCACAGGAGGCACAAAACATCCCCGTTCGTGAAAACTAGGTCAAACTGAAAAGATGCCATGCACTACCCAAGGGAAAACAACTGGATGGCATAAAGATTCAACAACGCTTATCCTCTAAAATCTTTTGAAAGACTTATAATTTAGGACTAACACTAAATCCCAAAACCAACAATGTAACTTGACGACATTGCAACAAAAACATTCAAGTCATCAATCAAATCTAATATTTGGATTTCCTAAATCCATACTCATTCAATAGGTAGTGTTGACAAAGTCAAAAACACGATAACTAGATCATCTAAAATAATCATAACCCCTATTTCCCTTTTCATTATTAGAAATCTAAAACAATTAAACTTACTTCCTTTTACTGAATACAAAGAATTAAATCCTTTAAGATAAGCATGAGGAAGATACTACTTTTGGATATACTAAATCCATATCTATTTCATAATCCAATCACAATGATTCAATTAATCTAAATAGAAATTAATAAATAGCATAATTGATTGCCTCATCAATAAAACAACTTCTTAATTTACTTTTAAATCGACACAAATCCATGCAAGTAACTCTTTCCATTTCTTAATCAAATCTTACATCTCATTCAATTTTCTATTTAAAACATTCAATCACTTTAATATAATAACATATTGTTTCTCTATCCATTTTCCATATATACTAATCAATCCATTTTTAAATCTCTATTCAATAATATATTGCATGCATCTCATTAAAATAAAATACGATAATGAATTTTACACTTAATATATATATATGCTCCATATTATATAGACACCAAATATATATATTAATAAATTTAATTACATATATTCTTTAATATTCAATTCACAATGACTAGATTACTCTATGGAACTAAATAAAACATAATAACTATTTGCCTTTTTCAATATAGTTAGTTCCTAAATTTACTTCTAATGCAACTTAACACTATTGCAAACAATCTTTTCAATTTTCTATTTGAAGTTTATGTCTCTTCAACTATCCATTTAAAAATATGCAATTTCATCAATGTATAAAAATATCTTGTGGCTTATCTATTTGACCACGCATTCATATTGTTTCTAATTAAATCTCATTAATTAAAACAAACATTTAAATATAAATATTTCTATAATTCTTCAATATATTTAAATATCTTTTTCCTTATCAATTTTGACCATACATTCAAAACTTATCTTTTAAACTCTTCATGCAAAGCTAAATTACACGCACTTAAATAAAACAAGGTAAATACTGATTGAAAAATACTTATGGATATATATACATTTCAATATATTTTCTTCAATCATATTAACAAAATAAATATTTTCTTTTAAATCAAGTAATTACTTCTATTAAAAAAATATCTTTCTCTATACATTTTCTATGCATACTAATCATTTCTTTTAGAACACTAATAATACCCAATTTGCAAACAACAAAATAAAATAAGATAAAATATTATTTATTCTCTCAAATGGATATATACCTTCAATATATATATACTAAATATAAATTAATATATTTAAATATATTTAATCATTAACATATCTTCTATTCTTTACAAAATATCAAATTGTTTAATTCAAAATAAAATATCCCTTATCATCAGTTTTCCAAAATATAAATATATTTTTCCAATTAAATCAAATTAATAATTGGACCTTTTACACATGAATTTAAATTCCACAATTAAATTTTAAATTATGCATTCTCTAAATCAAATATTTAACTCTTTCAATTAAACTTTAACATGTCATTTTAAAATAACAATAATTTCTCATATGTTTATAATTTTAATTCCACTAATCTAATATACAAATTTTATTTAAAATAATATAAATAAATATAATGCTTTAATATTATATATTATAATATAAAATATTATATTAAATAATATTTTAATATTATAATAACAATACATAAAATATTAATATTTATAAATGTCAGTTATTATTATTTTATTTTCAGAGCAACCATGGGAAAATAACTTAACAACAGTCTCATGTTTCAAGCATAACTCAAAAACTACGATCTGGGTATTTGCGATTTTTTGACAGGATAAGAAAATTTCAAAATGCAAAAACCCTTTAAATTTCCTGACAACTTAGTTTGTGAAAGTGAAGTTATAGGTGACGCAACCAGACCATTTTACCATGAAAAATATAATTATATTGCAGATTTTAAAATCCATTTTTTAATAATAAACAGAAGGTTTCATTTTCTAAAAACATTCTAAATGCATTGTTCAATTTCTATGTTTGATTTCAATAACAACAAATCGATTTCCCCAAATAATTTAAATTCAACTAAGGTTTTCACAATTTTCACTCAAGAATTTTCACAAGCAAAGGCTGTAAATTTGTTTAAGTCTTTTCTTCTAATATCAAATTTATTTTCTAAAACAGATTTAACAAACAAATCTTTAATCATTACTATTTTAAAGAAAAACAATCAAGAACAATAAAACACAAAGAGGAAAACCTGGTACAAGAAGCTACAGGAAGAGATGAATTTCTGATGCAAGCCTCCTCCAAGGATTTCCTGAATTTTCTTCAATCCTCCAATGAATCCAATCCAAAATCCAATAAATGCAAACAATATTTCCTTCAATCAATTCTATAATCAAACTTTCTTCAAACCCTTGTGCAAATTTTCCAAAATTTCTTCCCTGCTGTAAAAATGTATTTTTCTAAAGATTTTTCTGCCCTAAAATTAAAACATATCTTCTTATAAATCAAAAATACCTAATACAACCCTAATTCACATTACATGCAAATTAGATATTTCAATTTCAATTTCAATTTCAATTTTCAATTTCAATTTCACTTTCAATTCCCAATTTCAATTTCAATTTCAATTTCACTTTTCAAAAACCCACTTTCAATTTAAAATGCAATTTCAAATAATAAATTAATTTCCAAAGTTGCAACTAATTTCCCAAATAAACATTTAATTACAATTTCCAATTTAATTCCCACACGTTGAAATTAAATTCCAAATTTAATTTTAATTCTTTTATTTCCTTTGATTCTCTTGCATCACGTTTAATTAATTAATTGAATTATTTAATAACTAAATTCAACCCCTTGGATCAAATTTAATTAATTAAATAAACTAAACATAATTAATTAATTTAAATATAAACTTTTATCCACATTGCATTATTTAAATTAAATAACCATCAACATGATTTAAATGCAATTATTCTAAATATCTATTTCCAAATCAAAAATTCTTCAGAATTAAATAACATCAAAGCAAGATAGACAATGAATCGACAAACACAACTGACGACACACTAAGGCTAGGGTGTAAACTTGACACATGTTACCTAGCTACTATCTCCCGTTTAACTTAACCGTTGGATCGACACGCTCAAACTTGTGAAACTAGGTGGAGTCGATGTCATGTACCTGCAATCTTGCAACCAAGTAAACAACATCATACAATATATCCAGCATATAATACACACCGTGAAGAAGGAATTATGGATTCGCAGGGTGCTTGCAAGCGAGTGATGTGAAACCGTCCTCTTCGCCAATACACTCATTGAAACTGACACTTCCATCATAATCCAGTAATCTCATAATAACATCTCATGTTAACTCTACAACATCATTAATCCATAATACATGTGAAACAATAATAAGATAACTACATCCCACAATAATAGTTATCGCTCAATAGTAGCAATCAAAACATCATAACAAAATGTATCCAGAAGCAAGGTAACTGCAACCAAATATAATATAAATCAAACCGAACAAGAAGCAAAACGGAGGGGTATTACATTTAATGCATCTTTTAAGGATAATCCCGACATAAAACAAAATCCAATCACAATTCAAGTGCTTTTAGGTTGTGTGGCCCATATTTAATGATTTGGGACTCATACGCCACCTTGGAACTATGAGTCCCACCTAGATTTTTGGGCCTTGATCTGGATTTTGCATCATTCTAAGCATTTTTGAAAATGTGTCCCATAGTTAAGCCTAATGGGACTCATATGCCACTTTTGGTGTATGAGTCCTATGTGACCCAAAATCAAATTTAATTCAAGATTTTATCCTCCTAGATCTGATGTCGGCTTGTACTGTTGTAATTTCAGGAAAGTTGGCATAAATAAGTATAAATACAAGATTATATGACTCATTTTCATCTAAGACTTTCAAGAGAGCATTCCTTATAGAAAATTTTAGTTCACAAGAGCCTTCAAGAGTTTACAAGGCTTCACAAGAGCATTCAAGAGAATTTATAAGGCATTCAAGGGCATATTTCTTCATCATTTGTTACAACAATTCAAGATCCATCATCATGTCCAAGTCATTAAGCAACACAGATAGTGTTGAGCTAGTTTTGTGATGTTGCATTCAAGATCCAAGGTTAATTATTGTTCTACACTTATTTCAAGATCTAGATCTACATCCTTCATGTCCATTTCATGTTAGATTGTTGATTTACAAGAAAGCATTCAAGGTATCAATATTCATGTTTCATGTCCTTATTTCATTATCTCATCATTTGGTTTAATTACCTAAAAGGGGTTTGACTAAGATAAAACAATCAACAAGTTTCTCTCTCTCTCTCTATCTACATGTGTGATTGTAGATCTAGGTATCTTGGAGCTTGAAGATCCTTTGAAGATTAGGTTACAAGGTTGGAGAAAGTCATCAAGTTGTCACAAGATTGATATCTTCACAAAATTCATCTACAGGTGGATCAGTGTAGGATCATGGGGGTCCAAAGTAGGCCTCTAAGTGGTGATGAAAATTCAAAAAATCAGAGCTAGGCAATGTGACATAAAAAATTGAATAGATTATTAACATAATTTGAAAAATATGTAAGAACAAAAGTTGTACCAAATTGAATGTAGTTTCTAGGCTACTAGTCATTTTTTGGAAAAAAGTAAATTTGTTTTGAGAAAATTTAAAATTTCAATGTAGTGGTGTTAAATTTTCAAGAAAAAGATAAGAAGTAGGTGTATGTCTGACCACCCTAAGTACAAGAGAAAAATAATCTTTTTCTTTTCTTCTGAATTTTTCAATATAATTAGAGGACACATGCCCAGATGTGCCAGATTTTCTTTTGTAATTTTTTCCATGTAAATAATTAGTTATGATTTTTTTATTTGAACTTTTCAAAATTATGAAAATGTTTATGTCTGACCACCATAACTTGGTAAGAAAATCATGAAATTCATTTTTTTAATCCTATAGTATGTGAAGCATAGAATGTGGTGCATCTTGCAAATTAAAAAAATGTTAAGTAGTTTGAAAGTTATAGAAGTTTTTCAATCAACCTATCAATCAGGACTTTAGATGCAATGTAGGTAGAAAATCAATAATAATTATTTATTAAGTTCAAAATAAGGAAAAAGTTATATTGGTGGAAAGTTGACATTTTTTTCAAAAACCCTTTTCGTTTGATGAAATTCGGGTAAAAAAAAAGTCGTGAACCACAAGGGAAAACTTTGGAAAACTAAAAAAAATTTCAAAACACATTTTTTGGGTTGACTTTGTCGGTCAAGTAATTTCAAACCGAATCCCGAGTCAATATCCATTTTGGTTTGGTATTATCTATTTATAATGGATATCTGTTACTTATATTTACTTATATTATTTATAATACATAATATTATATAATATGTATTATGTATTTATAATACATATATTTATAATATATAATATTATGTATTATATATTATATTTTAGTATACATTATCATATTATATGTAATATATTATATATTATATTATAGTATACATTATTATTTATTATATTATATATTATATTGTATACTATATAGTACATATATTTTGTATAGTATATTATATATTATATATTATATATAGTATAGATATTAATTATTATATATCTAGTATATAGTATGTATATGAAATATGAAATATTAAATTAATATTATGTAATATATATTATATAATATATTTAATACATAATAATATTATATATTTGTTGATGTGCGGCTAATTCACAAGAGAGAGAGAGAGAGGGAGTGGGAGAGACTTGAGAGAGAGAGGGAGAGAGAAAGACCTAAGAGGGAGTGAGAGATTCGAGAGGGATGGGGAGAGAGAGAGCTAAGAGGGAGAGAGAGAGAGAGAGAGAGAGAGAGAGAGAGAGAGAGAGAATTGGGAGGGAGAGAGGGAGAGAGAGAGAGTCTTGAGATGGAGAGAGGGAGGGAGATATTCCAAGAGAGAGATACTTGAGAGAGACAGAGGGGGGCTTGAGAGTGAGAGGGAGAGAGAGGAAGATATAAATACTTGAGAGGGAGAGGGAGAGAGTTGAGAAGGAGAGTGAGAGGCAAAGAGGGAGAGAGGGAGACTTGAGAGGGGGAGAGAGAGAGAGATAGAGACTTGAGAGAGAGAGAGAGAGTTTTGAGAGAGACAAAATTGAGAGGGAGGGAGAGAGAGATACTTGATCTAGGGAGAGAGAGAATTGAGAGGGAGAGAGGAAGCTTTGAGAGACTTGAGAGGGAGAGGGGGGAGGGCCCTAAGAGTGAGTGAGAGGGAGAGATAGACAAAGAGTTGAGATAGAGAGAGGGAGAGGGAGGGAGAGATAGAGAGAGAGGGGGAGAGAGAGAGTTGAGAGGAAGAGTGTTTTTTTGTGTTGGGACCCTCTAGAATAAGAACTGATACAACCATCAAACAAAACCATTACAACTCAATTAAACATTCATGCCTTTAAAACCTTCAAGTTTAATAACATGTCATTAGATAATTAATGTAAAAATTATAAAATCATCATGAATAAGAATCACTATCTTCCTATCATGATACATAAACAAGAATATTATGTACACCAAAGGGGTTTGATGCAAATTTCAAATAAAATCCTTAGAAGACATCAAGATACATGTTAATTTGATTGTTCATGTTAAATCTATACAATAATTATAATCAACAAATAAGACACCAGTCAACCATGAGGCATGAATAAACACTATATATGCACACTATAAATGAAAAAACACTAAATTAATAGATTATTTAATATTTATTACTAAATTTTGGTCTCATCATTATACTATTATATTCATAAATTCAACACTAAAAATATCCATCCAACCCAATTCTTTATAAAATACCCATCCAACCAAATTCTTAATAAAACATCCATCCAAGATCATTTTTTTATAAAATAAAATAAGATCATTGTCTTAAGAAAATTTTGTGACTCTTAGTTGCATCTCTTAATTTCTTTGTGTTTTCCTCTTTAGATTGGGACTTTCTACTTTCCTCTAGCCATCGTTGATTCTCTTCTAATTCCACTTCCATGGACCTAACCGCATCAACAACAGTTTGTATTTTTGATGCAAAACACCTCAATAATGGGTGAACACATTCTTCATTTTGAATAACATTAACTTGATCCTGAATGGTTCTAACATTCACATCGACTTGTGGTGGTGGGGGGTTATGAGGTGGAGTGGGTGGAGTTGGAGGGCTTGGATCCATGATTTAGATATAAGTGAACCTACATTAAATTTGTAATTTGAAAATGTAACATACATGTTTAAAGATCCCCTTAAACCATTCAATATAGATGACTTAATTGAATACAAATGAAAAAATAAATAAAGCTCATTTAGGTCTAAGGCATGTAAATGGAAAAAAAAATTGTTAAACTGATGTGAAATCTCATCTAAAAAATAATTAAATTTTTACCTCATTGCAATGTGGAAGTGTTAAGCTCTAAATTGATTCAACAAAAGTGGAAGTGTTACTTGCTCCAAATTGATTCAACAAAGGTGGAAGTGTTAAGCTCCAAATTTCCAATACTTTGTGAGTTTGTATACATAGCTAGTAATGGTTAAACAAAACTTGTCCCTACAACCATAGGGAAATGGGAAAAGTGAATGGGTAATAATCGATGGGTTGTGTGGGAGGTTATCATTTGTATATGATACAATATGATAGCCTCTTGCATAGCACATCGATTATTACCCATTCACTTTTCCCATTTCCCTATGGCTACAGGGACAAGTTTTGTCTGGTCAGTACTAACATTGGATCTAGACTCACCAAGTATTACAAATTTATAACTTAAGAATACAAAACAAAGCTAAAATTTAAGAAAAACATGAGAATAATTGATAAAGATGAAGTAAAAATAGATAAGAATGTAAAACCGTTTTAAAAAATGCTAAAAGGGGGTAATGAAGGTTCTATTTTATGTTTGTTTAGTGTGCAAGGTTAAATTTTATGCTTTTTTTCTAGTAATGAATGTTCATTTTCTTGTTTGATGTTTTTTATTTGTTTTCCACTAACTAGGGTTTCAAATTTATTTGTAAGTTTAGATAGAGACGAAAAAATTCAATAAAACTACAAAGAATGCAATTTTTTTTAAATTAATCACTAATTAGAGAAAAAATAGAAAAAATGGAAAAAACACATACTTGGAGGTCGTTGGTCGCAAAAATGAGGCAAGGTTCATGAAAATGAGGAAGATTTCACGTTATAAAGTGCTCAGAGAAATGAATATCCATTATAAACGGATATTTGTTTCCTAAAACTATATTATATTCCCACTTGACGATAAATCCAATGGAAATAATAATATCCATTTATTATAAAATAAATTTCACATATATTATACATTATATAATATATATGAAATATATTATATATTATACTATATAATATATAATATATATATTATATTATATAATATACATATAAAATATATTATAGTATATATTTAATACGTAGTCTCCCTTTGAAAATGAGGTAGGGTTTCTCAACAAAATAGATATTCATTTTGTAACAACATTTTGATTTTTCACGGGCCTTCAAATCAAATGCTGTTAATAACAGATATCTGTCATAAACAGATACTCATTTTTTCTATGATAAATTTATTATATATAAATATACTATAATATATTTCATATATACTATATATTATATATTAAATATATTAAAGTATATATTATATATTAGATATATTATAGTATATATTATATATAATATATATTACTTATATTCTAGATATATTGTATATATTATATAATATATTTAATACATAGTCTACCTTTGAAGTCTCCATCTCCCTCTCAGATCTTTAATATATATTTATTCATTATATAATAGAGGGAGAGAGGGAGAGAGAGTGGGAGAGAGGAAGAGAGGGAGAGTGGGAGAGAGAGAGGGTTTAAGGACAGAGGGATAGATGGGTAGAGGGAGAGAGAGGGAGTGATGGAGGGAGAGAGGGAGGGAGAGAGAGAGAGAGAGAGAGAGAGAGAGAGAGAGATGGTTTAGGGAGAGAGGGAGGGAGAGGGACAAAAGGAGAGGGGGAGGGAGGGGAGCGATGGAGGGAGAGAGTGAGAGAGGAGGAGAGGGAGAGAGGGAGGGAGAGGGAGAGAGGGTGAAAGAGAGGGAGAGAGTGGGAGAGAGGGATGGTTTAGGGTTTAAGGAGAGAGGGAGAGTGGGATAGTGGGAGGGAGAAAGTGGGAGAGAGAGAGAAGGAGATAGGGAGAGAGAGAGGGGGAGAGAGAGGGAGAGATTGGGAGATCTAGGAATAGAGGGAGAGAGGGAGAGGGAGAGAGGCAGAGAGGGAGGGTGAGGGAGATATATATAGAGAGAGAGAGAGATGGAGGGTCTAGGGTTTAGGGAGAGTGGGAGAGAGCGATGGAAGGAGAGGGAGAGAGGGAGAGAGAGAGGGGGAGAGAGAGGGAGAGATTGGGAGATCTAGGAATAGAGGGAGAGAGGGAGAGGGAGAGAGGCAGAGAGGGAGGGTGAGGGAGATAGATAGAGAGAGAGAGAGATGGAGGGTTTAGGGTTTAGGGAGAGTGGGAGAGAGCGATGGAAGGAGAGGGAGAGAGGGAGAGAGAGAGAAAGGTATGTGCAAGATCATGATGGGCCAAAAGTGGCGATATGTAAGTGATATGATGGCCCATGTGGCTGATGACTTTTTTTAAAATCCAAAATTGATGAAACGAGGGTTTTTAAAGGAGATTCTTAGCTTTCCACCAATATAAATTATTCTTTACTTTGAATTTAATAAATAATTATTATTCATTTTCTATTTGAATTACGACTAAATTCCTGATTGATAGGCTGATTGAAAAACATCTATAGCTTTCAAAGGGTATCACATTTTTTGATTATGAAACATGCATCACATTATATGCTTCACATACTATAGGATTAAAAAAAAAAATTGAATTTCATGAAGTTTTGACCAAGTTAAGGTGGTCAGTCGTACGAGTTTTTTTTTTGTTTAAATTTGTAATAAAAAAATCATAATTAATTATTTACTTGGAAAAAAATTACAAAAAAATATGCATCACATCAGGACATGAGTCTTCTACTTATATATAAAATATTATTAAAAAATATTATCATTTTATTGTGGTTAGGGTGGTTAGACAGACACGTACTTCTTAGTTTTTCCCTGAAATTGAAGTACTACTACATTGAAATTTCAAGATTTCACCAAATATATTTTTTTTAAATAAAAATAAACGTAGTAGTTTAGAAACTAAATTCAATTTGCAACAAATTATATTATTACATATTTTTAAAATAATATAGTTAACTTATTCAATTTTTTACGTCAAGTTGCCTAACTCTAATTTTTCTAAATTTTATTGCCACTTAAGGGCCTATTTTTTCCATGATGATCCTGCACATGCCCAATTATTTTTAGAGAGAGAGAGAGAGAGGGTTTATGATTTATGGAGAGAGAGTGGGAGAGGGAGAGGGAGAGGGAAAGAGGGAGAGAGGGAGAGTGAGAGAGAGTGGGAGAGGGAGAGGGAAAGAGGGAGAGAGGGAGGGAGATGGAGAGAGGGAGATGGAGGGGGAGAGAGAGAGATATGGAGGGAGAGAGGGAGAGAGAGAGATGTTGGCCCAAAGTTGTCATTGCACCAAAATATTAACCTATTAATGCTCGATACAACTGTCAGAGTTAACGGATCCACGGGAGTCGATTAGTCGATGTCATGAATCCTGAGGGGAGCACTGGCCATTTGCCAAAAACCTCCCCCTCCGCATTACCCGAGGGGATTCAAATCTGAAACCTTTGGCTCTGATACCACTTGTTGGCCCATAGTTGTCGTTGTACCAAAATATTGACCTGTTAATGCCCGATACAATTTCTAGAGTTAATGGATCCACGGGAGGTGGTTAGTCCATGTCACAAATTTCGAGGGGAGTGTTGACCATCTACCAACAAGAGAGAGAGAGAGAGAGAGAGAGAGAGAGAGAGAGAGAGAGAGAGAGAGAGAGAGGAGGAGGGAGAGAGAGAGAGAGAGAGAGAGAGGAGAGGGAGAGAGAGGAGAGAAAGGGAGATCTAGGAAGAGAGGGAGAGAGGGAGAGTGAGAGAGAGTGGGAGGGAGAGAGGGGGGGAGAGAGAGAGAGAGAGGGTTTAGGGTTTAGGGAGAGTGGGAGGGAGAGATTGGGAGAGAGAGAGGGAGAGAGAGAGAGAGAGGGAGGGAGAGGCAGAGAGGCAGAGAGAGAGAGGGTTTAGGGTTTAGGGAGAGTGGGAGAGAGCAATGGAGATAGATAGAGAGAGAGAGAGAGGATTTAGGGTCTAGGGAGTGTGGGAGAGAGCAATGGAGATAGAGAGAGAGAGATAGAGAGTTTATGGTTTAGGGAGAGAGGGAGAGTGAGAGAGAGTTGGAGAGGGAGAGGGAAAGAGGGAGAGAGGGATGGATATGGAGAGAGGGAGATGGAGGGAGGGAGAGAGATAGATAGAGATATGGGGGGAGAGAGGGAGAGAGGGAGAGAGAGAGATGTTGGTCCAAAGTTTTCGTTGCACCAAAAGATCGACTTGTTAATGCTCAATACAATTGCCAGAGTTAATGGATCCATGGGAGTCGATTAGTCCATGTCATGAATCCCAAGGGGAGCACTGGCCATTTGCCAAGAAACTCCCCCTTAGCATTACTCGAGGGGATTCAAACCTAACACCTTTGGCTCTAATACCACTTGTTGGCCCACAATTTTTGTTGCACCAAAAGATTGACCTGCTAATGCTCGATACAATTGCCAAAGTTAATAGATCCATGGGAGGTGGTTAGTCCATGTCATGAATCTTGAGGGGAGTGCTTAGCAACAAGAGAGAGAGAGAGATAGAGAGAGAGAGAGAGAGAGTTGGGAGAGGGAGAGAGAGTGGGAGAGAGGGAGAGAGAGTGGGAGAGAGGGAGAGGGAGGGAGGGAGGGATGTCATTGAAAATGAAATCATTATTGCAAATGTTGAAAATGAAATTTTTATTGACAATGAAAATGTTGCTGAAAATGAAATTATTATTGTAAAAATTTGAAAATATTGAAAATAGTGAGAATGAAAATGTTAATAACATTGTATTCAAAATTGAAAATGTTGAAAATGAACCTTATGTAACACATAATTACAAAAGAACCCCTAAATGGTTGGTTGAAATAGATGATAAAATAATTGATAATCTTCAAGGAAATAGGTGACAACATTGAACGGTTCATTTGTGGGCTATGAAAAATGTTCAATGAATTCTTCTCTGATAAGACATTAACCGAACGATGCCAAATTTTTGTGCAATTACCTAAGATTTACAAAATGAGACCATTATTAAAAAAATTGAAGATTTGTCACACAAAAACATCGAAAAAAAATAGTCTTATTGTAAAAAAATCTTTGTAATGCTCTAACCTCTATTAGAAAGACTAGTAAGGAAAAAGATAAAAGAGCTACTCAAAGAGTTATCACAACCTCACTAGTAAGCCGTCATTTGAGAAATGCTCTCTTAATGAGACAAACTTGTATTGATTTTTACTTAAATCATAAAACATTGGCACTCTCAAGAAGAGGAAGAATCGATAGTGATCTTCAAAATGATACATGGGATTTTAGTGGGAGGTTTCCACATGTCAATAAAAAGTTAACTGATAATGTAAAGATGCAAATTGAACAATATTAGAATTCTCACTCTAGAGTATCACTGAAGGTAAAGGATGTTTTAAAGTTACAAATTAGTAATTGAGATCGTACACCACATCCTAAAGATTTTTTGGAATGTAGCCAAATAATTTTGTACAAACAATCTTATCAAGAAAATCCACATTTGCAAATATTACAAAGGGATTTTGAGTCTTGCAAGCCATTTTATTGTGTTCCTATAAAGGTTCATAATACATGTTGTAAATACCATGTTGAGTTTTCAATGTATCATGAATTGTTATATCATATTCATTCTACTATGCACACTAGCGAAATGTTGTAGGAGTGTCATGCAATGCAACTTCCCAAGTCATCTAGGGAGTTGTTAGATTCATTTTTATGCATTAGAGGTTATTGTTTCTTATTTTATAGAAATGATTGTTTAAATGGAACGTGTTTGCAATGTGTTGGTTTATTGAAGTTTTTAACATGTTTTCATGAGGGGAGCGATCATGATTTTGGTAACACAATTGTTGAGAAAAACAAGTATGAGATAGTAAAATACACATTAAAGAGTGGAGGTGAGGGTTCTAGATGCGAGTTGGTTGCAAGCGAGGTAAGTATTGTTGATTTTATTTCAGATTTTAAGAAAAATATTTCTTATAAGTATGCAAGGCATAGCCATAGGTCACTGTGGTTGGATTGACATTTTAGGACACATAAGGAATCTTCCCCATTGGAACTATTATATTTGTAGTTGATTTTGCAGAAAATCACACATTGCAACCACAAAATGAAGTTCAATCACAATATTATAATTCTATTAAATTGCTATTTTTTGTCCACATAACATATAAGTATGCCCCTGATAGTATAGAAGAGGATAGGAAGATAATCAAGGAGTACCATTTTTGCATGAGTGACAATAGATCTTGATCGTGAAGGAAACACATGATCTATTTCCTTCCCCTACCAAGAAATGACTATGTATTAGGGCCACATGTTGTATCCCTACATGGAATTTTGTAAATCCTAAAATTGATAGAAATTATTGAATGATAATATCATGCATATTGTGTATACTTTATCTGTATTCAACTCTACACTTGACAACTTATGTCTATACTTTGTCACTTATGATTATTTCAATGTATACTTTATGACCTACATGTTTTAATGCGTAAACTTTGTGTTCATGTGTGCAGTTCATGACTTAAGTGTATTTGACTAAATGAATCAATTTTTCACTTACAAGAAACAAAATGAACCCTAAACCCCTGTGCACCTTTACATCACATCCATCTAACACTTTTTCCATCAACTAATAACTCGACACCACAAGAAAAAACCTTAGAGATATCAAAAGTTGAGAGAGGTTATTGTAGAGAGGACCTTCATGATCCTATACACTCAAACAAATTGTTTCTAGGTGACATGGTTTCTGAGAAATAGCCCTTTAAAGATTGTTGTCTTTTATCACTTTGGACTCTTAAGGGAAGTCATTGATCCAATGTAGATCAAAGTGATTCAATGTATTTGGGTGCAAAAGAAGACCATGTCTAGTGTAAAAATATCCATATAGATGTGTTGGAATAGTCTATTTCATAATATGAGTTGCAGAACAAAATTTGCACCACTTTGCAACTTTACACTGCTTGCATTTGACTTTTTAATCAATTGAAAAATAGTCACCATGAGAAAATGCCTCTTAAATAGAAAAAGCCAAGAGAAGTTATTGTAGAGGGTCCCAACATGATCCCATATCCTCAGAGGGAGAATCTATAAGCATCATAGTTTCCAAAAAATAGCCCTTCAAAGATTGCTACCTTTTATCACTTTGGACTCTTAAGGGGAATCATCGATCCAATGTAGGAAGTGATTCAAAATGTTTGGGTGTAAAAGAGGACCATTCCTAGCCTAAATGTACCCATTTGAACATTTTGGAATAGTCCATTTGGTCATACGAGTTGCAAAATGAAAGTTACACCACTTTGTAACTTTAAACTACTTACATTTGACAACTTTTTCCTCAACTGAAAAATCGTCACCATGAGAAAACACCATTAAGATAGAAAAAAATTGAGAGATGTTATTATAGAGGGTCCCAACATGATCCCATAGCCTTAGACAGAGAGTATATAAGCATCACGATTTCTCAAAAATATCCCTTCAAAGATTGTTGCCTTTTAGCACTTTGGACTCTTAAGGTAAATCGTCGATCCAATGTAGCTTAGAGTGATTCAACATGTTTGGGTGAAAAAGAGGACCATTCCTAGTGTAAAATTACATATCTAGATGTGTTGGAACAACTCATTTGGTCGTATGAGTTGCAGAACAAAAGTTGCACCACTTTGCAACATTGTACACTACTTGCATGTGACAACATTTTCCTTAAACTGAAAACTCGTCACCATGAGAAAATGCCTCTGAGATAGAAAAAACCAGGATAGATTATTGTAGAGGGTTCCAACATGATCCCATAGCCTTAGAAATAAATTCTATAAGCATCACGGTTTATGAGAAATAGCCCATCAAAGATTTCTTCTTTTTAGCACTTTGGACTCTTAAGGGAAATTGCTAGTCCAATGTAGGTCAAAGTGATCTAACGTGTTTGGGTGAAAAAGAGGACCATGCCTAGTGTAAATGTACCTATCAAAATGTGTTGGAATAGTCCATTTGGTTATACAAGTTGCAAAATGAAATTTGCACCACTTTGTAACTTTGTACATTGCTTGCATTTGACAACTTTTTCCTCAAGTGAAAACTCGTCACCATGAGAAAATGCCTCTAAGATAGAAAAAAATGAGAGAGGTTATTGTAGAGGGTACCAAAATAATCTTGTTGATGTGTATTTTATGCACCTCTCAACACAGGTAATGCATAGGTGCATTACCTCTCTTGAAAGACAATCTTCCACAATCAGTTGCAGAATACTATCCCAGGGTCTCTCGGATGTTAGGTCATGAAAGTGCTTGGAATATATCAGTTGTTTCATGTGATTTGAGGGAATTACAAGGCGGCCTTATGTGGAAAAAGTTGGAAGAGAATTGGATCTACGAATAGAGTTCTTCAAATGGGAAACTATTGCACTTTTGTTGTAGGTTCAAACAACAATCTGGGACTCTATTTCCATCTTAAGATTTGCCTTTACAATGTGCAATGAACTTTAGCATAGGTCATTTAAAAAAAAAAAAGGAAAAATGGAAAGGGAGAGAGAGAGTTCCTAGACCTGCAACTACCGATGAACAATGATCATGGAGGTTTCTGCTGTGGACAATTTCCTTAAAATAGAATTTCACTTAATCATAAATTTCACAATGCCATGAAATCTATGCTATCTTCTAAGGACTACAGATGTTTCATCATTTATTCGCCATATATATGTGAATAAAGATAAAGTTTAAAGAGAAGCTATAAAATCAGAGTCCAAACTAACTTTGCACAGCCATCTACCAACAGCAAATGACTAAAAGTATGGACAAGAAAAGCATACACACACAACATGAATCTTCACAACCAAGGACAACATTACTAAATGTACCAAGGATAGCTAAAAGGAAACTAAAAAAACAAAGTAAATCAAACTAAAATCTTAACTTATGAGAGAAGAATCATGAAACATGAGAAGAAATCCATAAATGCACCAAGGTCAATGTATTTCTGTTGCAATTTCTGCAGCATGTCTTTACAACAACTCAACTCTCTCTAAATGAGAGGATGAGACCCCTATTTATAGTTTTGAAAAAGAAAAATGAGTTGCCAAGATTCACTTTACACCAGGGTTTCACCTACCCCCAAATATTCAACAATTTAAAATACATCTTTTGTCTTTTTCCTATTTTGTCTTCTAGTGGTGGCACCGTAGCATTTTTGTCCTTTTTCGGAATGCTCTTTACCACAGCTATTCCTTTAGGAATTATGCATTAATAATAGGGTTTCCCTCCTTCCTCTTTGAAGCTACATACTCTATTAATTTCAAGACCACTGACTGGAACCTATCGACCTCAATGATGTCAGATCTCAACACCTGGTAGCTCCATTCCTTGGAATTGTTAACAAGCTATTCCCAGTCCTTGTCATACTTGGCAACACTGTCTCTGAATAGATTAGACTGGGTGAAAGGTCAGGCAACAAAGCTCATAAAATTTGTGGTAACCTCGGCTAACATCCCATCCTCCATCCTCTTTCGAAAGTGAGGCTTAATGCTTTCTAGACTGATCTTGATAGTGGGCACCTCATACCCTGTCATCAACTTTGGGTATTGGAAGCAATCCCCTCTAGCCTCCTTGGCCCATTCAATATCTGGAGTTACTCGCTCAAGGACCTATTCTAGCCTCTCCTTCCGGTGATTGAAGTCTCGCTTCCAAACATCCATTAACCAATGGTCATCATCCTTGAAGGAAAACTCCTTTTCCCAAACACCACTTGGTAGTGCGAGGATAGCCTTGATTTTTGGGTAGGCACTTCCATACTTCTTTGGGAACTCAATGCAGATTTTCCTCAGGCCTTCAAGAGACGTTTTTACTTCTAAGAACTTGTTTTCTATTTGGACAACCAAATTGATGCCCGTATTCCCAATATTCAAGACCTTTTGGAACCATTTTTTCGTGGTCTTGTCCAAGTTCCTTCTTCTTTCCATCTTGTTAATCTGTTCTTTGGACAAAAATTGCGGCAAGGATGATGATGTGGTGGGTTACTCCTCCGGGGATGACCATTATTGAATATAGGCTGTCAAATCAGCCACCCGAGCCTTAAGCTCTTCCAACCTTATCTTGTTGAATGAGGTGCACCACTGTGGTGACTGATTCCTGGAGATGGTCAACCTTTTTCTCCTTGGTGGCATCTCACAAGTCAATGGTGGAGACATTGTAGCTTATTCCTTGTTCTCCAACCACCAGTGTAGTTATTTACACAACCTTGGATCCAAAGGCATCTATCGTTATCTTTGATATGATTCTGGGCTTCTTCTACTTCTTGGTGCCTATGTGAGTTCTAGCCAATATTGCCTCCAGCCGTGATTTTGGATCTTGTTGGGTGAGAGTCCTCTTTTTCAAATACCTTTCTAGTGAATCAGGTATTAGGGACCCTTCCTTGGGTAATTCATGTTGATCTATGTTGTCTTCCACCCTAAGTTTAATGGACTTGTCATTGAGGGCCTCCTTCTTAATTCTTGTATCTTCCTTCTCCTCATCGGAATCTTGCACGAGCATTATGCATTTGATAGGAGATTTGGTGGGTATTTGTTTATCAGGGTGGTCCTCCCCTTCAACATCATTTTCTTCTTCATCTTGGTCATCCCCACATTCTTCAGGCTTATCCTCTTGTCTATCTTCATGGAAGGATGTTTCTTCATCACGCTCAAGGGTTTGATCATGTCTTTCCGCAAGAGGCCTACCACCCTCAGTCTCCAGAGTAGCAACTCTTTCTTCAACCATAGACTATGTTTCAGCCTCTTTGTCTTCAATTTCCTTGAGTTGCTTGGCCCATTTGGCATCAAGCTCTGGGTCATCCGTTTCTTGGATTATGTTTGTGCCTAGACCTTCACTCTCATCACTAGATAACTCATAGGCTACCTCATCGATCACTCGATGTTCATATATTGAGTGCTCATGATACTCAAACTCCTCATCTGCCAACCTCTTAGCTACCTCCAGTTGTTGTCGTTCCAGCTCATCAGAGATTTGTATTGTAGCCTCCATACTAGGAGGCTCCATAGGAGGAGGAAGAATCGGGGTGTTAACCATTGCTTGGGAAATTGCAGCTTGCATCATTGGATTTGCGAACATTCCCAAAAGTTCAGATGGTACATTCTGCATATAATTGACAAAGGATTCTAGGAGAGTGAGGGTAGGCATTGCAGAAATAGTGGTGGCGGTTGAAAGAGAAAAGGAAGGAGACATGGAGGATGACAAAATTGGCAAAGTGGTGGTGGAGGATGAATCCACCGATATGACTTGCATGATTGGAGGAGTGGAGGCAAGGTGGACAACAATGTCTACTGCGGGCGGAGAGGAAGCAACTATTGCATGTGAAATGGGTGGGATGGTGGCAATAGAAGCAATGGTTGTAGTAGTTGATGATGCAGGCAAAGATCTTGGTGGATCAAATTCCATCTCCTCGCCCTCATGGAGTGGATCTTCAGGTATTACTGGCATCTCAGTGAAGCTACTCGTTCTTCTATGCTTTTTAGGAGGCTCACCCTCTGAGGCCTTTTGAGTGTACACTTTTGGGTTGGGTTGCTGCTTGTCAACCTCCTTTCTCTTCTTTGACTTGACAGATGGAGGGGACTTGGATGTTTCTCTAGTTGTAGTAGCAACTGCCCCACCATTAGAAGTACTGGGTTCACTTTCGACCCCCTTGAATGTCAAGGTGACTCCCTTCTTTTTCAAGTGAGCAACTTGCCCATCGATCCATGCCTTTTTTTGAGCCTCAATAGGATTGGTAGGAGTACTGAGGTCATCGACCTCTTGCTCGTTCCAATCAATTAAAGGAAATTATAAATTTTGAATAGCATTTTATCTTGGGTCGATCACTGTGCTCTCCTCTTCTTCAAGTTGTTATGGGACCAAAAGCAGGTTCACCCTTTTCACCAAATATGTGGTCATATGCATATAATGTTGTACTCGCACTCCAAGTTCATCTTTGCAATTAGCCCAGAAATCCTCAACATGGTGGAGGTGGGTATACTCTGGTCCAAGTGCTTTCGTGATGTGGTCATATGGGTCCATCTGTGGTCTAGTCATATGTGACTTTAAGTGGTACTTGGCCAACTCCTTCTCTAAATTTCCCATGCATTGGGAGGTATGAAGTTCATACATTCCCTAGACGAGTGTGAGGGGATAAGGGGTCCTTGCTAGATGCTTACTTCTTAGCATATTATATATATGTCACAGCTGCCAAGATAGTTCCAATAGTATAATCCTGTCATTAGGGTACTAGGGTAGCTTGTTTGACCTTTTAGAGAATCCTTGGGCACGAATGTAGCTGAACTTGGGAAACTAGATGAATAGGAAGGTGTAGTGCTTGAGGAGGTCCCTAGCACTATGAGAGACACTTCTCTCAAAATCACCTCCAAGCAACTGGATGATGTAGGCGATAAAGGCATCATTTACCCTATAGTAATCCCTCTTGAAATTTCTATATTGCAGCTGAGGGTACTTGTCATATAATTTGAGCTCTCTTCTTAGCATCTCATTGGGCACTATGGATAATCCACTATAATACCACCGATAGGCACGTGAATATACTAGGTAGGACATCATGTAGAATTTAGAGGTCTTCTTTATATTGATGAATTTCTCATGAAATCAATTGTTGATTATCTCCCTCCAATAGAATGTGGTGTCCTCTCCACGGAGAATATATTCGATAAAGTACATCATACACTCTTGGAAGAAGGCTACAATAGGAAGACCCATCACTCTGCTTAACTAGGTTACCATGTCATGGTAGTCCTCTTAGAAATCTCTATGGTATATTTCTTGTTTAACCTTGGCAGCACTACCCCATTTCTCCTTTAAACAATATTGGTTGATTAGCTTTTTGTACCCCATAGCGTCTTCGTCCCACATCTCCTTGCATTTCGGAATGGTGGGAATATCCATACTTTTGAAGACAGGTATGTGGAAAGTTTTTTATCTTGAGAGGGGACATATCAACCAAGATGTTTCCATCTCTGTCCACAATTGTCCTTGTTTCACATTGGTACACCTCCTAGCACGCCATTACCAGCTCAGGGGAAATCAAGGTGGGAGGGAAACCTATAGCCTTAGCAAGTCCATTGTTTCTAATCAGTCTTGCACTATTAGTCTTTGGCTCTATTTTGACTCTTTTTGTGAAATCATCAATATCGACGTGTCTAATATTGGTTTCTATGATATCCCTCCAACTAGTTGTGACTTTGGAGTGCAATGGCACTCCCTAGAATTGGTACTTCATTTGATCTTTGTCCTCCTTGCCCCGAGGATTTTTGGTCATTCTTTTCCCTTTGTCCTTGGCTGCCCTAAAGGTTTCTGCACGAGATTAAATAAATCTTGCACAGAGAGATGAGAGTTAGCAAAATTAAATGTGAGGATGCAACCTTGGACAAATTTTTGCAAAGTAAGGTTAGATCCACAATTGCCACTTAAGAAAAGTCTAACACTTGATACTAATAAAACTAGAGGGAAAATAGGTGACCTAAGCCCCAAGGGCCAGACTTCCCTTGGAAATTTTTTATTTAGAAGGGCAAACAAGGCAAGGAATCCCCGATAACTTCTCCCAATCTTGGATTTGCTTAACAAAGGGTTGATGTGGGAGAAGGTCAATTTTAAGCATGTGGGGCGAAATCCATTTTCAATTTGGGGGCCATTTCAGTCATCATTTAGACATTCGTTCCTTAGCAGTAGGAAAGCTATCAAAGGTCGGCTGTTTGGAACAACACTGGGAAAATGGCATTCCAAGAGCCAAGTTCCAGAGTTCGGGCTGTAGGGGTCGGGAAGTTGTCTGGGGATGGTTGTGTGGAATGGTGAAGGATAGACTGAAGTCCAAGATGGGCTTCCCAATGGATCAGACCCAAGGTGGGTTCATTTTCTTTTCAAAACTTCAGAGGTGAAAGGGCAACTGGGACCCTATGTCTGGAAAGTCGGATAAGTTTGGTCGTTTGGGATGACAGAAACAAGACAGAGTTCTAAGGATGGAAGTCTGGAGGCCGGAGTCTGAGCAGGGTTTGGGCTTATCATTTCCTTGTTCAAAACATGCAGAGAGAAAGGGTGACCTAGGCTCGGAAGCCAGGAAGATATCCTGTGGCAGCCATATGAAACGACGAATTGAATACGAAACCCTAGCGATGAAAGTTCAAAGGCCGGGGTTTGAGGGAAACTCTGAAGTTTGATTTTTTGCTATAAGTATCAAGCAGATTTTGCAAGATCGGCATCTGAGATCTAGATGGACGTTAAGGGAAGACCGTGCGAAATGGCAAAATAGATAGGGAGCTCCGGGGTATGAAGCCCGGGAGGAGCTTTTTCATTGGAGTGTTTTTTGCTAAGTTTATGTTGTAGCCAGAGAGAGGCTCAGGCTCGAGAGGTGTTGTCACCTACCTCAAAGAACACCAATAGGACGACATCATTCTGATTTTGATTTGGATCTCCTATGGGTTGTTTTTCAATTTTTGAACTTGTGGGTTTTCGAGATGAGATTCTCCCCTACCAAACTTCTAGTTTTTTTGTTTTATCACTTAGTTTTTAATTCATGAAGCCTAGAAAGCGAAATGGCATTCGAACAATGATCCTACCTTGAGGGCCTGAAGAAGAAAATTGCCTAATCTGTGAAGAATGATGAAGTTGAAATTCGGGCGCTGAGGCAGAGATTGTTGGGGTCGCACTATGCTTCTTAGTTCTTCCAGACATGCGAAAATGATAAGTCGAGACCGTTTAAATATCCCCTAAGTGCAATTAATACCCCCTAATGAATGTTGGTACGATGAATGCTAGGTAGGTGAGTTTAAATTTCCAAGATGATGACAAAAGGATCGGGGCCTGAGAGTCGGGAAGATGTCAAAGGATAGCCACTAGAAAATATGCCAAGTAAAATCAAATGGCGAAAAGAATGTCGGGGTCCGAGGTTCGGAAGCACGAAGGTTGACGACCGTTAGCAATAGCGAATACCACGAGGAGACTCGAGAGGGAAATCCTGAAGGGTCGGGCCCGAAAGGCTGGGAAGACACCAACCACTGGTCATGTGGAACGGCGAAGCCAAAAGTGAAACCCAAAGGTCTGAGCCTGAAGGGTCCCATGGATACCAGAAAGGAAAACTGATAGAGAAAACCCAAAAGGACTTAAGACTTAGCAACTTTTAGAGTGGAAAAATATAGTAAACCTAAAATGAGACTTTGGAGAACATGTTGACCATCAAGGACACCAAAATGGGGCACACAAAATGAGGTAAAAGCAAAAAGGACCAGACAAGGAAAAAGGAAAGAGAGGGTCCCCATTTCGAATGGGGCGTGTGTGCTATAGGCAAAAAAAATGGCGATTCCGCTGGGAGAATGCTCTTGGCATTCTAAAGATAAATATTCATTTTGAACCCATGTTCTCTGGTTTCACACACCAAAGAAAATTTCCAAAGTTTAACTAAGAACAAGTTAAAGAAGGCGAGATTGAATCATGCCATGACATTATCATGGAAGTGTGTGCATGGTGAGTATATTCTCTTTCCTCAAAGATAGTATGGACAACTACTGATTGGGAAGGACAAGCTATGTAGTTCACCTGACCCCAAAAGTAACTTGGACATTGCTTCACTGTCAGTTAGGCATCTGTAGCCCCGACGATGTTGTCGCTGTGACCCCATGAACATAGCTCTACTGCCAGCTAGGCATCCATAGCCCTGGTAGAGATATCCGTACACCCATACGATTGTTGACTTTATATTTTCCATTTCTTTCATTTGATAATTTCTTTGCAGTACTTTTTTATTTTTATTTTGCTCTACCATGTAAGCATTGAAGCTCACTATGGGTTTGGAAATCATAGTGGTCACTAGAGAAGACTTTAGATTTTTCACTTGTCCAGCCCTCTTAGTAATCACCATATGATTCATCAGAAACTTTAAAGTGTGTTTCGGTGTGTTCCATGATAGATGCAGAAAATTCAAATGGGACACCATCCTAGATTAGTTCAGAGTTCAAAAGGGGAAAACCAATACTTAAGGGCTTTTAGAGAATATAAATAGGTAATGAAGGCTTATTTAGAGAACAAACAAGAGCAGTCAGTAGGGTAAATTGTTCATTAGCTAAGCATGACCATCACAACAAGAACAAGGGAAACCCTCACCAAAAGCAAAAACAACCAGGGAACGCACAAAAGAAAACAAAGAAAGAAAGAAAAGAAAGGAAACCTATCCTAACCTATGTACAAATATTTACACAGACAACTCTAAAAGAGCTTAGGCTTGGAAGTAATGCTTAAGGTGCTACCCATTGATAGCCAACACAATTTCAACAATCCAAAAGGGGCCAAGCCAAATCTTGTCGAATTTGTTATGTCCTCCCTTATTTTCATGGGCCTTGTCCCAATACAGGACTAGATCAGAAATGCGGAAGGCCTTAATTTTGGTTTGGCGGTTGAACCACATTTTTACTATGCCTTGATGTTTGGCAAAATTTTCTATCACACAATCTCGTACTTCTTCTATGTGTAGTAGCTCAACAAGGTGAGCTTCTCTGCGGTCTCCTCCTTCATAAAAATTGTTGATGAACTAGAGGGTAGGGATCTTCAAATGTATAGGAAAGATGGGCTCCAAGCCATAAAGAAGTTGGTACGGGGAATCCCCAAGGGCAACCTTGTGATGGGTGCGATCTAACCAAAGGGAAAAATAGAGCTGAGTATGCCAATCCTTAGGATTCCTATCCAGTAACTTCTTGATCAGGGTGATCAAGTTCTTTTTGGTTGACTCAACAAGACCATGAAGCCTTGAGGATAATAATTGGAGGAAAAATTAAGGGCGATACCATAATAAAATGCCCAACAAGCAAATTTTAACGAAGAAAATGAAGGAGCATTATCACATACCAATGCATAAGGAAAACCAAAGTGATTTAAAATAAAACCTTCCAAAAAATTAGTGACTACTTCAGTTGTGCATTGCCTACAAGTGATTGCTTTTGTCCACCTAGTATAGTAATCAAAAGCAGTTAGAATGTACCTATGTCCAGCAGATAAAAAAGGGCTTATCAGACCAATGAAATTGAGACCCCACTGAGCGAACGGTCTTGCCTCCAAAATAGGTTGCAATGGGATAGCAACATTCTTTTCTCAAGTGGTGGTGGTCTGACATACGTGGGAGGTGCATACATGATCATGATCATCCTGGAAAAATGTGGGCCAATAGTACCTAGCTCTCAATATTTAATGCACAATTGACAAACCAGAACCGTGACCAGTTCTGAACTTATCATAGAATTCTTGAAGGACCCGTTCAACTTCTTCTTTACCAAGGCATCTCAGGTAGATACCTTCATGGTTCCTTTTATACAATATGGTGCCTTGCAACATGTAACTATTTATTCTCAACCTAAGGGCTCACCTTTGGACCCCTTGCAAGCGGGGTGGACATTTGTGGCTTAGAAAATAATATCCGATGTCCTCGTACCATTCTCCTAGAGTGATATCCTCCAACTGATATTGCTGCACCATGAGATTAGGACCTACGTACGCAACTACTTCATAAATTGTAGGGATACGTGCTTATCCTCTCACCAACCTCATTGGCTAGATCTCCAGATGATATTCCTACAACAGTGTAATCCATCTGGCCCTTTGTTCCCCCAACTCATTTTTCATAAGCAACATCTTCACTGCTAGATCAGGAACTATGGAAAACACCTTGTTGCATAGGATATAATGTCAAAACTTCTTTACCCCTTTAACAAGGGCATAAGCCTATTCTTCAATGTTGTGATAGCATAGTTCGACATCTTTCAGAGGGGTGCTCATGAAGGCAATTGGATGCTCGTTCCCCTCATCATCTTTATGCATCAAGATGCTTGTGCATGAATGGTCTGAAGCGAATGAATAGATGTAGAAGGGCTTGAGATAGTTGGGGCTGACTAGCATAGGCATGTCAGTGATTGCTTTCTTCTGGGGTCCATTCAACCTTGGCATCTTGCTTTAGCATGGTGTTGAGTGGTTTGATGATTTCCATGTAGCTTGTGATGAACTTGCGGACAAAGTTAATCTTTCCGAAAAAATATTTTAATTCCTTTTCACTGCCTAGCAACTGAATCTTCATGATTGATTGGATATGCTCAAGGTTGATAGAAATTCCTCTCTCTGAAAGGACATGTCCAAATAGCTTCCCTTCAGTAACCCCGAAGATGCACTTCTTCGGATTAAGGGGGACCCCGAATTTGTGACATCTCTGAAAGACTTTGCATAGGTCAGGGATGTGGGTACCCCGCTGCTTCGAGAATACTGTTAAATAATCCATGTAGATGATTATGCACTTGCCAATCAGGTCCTTGAAATAAATATCCATGGCACATTGGAAGGTAGCACCAACATTGATTAGTCCAAATGACATCCATCTATAAGCGAAGGTTCCCCATTTGGTGGTGAATGTTGTTTTGTCTTGATCTTCATATTGTACCATAACCTGGTTGTACCCAAAGTACCCATCTAGGAAGGACTTCATCTGGGAGCCATTTACTATCTACAACACCTCATCTAATGATGGTACAAGATAGTTATCCTTTTCTAAGGCCTGCTTCAGGTTGTGAAAGTTGATGCACAATTTGATTTCCCCATTCTTCTTTCTTATTGGGACCAATTTGGCCACCCATGTGGAGTGCCTAATCGGGAAGATAATCCTGGTGGACAAAATTTTTTGTACTTCCTTGTATATTATTGGTTCCAACAAAGAATTGACAGGGCATTGTCGCTATCGAAATGGCTTCACATCTAGCCTGAGAGGGATGGTATGGGTGATAATTGATGTATCATACATTTTGAGATCCTCATAGTTCCAGATGATGACATCATGGTATTTCCGTAAAGCATCCACTATACTTTCCTTTTCCTGTGACGTACACACCTTGACGATAAATACATTCTTTACATTCCTAGCCATTCTGAGGTTCTAGGTGTCGCATTGGCCACTAATGGTGTCGTTCTTAGCCTATTGATCTTGATCCCTAATTTGATCTAAGTCAAAGATCTGTTCAAGTTGGACCATCCCCCTAGGGATGGTATTGGTCTTTAGATTGATGACCACTTCTATATCCAGGTCAACCTCTTGAGGTTCAACCTCGTCTATTATCTAAGTAGTGAACACATTATAACTGGTGATAAAATCCAGGATGTGTTTGTCATCATTGAACACCTGGAAATTGGCTATGTTATTCAGCACAGATATAATGGAGGTGAGTTCCATGGTGAATCTTTTGAGGCCCGAGAGGGACAGTGGTTGTAGTGTGCTTGCTTCCTGTGCCAAGGCAGTGGTAGTATGATTTCAAGAAGGTAGGATCAATTGGATATTGAATGCATCTAGTCCTTCTAGTGGATCCCATACCCAGTGCCTGTAGTTGGTGAGTCTTTGATCATAATAGGAATAGAGCTTCCTAACTTGCTTTATGACCAACTTCGAATCCCTAAACACTTGGAGCATTTTGACACCTTTTCTTAATGCCATAAGGATTCCCAAGACTAAGGCCTCATATTCTGCTATGTTGTTAGTGCAATAGAATTGAAGTCTATGAGCAAAAAAGTATGACTTACCTCTGGGATTGATTAATTCAAAGCCAACTCTGGCCCCATGCTTGGATTTTGATCTATCAAAGCGTAACATCTAGAATCTAGGAGGGTCCATGAATGTAGCATCAACTAGCCCAACCTCCAACATGGATGAGGGACCAATTGCAGTAACCTTCTAAGGAGATGTAGGGGCTAGAGGTGTTTGTTCTGGTGGTGCTGATCCAGTCTCCTCCTTTAGAGTGATTTGTCTTTTAACATGTTCAATTGTTGTCTAGCATAAATAGCATTCAAATTTTGAATGAGCAACATTATGCACCCTACAACAACTAGGTAGCAGAAGCTCCTAAAAATTCATTCTTTCTCCTAGACTGAGTTGGTCCTATGCACATTTTTCCATGAAGTCTTGGAAACCATCCAACAACTTGAGATTATCATCCTCTCCCGATTCCTCATCATCTGACTCTATCAGTGCTTCAGTGCTTTGAGAGGTATTGGCTAAATTAGAAGGTGGAATGCATAGTACGAGGAAAACCTTGTTTGTTCCTTCTTCTTCAAGGCATTCATGCTCATTTAGATATGATACTGGGGAATAATTCCCCAAATCCATTTCAGAAAACAACACTTCATTCATGTTGTTGAATTATGTGGTCATGAATCTCATCCGTGGCTCCCAATCGATTTGAATATGATTAGGCATCCCTTTCCATGGTAACCAAAAATGGGAATAGTCAATGGTGGTGTACCCATTCAATGCCCTTGTGAAATCCCTTCCTAGGATTATACCATATGTATCCAAAATATCAACCACTTGGATGTCAATGGTCTGTTGGATCTTGGGATAAACATCAACTTGCATAGGTATTCTGTTAATCTGTCCCACTATGTTGATCTCAATCCTGTCAAGCTGTGTTACCTTACACATGGAGGGAGTTGTCATTATTCTGAGTTCTTTGCACATATTCAGGGGCATGACATTAGCAGAGGCTCCTAAATCCAACAGGCCATTGTGGAGGTTCTTCCCAAACAAGTGGATGGTGGTCAAGAAAGGGGGAGTTTTGAATCTTCCCTAAAAGAGTCCTCTCGAAACATCCACCTGAGTGACCTGACCCTTGTCTTTATCATGGCCTTTATTTTGGGTTTGTGTCTGATCCACTTCCTTAGAGGGCTGCTTGCCTGCTTGTTGATTTACAAGCGGATCAACCTTCTTGTTGAAGACCTGTTGAATGATGGGTTCACTTTGCAAGTCTTCGAAGGAGACTCTCTTAGTGGGAGTTTCTTGAGTGGGTCCAACTTATGAGGTCCCATTTATCATTCTAAAAATGGAATTTCTTATGGCTGGAACCTTCAGTTGTTCAAAGGCGGACAAACTTAGCTTCACCTTTTTAAATTATTCAACAATATACTCCCTCATCTACTCAACCTCCTAATCATAAGAAAAATTTTGGGAGGAGCTAGTAGGTTGGATTTGGTTATGTGTTTTCTATCTATTCTTATTGAAGTCCTACATGGGTACATGCAGGAATCCAAAATTATTGCTTGCCTTCGGGTTAGGAGGACTACTGAAATTGTTTGGCAGAGTGGAGGTTGTATAAGGGCCTCTAGTATGACCACTGACCTACCTATTCCTTAGGTCGTAAGGGGTGGTTATTTGGTGAAACATGTGGACTTCATCCTCCCTAAGCTCTTCTTCATCCTCCTTAGGACCATTATCTACTGAATCGAAAACCTGAGCCAAAGGTCTTTCAGAACTTACCTCCTCTACCTTGTCATTATTGTTCATGGTGGGGCCTTCCTGCTCTGGTGTATTGCACTCAAATTTTGGGAAAGGATCCCAATTCACCAGTAGCACTGCAGAGTCATATGGGTCCGACTGGATGATTTCTCTACATCCCAAGTTGTCCACAACATTTTGGACCTCAACCTAGAAGATGTCAGCAGCAATCTGGAATTCCTAACAATCTAGCTCAGAGTGTTGGCTTATTTTGTGTATGCAATAGCAACTAGATAAAGTAGCCTCAGCCAAGTAAACTCTACTTGTAGTGTTCTCATTGCTGCTAGGCTTATCAAGGGGAATGGGGATGACACCATTGTTGGGTCTCATGTTCCATGTCCGATTTTTCCTTTGGAAAGGCCTTCTCTCAAAGTTCTAGCCCGAACTCTAATTTTTGTCATAATTTTGCCCAGACGAAGTGTTGGCATCCCAACTATCCCAAATTTCATGATGATGTTGATTGTCATGATTGAGGTTGACCTAAATTATTGTTTGTGACTCTTGCAGCTAGTTGTTTTGATTCCTAAAATGTGTCATCTCGGTGGAAATTTTCTTGATCATCTATGTGAGCTCATCAATCTGGTCCTTTTCAGTATTGTTCGGCTACGAAGCTGAATTCTAGAGGAACACTGGTTGTGCAATTGATTGATTTTGATGAGTGGGTGGGAATTCAAATACTTGGAGATACACCGACACTTGGGATGAATAAGAATGGGCATGCTACTACTGGGGCAACAAATAGTGAGGAACCAGAGGTGCTTGATTCATCGACTACCCAGAGTGCAGTACTATGGGCAACTGCGGTACTAGATTTAGTAGGGGTGTTTGATGTTGCAAGGATTGAGTAAGCCCCTGAATCTGTGCCGGATTTGCAGTTTTCCTGAAGAGAAGGAAGTGGACCAGAGATGTTCTACCCCAAATCTATGCTAGTGATAATTGCCTCTGCATACGCATTCACCAACCTAGTGGGTGGTGGGTGCATCTTTTTTACCAGAGCCGAAGTAAGGTTATCCAGTGCTGCATAATAAATAGGTAGAAAAACAACATCATTGAAAATGTATGGGGCTTGCAACCGAGTGTATGCTCTGTGGAAACAATCATTAAAAGAGCTAATTGGTTAATTGATCTCCCTTTGAACTAACATGAAATTTCTATATGAATCTATAGGGCTGACCGAGGTATTAAACTTCTATAGGAAAGCATCCTTCAGAAGAGCCCAAGTATTGATAGTTCCGGTGGGCAGGTTAACGTACTAGTAGAAAGACTCTTCTCTAGGAGAGTGGGGAAAGAGCCTGTAGGCCACATCCTCATAGATAATATGCATATTTTTCAAGGCAATTTCAAAGATCCTGACATGCTCTTCTGTTGTCCTCTGTAGGTCCCGAGCATTGAATTTTATGCAAAAGCTTTCAATATTCTTTGGCATATCATGATAGAAGTTGAAGGACAAAGGGGATGGGTTATTGCCCAACCATGCCATGGGAGGGGGTGGTGGAGGTAGCTGTGCCATTTTGATTGGTGGTTGTAAAGGGACAATAATGGTCAACGGGACAACTCCGGGGTTTGAGAATGTGTTTAGCTGAAAGGCAACATTCAACTCAGACGAAGTGGCAGCCTGGAAGGTTGTTTGAGGTGGATGGATGGAAGATGGTATTGCTGAAGATAAAGGAGAAGATGGAGGTGAAAGAGAAGTGAGCTGGTTAGGTGAATTCAATATGGATGTTTCCCTTCATTTAGCTCTTTTACCTCGGATAGGGGGCGGTGATTCCTAAAATTCCCATTTTTTTGGTGTAAACCTCAAGATTTAGTGAAATATTTCAGGGGAGAAAGACCTGATTTGATCCAAATTTGTTCCCAAAATTTCCTCTTTCTAGCGCCATTTCTGTTGATATTTTTTTTATGCACCTCTCTTGAAAGACAATCTTCCACAATCAGATTGCAGAACACTATCCCCAGGTCTTTTGGATTTCAAGTCATGATAGAGCTTGGAATATCTTAGTTGTTTCATGTGATTTTCTGGAATCACAAGGTGATCCCCCAATAGTGGTTTACAATTTTTGGCCAAACTGGACACTCAAATTATTATTTTTAACTAAATCTTCACATCCAGGCACCTATAGCAGCTAAACCATGAGGAATTTTCAGATGATGCAAACTAGAGTCTCATCACATTTTGTCTATAGATTCTAAAAATATTTTTTTCAAAATTTTTGGAATAAGATTGCACTTTTTTTTCCATCTCCCACAAAAACTAGTTTTTTTCATAAAACAACATTTTTAAAAAGTGACGCTCACCGTATACAACATAAATTTTTTTGTATGAATGATAAAATTCTAATTTTTTTGAATTTAGATTTGTAACTATGATATCTAGTACTTTAATTTGGTCTTATATTTTTTATTGAATATTTTTTCCTTAATAGAGTTTCAAAGTCAAAAAAATTGCAATTTAGACATAGGTGGACTATATACAACATAACTTTTTCTGTATGTATCAAAATTTAGTTTTTTTTTTTTTAATGTATCAAGAAAATCAATACCCAGCACAAAAATATAATAAAAAAAATTATTTTGATAATTTTCTATTTTTCCACATGTGCAAAACAAAGAGCTTGATTTTCAATGAAAAACCTATGTTTAATAAAACTAAAAAAACACATACATTATAAAACCAAAACATATTAAAATTATATTTGTGGGATAGATCATTTTGAGGACTACCATAATCATTTGAAATAAATTCAAATGAATTCATTTGATCCCCCAAAAGGTAAATCAAAAGTTATTTTTTATCAACATTTTGATAGGTGTAAAGGAGACTCATTTATAGGTATGGTTTAAAACTAGCGAGGTTCTATCCAAGGGGGTTTGATCTAAGGTGGTTTGATCAAACCCTCTTCAATTGGAATCCTTAAAATGGAAATTTTAAAAGCTTAAATCATTATATTTTCTAAAAATATGTGATTTAAAAAAAAATCAGTTCCTCTTAGAAAGCTAGAAGAGAATTGGATCTACGAATAGAGTTTTTCAGATGGGAAATTACTGCACTTTTGCTATAGGTTCAAATTGCAATCTGGGACTCTATTTTTTTCTTAAGATTTGGCTTTACAATGTGCAATGAACCTTAGAATAGGTCACTTCTTTAAAATAAGGAAAAAGGGCAAGGGAGAGAGAGAGTTCTTGGTCTTGCAAATACCGATGAATAGTGATCATGGAGGTTTCCCCAGTGGACAGTTTCCTTAAAATAGAATTTGAGTTA
The DNA here is from genome assembly GCA_007115665.2 of Sequoiadendron giganteum. Taxonomy (NCBI): domain Eukaryota; kingdom Viridiplantae; phylum Streptophyta; class Pinopsida; order Cupressales; family Cupressaceae; genus Sequoiadendron; species Sequoiadendron giganteum. The sequence continues at coordinate 749,075,009 of CM021102.1, read as the reverse complement.
ATCATAAATTTCACAATGCCATGAAATATATGCTATCTTCTAAGGACTTCAAATGTTTCATCATTCATTCACCATATATACGTGAATAAAGATAAAATTTAAACAGCTATAAAATCAGAGTCCAGACTAACTTTGCACAACTATCTACCAGTAGAAAATGACTAAAAGTATGGACAAGGAAAGTATACACACAGTAGGAATCTTCACAACCAAGGACAACATTACTAAATCAACCAAAGATAGATAAAAGGAAATTAAAAAAGAAAAGTAAATCAAACTAAAATATTAACTTATGAGAGAAGATTCATGAAACATGAGAAGAAATCTAGAAATGCACCAAGGTCAATGTATTTCTATTGCAATTTTTGTAGCATGCCTTTACAACAACTCAAATCTCTATAAATGAGAGGATGAGACCCCTATTTATAGTTTTCAAAAATAAAAATGAGTGGCCAAGATTTTATATTATTGTGTGGCCAAGATTCACTTTACACCAGGGTTTCACCTACCCCCAAATATTCAACAATTTAAAATATATCTTTTGTATTTTTCCTCTTTTGTCTTCTAGTGGTGGCATTGTAATGTTTTCATCCTTTTACTAGTTACTCTTTGCCACAACTATTCCTTTAGGAATTATTCATTAATAAGAGGGTTTCCCTCTAGCTTCTTCGAAGCTGCATACTCTATGAATTTCAAGATCACTGATTGGAACCTGTCGACCTCAATGATGTCGAATCTTAGCACCTGGTAGCTGCATTCCTTGGAATTGTTAATAAGATTTTCCTAGTCCACGTCATACTTGGCAACATGGTCTCTAAATAACTTAGACTGGGTGAAAGCTTAGGCAAAAAAGCTCATAAAATCTGTGGTAACCTTGGTTGACATTCCATCCTCCATCCTCTTTCGGAAGTGAGGCTTAATGCTTTCCGGATTGATCTGGATAGCGGGCACCTCATACCCTGTCATAAAGTTCAGGTATCGGAAGCAATCGCCTCTAGCCTCTTTGGACCATTCAATATCCAGAGTTACTTGCTCAAGGACCCATTCCATCCTCTCCTTCTAGTGATTGAAGTCTCACTTCCACACATCCATTAACCAATGGTCATTGTCCTTGAAGGTAAACTCCTTTTCCAAAACCGCACTTGGTAGTGCAAGGATAGCCTCTATTTTTTGGGTAGGCAGTTCCATACTTCTTTGGGAACTCAATGTAGATTTACTTCATTCCTTCAAGAGACCTTTGTACTTCTAAGAACTTGTTCGCTATTTAGACAACCAAATTAATGCCTGTATTCCCAATATTCAAGACCTTTCAGAACTAGTTTTCTATGGTCTTGTCCTAGTTCCTTCTTCTTTCCAGCTTGTTAATTTGTTCTTTGGAAAACAATTACGGTAGGGCCAATGATGTGCTGTGTTGTTCCTTCAGGGATGACCATTATTGAATAGAGGTTGTCAAATCAACCACCTATGCCTTAAGCTCTTCCTTTGAAACCTTATCTTGCTGAATGAGGTGGACCACTGAGGTGACTGATTCATGGAGATGTTCACCCTTATGTTCCCTTGTGGACACTCTCAAGTCAATGGTGGAGACATTGTAGCTTATTCCTTGTTCTCCAACCACCGACATAGCTATTTTCATAGCCCTGGATCCACAGGCATCCATCATTATCTTTGATATGATTCTCGGCTTCTTCTCTTTCTTGGTGCCTAAGTGAGCTCTAGCTAATATTTCTTGCAGCTGTGCTTTTGGATCCTTTTGGGTGAGAGTCCTCTTTGTTAGTTGCCTTTCTAGCCAATCAGGCATTAGGGATCCTTCCTTGGATGATTCATGTCGATCTTTGTTGTCCTCCAGCTTGAGTTCAATGGCCTTGTCATTGAGGGCCTCTTGCTCAATTCTTGTATCTTCCTTCTCCTCATCGGAATCTTGCACGAGCATTATGCATTTGATAGGAGATTTGGTGGGTAGTTGTTTATCAGGTTAGTCATCCCCTTCAACATCCTTTTCTTCTTCATCTCGATCATGCCCACATTCTTCAGGCTCATCCTCTTGTCTATCTTCTTGGAAGGATGTTTCTTCATCACGCTCGGGGGTTTGATCATGTCTTTCCACAGGAGGTCTACCACCCTCAGTCTCTGGATCAACAACTCTTTCTTCAAACAAAGGCTTTCTTTCAGCCTCTTTGTCTTCAATTTCCTTGAGTTGCTTGGCCCATTCGATGTCAAGCTCGAGGTCAACTATTTCTTGGATTTTTTCTTTTCCTAGACCTTTGCTATCATCACTGGATGAATCATAGGCTACCTCATCGATCACCTAATGTTCATATATTGGGTGCTCATGATACTCGAATTCCTCATCTTCCAACATCTTAGCTACCTCCAGTTGTTGGCATTCCAGCTCATCAGAGATTTGCAATGTAGCCTCCATACTAGGTGGCTCCATAGGAGGAGGAAGAATTGGGGTGCTAACCATTGCTTGGGAAATTGCAGCTTACACCATTGGATTTTCAAACATTGCTAAAAGTTCAAACGACACATTCTGCATATACTTGACAAAGGATTGTGGGAGAGTGAGGGTAGGCATTGCAGTAGTAGTGGCGGCGGTCAGAAGATAAAAGGAAGGAGACATGGAGGATGAAGAAATTGGCGAAGTTGTGGTAGAGGATGAATCCACCTATATCACTTGCGCAATTGGAGGAGTGGAGGTGAGTTGGTTAGCAATGTGCACCTTAGACAGAGAGGAAGCAACTATTACATGTGAAATGGGTGGGATGGTGGCAATAGCAGATGAAGTAGGTAGAGATCTCGGTGGATCAACTTCCATCTCCTCATCCTTGTGGAGTGGATCTTTAGGTATTACTAGCATTTTAGTGACGCTGCTCATTCTTCTATGCTTCTTAGGAGGCTCGCCCTCCAAGGCCTTCGAGTGTACACTTTTGGGTTGGGTTACTTCTCGTCAACCTCCTTTCTCTTCTTCGACCTACAGATGGAGGGGACTTGGATTTTTCTCCAATTGTAGTAGCAACTTCCCAACCATTAGAACTACTAGGTTCACTTTTGAGCCCCTTGATCATCAAGGTGACTCCCTGCTTCTTCAAATGAGAAACCTGCCTATCAATCCATGCCTTTGTTCAAGCCTTAATTGGCTTGGTAAGAATTTTGAGGTCATTAACCTCTTGCTCGTTTCAATCAATTAAAGGAAATGGTAAATTTTCAATAGAATTGTATCTTGGGTTGATCACTATGCTCTCCTCTTCTTCAAGTTGATCTGGGACTGAAAGTAGTTTCACCCTTTTGACAAAATATGTGGTCATACGCATATAATTCCATACCCACACTTCAAGGTCATCTTTGCAATTAGCCTAGAAATCCTCGACATGGTGGAGGTGGGTATACTTTAGTCCAAGTGCTTTCCTAATGTGGTCATATGGGTCCATCCGTGGTCTGGCCGTATGTGACTTGAAGTGGTACTCGGCCAACTCCTCTAAATTTCGCGTGCATTGGGAGGTATTAAGTTCATACATTCCCTGGCTGAGTGTGAAGGGATAGGGGATCCCCACCAGATGCTTACTACTTAGCATGTTATGTATATGTCACAACTTCCAAGATAGTTCCAACAGTAAAATCTAGTCATTAGGGTACTGGATGAATAGGAAGGCATAATTCTTGAGGAGGTCCCTAGCATTGTGAGAGACTCTTCTCTCAAAATCACCTCCAAGCAGTCAGATGATGTAGGTGATAAAGGCATCATTTACCCTACAATAATCCCTCTTGAAATTTATGTATTGCTGTTGTGGGTACTTGTCATATGATTTGAGCTCTCTTCCTGGTGTCTCATTGGGCACTATGGATGATCCACTATAATATCGCCGATTGATAAGTGAATATACCAGGTAGGACATCATGTATAATTTGGAGGACTTCTTTATATGGATGAATTTCTCATGGAAGAAATTGTTGATTATCTCCCCCCAAAAGAACGTGGTGTCCTCTCCATGGAGAATCTATTCGATAAAGTACATCATCCATTCTTGGAAGAAGGCTGCAGTAGGAAGGACCATCACTCTTCTTAACAAGGTTTCCATGTTGTGGTAGTCCTTAAAGAAATTACTATGGTACAGTTACTGAGGAACCTTGGCAGCACTGCCCCATTTCTCCTTCAACCAATATTTGTTGATTAAATTTTTGCACCCAAGAGGGTCTTCGTCCCACATATCCTTGCATTCCAGAATGGTGGGAATCCCCATGCTTCTGAAGATGGGTATGTGGAAAGTTTTTGTTATCCCGAGAGGGGACATATCCATGCTTTCGAAGACGGGTTGGTATGCCTCCCGACACGCCATTACCAGCTCGGGGGCAATCAAGGTGGGAGGGAAACCCATAGCCTTAGCAAATCTATTGCTTTTGATCAATATTACATTATTAGTCTTTGGCTCTATTCCGACTCTTCGAGTGAAATCATCAATATCGACATGTCTGATATTTGTGTCTATGATATCCCTCCAACTAGTTATGACTTTGGAGATGGCACTCCCTGGAATTGGTACTTCATTTGATCTTTGTCCTCCTTACCCCAATGAATTTTGGTGGTTCTTTTCCCTTTGTTCTTGCCTACCCCAGAGGCTTTTGCACTAGATTCCATAAATCCTACATAAAGAGATGGGAGTTAAAAAAATTAAGCATGAGGATGCAACCTTGGAAAAATTCCTACAAATCAAGGTTAGATCCATAATTGCAACTTAAGAAAAGTCTAACACTTGATAATAATAATGCTGGAAGGAAAATAGCTGACCCAGGCCCCAAGGGCTAGACTTCCCCTAGAAGATTGTTGTTTGGAAGGGAAAACAAGGAAAGGCATCCCAAATGACTTCTCCTAGTCTTGGATTTTCTTAACAGAGGGTTGATGTGGGAGAAGGTCAATTTTAAGCATGTGGGTCGAAATCCATTTTCAATTTGGAGGCCATTTGAGTAATCATTTAGGCATTCGGGCCTTAGTTATAGGAAAGTTGTCAAGGGTTGGCTGTTTGGAACAACATTGGGCAAATGACATTTCGAGAGTCGGGTTTTAGATTTCAGGCCACAGGGGTTGGGAAGCTATTTTGGGATGGCCATGTGGAACGACAAAGCGCAGATGAGAGTCCAAGATGGGCTTCCCAGTGGATTAGACCCGAGGTGGGTTCATTTACTTTTCAAAAATTTAGAGGCAAAAGGGCGATTGAGACCCGATGTCCGGCAAGTCAAAAAAGTTCGACCATTTGGGACAGCAGAAACAAGACGAAGTTTTGGAGATGGAAGTTTGGAGGCCGGAGTCCGAGCGGGATTTGGGTTTATCATTTGCTTGGTTAGAACATGCATAGTGAAAGGGCAATCGAGGCCTGGGAGCCAGGAAGATGTCCCTCGACGGTTGTATAAAATGGTCAATCAGAGACAATGACCTAGGGACGGAAGTCCGAAGGCTGGGGTTCGAGGGTAATTCCAAATTTTGATTTTTTGCTACAAGTATCAAGTGGATTTTTCAATCTCGGGGTCTGAGATCGGAGAGGACATTAAGGGAAGGACATACGAAATGGCAAAATAGATAGGGAACTCCATGGTACAGAGCCCGGGAGGAGCTTTGTTGTTAGAGTGTTTTTTGCTAACTTTATGTTGTGGCCAAAGAGAGGCTTGGGCCCGAGAGGTGCGGTCGCCTACCCCAAAGAACAACGATAGGACATCATTCCGATTTTGATTTGGATCTCCTATGGGGTGTTTTTTAAATTTTCAAACTTGTGGGTTTGTGAGGTGAGATTATCCCCTACCATACTTCTAGTTTTTTTGTTTTATTACTTAGTTTATAATTCATGAAGCCTAGAAAGGGAAGTAGAATTTAGACGATGATCCTACCTTAGGGGCCCGAAGAAGAAAATTAAGTAATCCTCGAAGAATGACGAAGCTAAAATATGGGCGCAAAGGCAGAGATTGTTTGGGTTGCACTGTGCTTCTTAGTTCTTCTTGACATGCAAAAATGATAGTTCAAGACCGTTTAAACAACCCCTAAGTGCAATTAATACCCCCCTAATGAATGGTGGTACAACGATTGTTGGGTAGGTGTGTTTAAATTTCTAGGACGACAGTGGGAGGATCAGGGCCTGAGAGCCAAGAAGACATTGAAGAATAACTATTGGAAAATCTTCCAAGTAAAATCAAATAATGAAAAGAATGTCGGGGTCTAAGGTCCGGAAGGACGAAGGTTGATGACCGTCAGCAATAGCGAAGATCACGAGGAGACCCGAGAGGGGTATCCCGAAGGGTCGGGCTCGAGAGGCTGGGAAGATAGCAACCACTAGCCTTTTGGAATGGCGAAGCCAAAAGGGAAACCCTGAAAGGGAAACCCAAGAGGGGAAACCCGAAGGTCTAGGTCCAAAGGGTCCCATGGATGCCAAAAAATAAAACTAATAGAGAAAACTTAAAAGGACTTAAGACTTAGCAACTTTTATAGGGGACAAATATGGTCAACCTAAAATGAGACTTTGGAGAACGTGTTGATCATCAAGGGCACCAAAATGGGGCACACAAAATGAGCCAAAAGAGAAAAGGACGTGGCAAGGAAAAAGGAAAGAGAGGGTCCTCATTTTGAATGAAGTGTGTGTGCTATAGGCACAAAAAATTCCATAGCCTAAGACGAAGAGTATATAAGCATCACGATTTTTGAGAAATATCCCTTCAAAGATTGTTGCCTTTTAACACTTTGGACTCTTAAGGGAAATCATCAATCTAATGTAGCTTAGAATGATTCAGCATGTTTGGGTGAAAAAGAGGACCATTCCTAGTGTAGATTTCCCCATACAGACATTTTGGAACAGTTCATTTGGTTGTACGAGTTGTAAAATGAAAGTTGCACCACTTTGTAACTTTACACTACTTGTATTTGACAAGCTTTTCCTCAACTGAAAACTTGTGACAATGAGAAAGTGCCTCCAAGATAGAAAATACTGAGAGATATTATTGTAGAAGGTCCCAACACTATCCCATAGCCTCTGACGGAGAGTTTGTAAGCATCACGATTGTTGGGTAATAGCCTGTTAAAGATTGTTGTCTTTTAGCACTTTGCAGTCTTAAGGGAAATCACCGATCCAATGTAGCTCAAAGTGATTCAACATGTTTGGGGGAAAAAGAGAATGAAACCTAGTGTAAATGTACCCATCCAGACATGTTGGAATTGTCCATTTAGTCATATGAGTTGCAAAATGAAATTTTCACCACTTTCCAACTTTATACTGCTTGCATCTAACTACTTTTTCCTCAATTCAAAACTTGTTACCATGAGAAAACAACTCTGAGATAGAAAAAACCAAGAGAGGTTGTTGAATAATATCCCAACATGATCTCATAGCTTCAAACAAAGAGCCTATAAGCATCACAGTTTCCAAGGAATAGCCCATCAAAGATTGCGTTTTTTTTTCACTTTGGACTCTTAAGGGAAATCACTGGTCCAATGTAGCTCTAAGTGATTCAACGTGTTTGGGTGAAAAAGAGGACCAATCCTAACATAAAATTATCCATAGAGTATGCCTAGATTGATTATTTATGCATTATAGTTAGCAACATTCACTATTGTGCATTACGATAATACAAATTGCATGTCCAAGATCAAATAACATGCATGTCATGGAGTTGTATTTGGGTTGTTTAATGGTAGTATCACATTCATTTGGTCTGTTTAATGGTTGCATCATGGTTGAGTGATGTCTTAATTGTTGATTGTGATTATTGTATAGATTTCACATGAATAATCTAATGAACATGTATCTAGTTCAATTGCAAGGAATTTGTTTGAAGGTTGCATCAAACCCCTATGGTTGAAAGATATTGATTCTTACTCAGGATGATTTTATACCTTTTACATGTTATTAAGCTTAAATGAACATTGAGTGACATTTATTTTTATCAATATGATTATATTACTTTCGAATAAATACTGTAACATGACATGCATTTCATTAAGTTGTATCCATTTTTCATTAATTTTAGCTTCTTTTGAAATAAAAATCATCTTCCCACTTCATTACATGAGTTCAAAAAATAAAATAATGTCAAATGTAAATTCATTCAATAGAGCTTGAAATCATGGATATTCTCAAATCGGGAGGTTGATGAAAATGTATTGGTAGACATGTATGAAAAATGTGGTACAATAGAAAAGGCAATGAATTGTTTGAAAAAAATCCTTAATGAAATATGGTCTCAGGGAATGTAGTGTATGTGAACCTTAATATGAATGAACTCTAACATAGATGGATTACCAATTGTAATTCATAAGTCCTATTAAAATGAAATTTTGTTAATCTATAACATACATTATCAATCATAACTTCAAACCATTCTTAAGATAGTTATACATTCCATTTTGAAAATTCAAAGTAGAAAAACATGCACACAAGGAACAAATTACATCGAATATCAATTCTTATATATCAAACTGTAGAATAATTGTGTTTGTGCATATACAAATTTTTCATATGCCTACTCAGAACAAGTTTTATAAAATATGGCATATATGCCATCTCAGGATCTATCAAACCCTAAGTACATATCAATCTATATCATATCCTAATTTTGTGTTGGATCATCAAAATCAAGCCTCCTTGAAGAAGTTAGTTGCTCTGAAGTTTCCTACACAATAACAATTCAAACCACAAATTAAATTAATGATGTAAATGGTTGATAAGATAGACTAGTAAATAGAAACTTATATACCATCATTTATAAATTACGAATTTAACATCAAAATCAGTATACATGTACTATATTATATCAATAATGAAATTCTTGTTTACCTCAAATCTTTCTCTCTTTTCTACAAGATGTTTTGCATATGATTGTCCCTTAGGATGATCGAGAGTCCTCGTATAAAGTAATAGTCTCACACTCATCATAGTGCTGAGTCAAGTAGAGGACCATAGTAGATAAAATCAAAATGATACAAATTAATATATAATTGTTGAAAAATAATCATATCTACTAAACACATATCTACTTCTATCTAAACCTAAATATCTACAATTTAAAATAAACACATAATTTTTGTGATGCTACGAAAAGACATGGGCTCATAGTGGATGAATCGGCTAAGATGGTTTCCTATATAAAAAATGACAAGAATGTAACATAATTTAAATTCATGTGCACATATAATCATAATGTCGAGAATAAAAAAATATATACCCGTTGTGAAACTTCATCCAATGAGTTAGACCCAATCAACGGGGATGTATAAGAACTAGATTGTTGCATAAAAATAATATATTACATTAGACTATCAATATATGTAGTACATGTATTTAAACATAATAGATTTCAAAAATTAACATATAAAATAACAATTTAAATAATACCATATATTGATTCTCTAGGGAAAATGAAATGGTAGTATGTGTAGCCTCCTACACTTGTGACAACTGATCCTCTGCTAATAGCTTTTAAATATTTCAACACATAAACATATATTAGTAGAAATATCTATCATAAAATATGAAAGAATTTACATAAAACACACTATGAAATTACTTTATGTCTTACCGATCCTCCCATATCATCCTTGGTAGTTGATGTCTCTCCTCCAAATGATCCACTTTGTGGTCTATCAACTCCTACATCTGGTATATGATGAACCTCATAGTTGGATGTGTCTATGGGAGCCTCAGTGGACTGTTAGAGAGGACCAAAACATAAATTTTTGCACGTCATGCAATGATGAAGCACACAATGGTGTACTTGTGGGATTTGATGGTAGTGTACAAGTGGGAGATCATGGCAGTGTACCAATGGGAGCTATTGCAACAGGTGCACCACCATCATGCTGAAATGTATCAAGTGCAACACCACCATGATGGTATGCACCATAAAATGGTTGCACAACATGATGGCTCTGCATGACCAAATGATCACTTAACGAATGTAACACATAAATGCTCAGAGTCCCTGCATCTACAAAAATCTCAGGGTAATGTAGTGGAGTCAGAGAAACAATATGTGGAGGACGAATTGGGGTGACTTAGCGTGCTCTAGGTCTATCCTGTGGCATCCCTCTACCAAAACCCTGGAAATATTGCATGTCAAAGTAATTGACATGTTTCCCTAGCACAAACTCAACATATAATTTTTGGAGAAAATACTAAGGGACATCAAGATTGTTGTTGTGTGGTTTATCAAAAACCATCCACCAACATCTCCAAAAATTATCTAATATGCCTCTATGGGCACAACATTTAATTGAATTTTTTGTTTCCACACATTAATAGGTTGTTCTATTCTATGATCGATGAATAACTAGGCTAATTGGGCTTTCTCAATATCAAGTGCCTTCACCTCATCATATGATAACCCATTGACATGTAAAATTGTCTATGTTCCTCTTGCCACTATGTAAATCTATTATGTTGAGCTGCCAAAGCTTCAACATTTGAAATGATTGTTTCCAAAGTGTTTTTCATGTCTGATAGCTCATCGAGTGTCTTATAAATTTGACATAATTTTCTTAATTGATCTAAATTTCTATGAATATATTCATGTATGGTTGGCACATTTTGATTTGGAAACAACAGTTGTGGTGAAGGAGGATTTTGAGGTTTTCATTTTGTGTAGGATTAGGGTTTTCATTTTGTGTGGGATTAGGGCTTTCATTTTGTGTGGGGTTTTGGTTTTCATCTTCAGCAGGGTTTGGGTTTTCATGTTGATCCATTTTAAACCTGTTAATTGATTAAAAAAATTAAAATTGAGATTGATTTGAATGCAATAAAAAACCTATCAAATTTACCCTATTTTTGACTAAAATTAAAAAAAAACAATGCAAAAAGAATGTAAATTGAAGAAAAAAAATCCAAACATACATTTGAAATTTGCTTGATTTTGGGCAAAATGAAATCCTAGGAGCGAATATCCGAGTTGGAGAAGAGAAAACTTGCGAGCAACCAGTAAATTATAAGCTCTCGAGTTTTTTTATTTTTAATTTGTAACACAAGAAACATAAAGTATTTTTAATATATGGTTGGGTTTGAGACCCGACCATATGATATTAGTGATGGTTTTTCTAAAATATATGATATAAAAATATAATATAATATATATTATAATAATATTATATTATAATATATATTATATTACAGTATATAATATTATATATAATATTAATTATGTAAATTTAATATAATATTTAATAATATATAATATAATATAATATATATCACTATATAATAATATAATATAATCATAAAATATAATAAATTTAATGTAATATTTAATATATAATATTTAATATTACAATATATTAAATATTTTATGATATAGTATTATATTAACAAACATTATAATAATGTTTTTAAACAAACCATTATTATAATGTTTTCTAATTTAATGTTGCATATAATAAATATATTAAAAAAATATTATAATATATAAAATAAAAAATTGGTTGGACTCGAACCCTTATGGATTTAAATTTTTTGACTTAGACAAAATGGATATCTGTTTTGGTTTGGTAGTACCAAACCAAAATGGATATTGTACCTTAGCCTGCAAAAAGTCAAAGGCATAAATTTTGCATTTTTGGACATGTTAAAAATGCCTTTTTTCACATCGCCACTTTCTAGATCCCCATGATCCTACACATACTAAGGTTGCAAATCATGGTTTCAAATATGGAAACAAAGTGTGGAAGGATGAGAAGAGATTGGAGACCTAATTTAGATCTTAACCCTCCAAAAAAGTAGAGTTGGATTGATATGCCACTTCTGGCGTATGAGTCCCAATACAAAAAAAATGTAGATTTTAGGAGTTTCAGTCATATCTTTGTCAGACTTCTATTCCTACCTAGAAACCCTAATTTGGGACTAAATCGCCTAGACTGGTGTATGAATCTCACCAAGCATTAGTTTAAGTGTTTTTAGAATTTCAAGTCTTCGTCCAGTCCTGTTCAAGTTTCCAGGTGCACACCTTTCATCTCTTAGCTTTCTATTCTGATTTGTACATGCTTTTATATGTAATTTAGTGAGATGTTGAATTGCATTAGGTTTAAGCATTAATTTTTTCATTTAATTATTCTTTCCAAGCCCTATCTTTGTGGTGAACCACACTTTAGTCTATAATCAGACCCTAGGACAAACCCAATTGCAAGATCTATTTCTCCCTTGCATGCTTTAGATTGAGATCTATAGGGTTTTCCTTGAATAAATGTTGGGAAATGTGTTGTTCTATGTCCTAAACCATAAATCAACCATTTTCTTTCATTTCATTACCTTAGTTTGAAGGTTTTTTTTTTGGTGGGGATGACATACCTTCAAATGAAGGTCCTTCAATAACTTTAAGCGAAGGGCCTTAGGTAGACACTTTTAATGTTTGCTTCATATTTTCCTTAAAAATTCTTGTTTCAAACCTCGAGTTGGATCTTCAAATGGAATTAACTTGACAAGATAATTTGCAAGATCATAGTCCTCAAAACAAACTTTCCAACAAGTATAATTTTAATATATTTTTATTTTATTATTATTTATTTTCTAATTTTTACTAAACATGTAGTTTTTCCATTGAACATTAAGTTATTTTTTCTACACATTTGGAATATAGTAGAATGCTGAAAAACATCCGAAATATATTTGTGCACTAGGTATTGATGTCCTTGTTTCAACAAAACTTTTTTAATTTCGATATATACAAAACAAGTTATGCATTATGACATACACCTATCCAAATTATAATTACAGTGACTTCAAAAATTAATTTAAAAAAATTTACAACAAAAAATTATGAAAAAATATCCATGCACTAGATATTGATGTTATAAATGTATATTTTAAAAATTATAATTTTATCCTTTCTAAAAAAAATTATGTGTTATGATATAAATGACACTTTTTAAATAATATTGTTTACTATGAAAATAAGTTTCTAAAACTTGCAACGTAAAAATTTAGAATTTATTCCAAAAATATTAAAACATATATATCTAGAATCTACACACAAATCATCACAAATAATTAGTTCACATCATCTTCAAATTATTAGTGATTTAGTTGTTATAGGTCTCAAAAAGTGAAGATTTAGTTAAAGATGTTGATTTCAATGTCCTACTTTAGCCAAAAGGTGTGACTCATTATTGTGGGATTACCCCTTATTTCACAATGTGGGTTGAAGCAATCCACATTGGGTGGGCTACAAAATAAGTTGTTACTAATTTTATTTTGGACCATATAATATCAAAGTTTGGTGTATCACAAAAGGTTGTAATTGACAATGCAATGCATTTAGGTCAATTGAATTTAATAACCTTTCTTTTAAAAATGGGATCACAATTTCACACTCATCGCTATACCATTCACAAGGGAGTGGACATGCTAAGTCAACTAACAAGATTTAAAAACTAATTAATTGGTTCTTGTGTTAGAATAAAAAGGCACGAGACTCAAAAAGTAAGATTGGTAGTATGGGTTGATAGGGTGATGCCTAAAAAAGTTACTAATAAATTTCCTTTTGAGTTGGTGTATGGAATTGATGCATATTTTCACATAAATAATTTGATACCTATTTAATTTTTTAAATAATTTAATAGATAATTTTGATGATGAAATAACTAGTATAATATTATAGCTCATTGAACTTCATGAGAGAAGAAAAAGCCCAAGTAGTTAATATACAAAAGTAGCACTAGATCAGGTAGCTATTTGATAAGTGACCATCAATAGAAAGTTTTAATAGGATATTTGGTCCTAGTATGGAACATAAGAGCTCAAGAAATAGAAAAAAATGGAAATTTTGTTTCCATGTAGATTGCTCCATACATTGTACAAAATATTTACTATGAAGATTATTTCTTTCTTAAGAGCTTAAATAGTGAATTTCAAGAAACTTAATGTATGGATAATTATTGACACTATATGTTCTTAAGCTTGTTCCTACTTCCCTTTCCATGTCCTTCATGTAGCCATGGAGTTGTTTTTTTTATGGTGAAATATTATTTGTGTTGTTGATGTCCTTGAGTAGTCTTGACACTTGTTGGTCAAGATGAATTGTACTTACTCTTGATTAGTTTTAGTTCCCTTTTAGTTTTATCACCTAAAAAATGTATGAGATCTCACTATCCAATAAGAGGCACAAGTTCCCAACTAGAGCCAATATTGGTACCCAATTTTATGTGTCTTATTCTTATGTGTACGCAGGTTTCTTTTAACTCATCACATATAACTAATTTGAGAAATATATTCATATGGGTCTCAATTTTTTTGTCTAGTTGTTCTTTTTTACTACCCTCCATATGTCTACCCCCTATCAAACATTGTTGAGGTCTCAAAATCAAAATTTTTGAAGGTTTTGGTTTATATCCTTGGTGTTTCTATAATTTTCATGATATTCACCTTCCAATTGGATGTGGAATTTATATATACATCTCCACTTTTGTTCACCTCCCTTTTTTTCAAGTTTTCATTTGGAAATTTTCACTTAATTTTATTTTGCAAGATTTTTATGCACAATAAAATATTATAATTTAGTATTGAAACCATGAAAAATTATTTCTTCATCCTTTGTGAAACCTCCCAACATGTATTTGGGGTGAGTGGTGAATGGTATGTATTCACACCCACTTTTAAAGAGACTCCACTCAAGGATAACCCTAGAGATCTCAATGCAAAGGAGATTGAAATATTGTAATAGGGTTGTCCTAAAGGTTGAATGATATTTAATGATGGGTTCACCACCAAGTTTAGACTTGTAAAATAAAATGCAATGTAAGTTGTACAAAACAACCCTTATTTAATGCAATGACCTAGAAAATGCCTTAGAAATGTGGGCAAAACAAAATACAAAAACAAGAGTATGAATGATGTGCACCTAGAAACCTTGAAGTGACTGGAAGTAGTTCTGAAATTCTAGAAATTTTGACTTTTTGACCAACTAGTACTCATCTTCCAACCTGGGTGAATTAGTCCTAGATTAGGGTTTCTACACGGGAGTTTTTTTTGGGAAAAAGGGTGTCAGAATCTGCAAATAGATATCGAAAACAACTACAATGGTACTCATTTTCCACTCTTGAAGAATTAGTCTCATTCAACTTTTTTGGGAATTGAAAGTCCTGATCTATACTTAAACACCTGCCCTTTCCTTCCAACTTGAGTTCTAATCCGAATCTACATAAAACACCTGCAAAACATAATTCAACTTGATTTTCTAATGGGGTGTTTTCCTTGGTCAAACCCCTAGTTTGGTTATTAAACCTTGATAGAAATGATGAAATGTGCATGAAAATGCTAAAAACCAAGATCAAACATGCAAACCAAAAGGCCTCCCATAGAAGAGAAAAACAATGAAAAAACAAAGCTTTGCATGAAGATGTGCAAATTGATATATTCATAATTAAGATATTACAAGAGGTGATTTTCTTTATAAAAGAAATGTATGCAACCATAATGTTGACCTAAAAACAGCTCAACTAAATAAAGCTTACTTATTAATTAAGTAAACTAATTATTACCTAAGGAAAACCTAAGTAAACTTAATAAAGTGTAATTAAAGAATTAATTACACCAACACCCTCCCTTAAGTGCAACTTAGGGAGACTAAAAAAGTATGCACCTAAAAACTAAGATGAATGCAAGAAAGCATGAATGGGTCCCGACAACAAGGCTTGATCAAGTACCCATGTACAAATGCAATGAAAGAGTAAGTGAAAGAGGAGAAAACTTAGTGGGACAACTCCCCCCTCAATGAGATGACCTACTGTAGAGAAGCATTGTAAGAACACTATGGAGTAACACTAGAATCTGAAGCAACAGTAGATGATATGATGATGACAAAATTTGGAAGCCATGAATCTTGGTGCCGATGCCAAACTGAGACTAAATTTTTTCCATGGGAACAAGTACCATAAAGACTTTGGAACATTAACCACAAATTTAGTAGCCCTCAAACTGAGATGTATTTATTGTGGATCATTAACCATAGGCTCTCAATCTAAAGTGTGAACCAATATGAATCTCATATGTGTCAAGCTAAGACAAAAAAGTGGCCAAAAGAAACTAAGAAACTAGATAAAACCCATGCGATTTGTCATCAAAACATGATGAAGATCAAAGTGCATGCACACTCTAATCAGATTATTATGCAAGAAACCCCCTTGATGGAACTTTATATCAGTTCATTTATTACAATACACAATGATTGCAAAAGGAGAGAATTACTAAACATGCATAAACATAAAATAAAAAATAGACCTCAAATCTATCTAGAGGAATGAACCAAATTTCCAATGCCGCAAGAATGGAAAAAAAAGGATCACCATGTCAAAAGATATGCCCTCCGGAGTGAAAACAACAACATCTGAGTTCAAGGACCTGCAAAATAAAATTGGAGAAAAATAAGAGAAAAATACCTCCACCACTAGATCAGTGTCGGAATTAGTTTTCCAACAGTATCTCATCTACGAAAAAATGACACCATACGCAAAAGTTACGCCTAATTTTGTAAAAATGCTCCTATTTGGCCAATAAAGCCTACAAGCAACCCAAGGGGCTAAAAAAAATTCGGTCCCTAGTCCTACACACAACCAGGGGATGGCAGATAGGGGGTTGGGGTGAAGTCCCTAGTCACCCATGTGACCACAGTGAGTGCAGAGGAGTCGGCCGGGGGTTGGGCGCATAGCGCCTGAAGCGGCTTGAACTGGAGCCCTCAAGGGCTAGTGTGGGCAGGCGGCGGTGATAGGGGGAGCCACCAGTGGTGGCAAAGGACCAGTGGCCATTGGGTGGTGCCTCCTTCTATGTGGGCAGCACACCTTCAAATTAAAAAAGTTCAATTTTTTTATTTTTTATTTTATTTATTTTTTCAAAAATCGTGCCTCGGAGTGCATGCTGGGGAGGCCGTACGACCTCCTTGGCAATTTTTTTTGCCTCCCAAATCAACAAAACAAAGGGAAATCTTAGGATTTTTGGGTGCTGTGAGTGCGATGGCAGTGTTTGTTTTGTTCCAAGATGCTCCAAACAGTCAGCTACCTCTAGAGCTTGTAAAAAACATCATACTTGAAACCCTCATAGATCTAGAAAATGATGACGAAAATCTGCAAAATAAAAGTCAATCCTAAATTTTTTCGGTGCTCTGAATCCAATGGTAAAGCTCAATCTAATCAAAGATGCCACATAGATGAGCTCAAGGCATAAAATCCTCGAGGAACCCTGAACGAACTCTGTAATGATTTTCTCTAGAATTTGAAAAGGGGTTGCATGTCAAGGTTCTGATACCATCTTAGAAACCAAGATCAGACATGCAAACCAAAAGGCCTTCCATAGAAGAGAAAAACAATGAAAAACTAGGGCTTTGCATGAAGATGTGCAAATTGATATATTTAGAATTAAGATATTACAAGAGATGATTTTATTTATAAAAACAATGTATGCAACCCTAATGTTGACCTAAAAACAGCTCAACTAAATAAATCTTACTTACTAATTAAGTAATCTAATTATTACCTAAGCAAACCTAAGTAAACTTAATAAAGTGTAATTAAATAGTTAATTACACCAACAGAAAACCCTAGTCTTAAATGTGCCCAAGACTAGGAAATTTGAAACATGATGCAATCCTATTCTAATATGCAAGAATATGATGCAATAATGGAAATATAGAGATGAATTATTCACTTTTGGTGATCTCTAATCACCCCAAATGAATCCTAATGATGCATGTACCTTCCTTAGGCTGAATGTAGAGTGATCATGATTCACCATAGAAAACCATGATCGACCCTTGAAAATGATAGATCTTGAATGAAAGTGAGCTTGAAGACCTACAAAAACAGTTTGATATTACTCCAATTCTTCAAATTTACTTGCTTTTGGAATGAGAATGCTCTTTTGAAAGATTTTCTTGAAGATTATTGATGCTCAATACTTGCTTAAGTACTTAGAGATTGATAAAAATGTCTTAGAAGCTTTCTTTTATAGGCACCAACACCTAGTTGACTGTTATTTATATTTTAAAGGCAGATATTCACAAAAAACTTGAATTAATTTGATGAATTCCCACTCAAATTTGAAAAAGACCCCAAATGGGACTCATTCGCCACACTTGATGAGTGAGTCCCACCTAAGGGGACTCATTCACCCAAGGTGGTGAATGAGTCCCACATTATCTTTTTGAGGTGGGTTTTTGGATTTTTTAGGAATTTGAATGATTTTATGGGATTTTTGAGTGAAATGGGTCTCGAGATTCGAAACAATGGGTCCTAGGCACCTATAAATGATTATTTAAAGGATAATTAATGGAAGGGTACCCAAGATAGGTCCAAATTAGACCAATAATTGTACTATATCTAAGAAGGGAGTACAATTTCAGTTGTCACACTTTGTTTTCTTTCCTTCCTTTCCCATATTCATCTTGTAGATTTTTAGAGTGCAACTAGATGTTATCTCAACATCCACTTTAGAGCTTTGCTTCAAGAACACATTTTTTTAGAAAATTTTAATTCCACTCTAAAGCCCCACAATCTTCCCCTTCCATTCATTTTAGCCATAATCTATTTCCCCTTTTGTGGGAATGTAAAATGCAACTTAACATTTGCATTTTCCATCAAAAACATTACTCTAGTTACGCTTTTCTATGTATTCCCTTCATCCTTTTTCCTCTTATAAATTTTCTAAGTGTAATTTTACATTTTCATTTCATTTTCAAATGTTCATTTCAATTGTATTTTAATACATAAGTTCACTTCTATTCACTCTACACTTCACCTTTTGATTTATTGACCCCCATATAAATATTCATTTCCTTTCACCTTCACCTTCACTTGAACATGATTTTTTTTACATAAATATTTCATGTAATTGTTATTTTTTTCCTTCCTCCCTATGAGACTCTATGCTCTATATAAACTTCAATTTTATCCAACTATTGTTGCACCACCTTTTCCCATTAGCGTACCCCATATTGAAATTGAATTGATGTGACCCCTGCTAATTTCACTCCCACCTATTGTCATCAATCTAACTTCATCATATTTCAAGTGATTTTGACTCCCAAGATGATGTAATCATGATTCTATGGCAACGCCATCCTCACCTCCATATTTTCTCAAGATTCCATGTGTAATTAGAAATATGAATGCTTGTCAACTTGAATTCAGATGACCACTTCTACATATTTTTTCTACATCCATTTTGACATCAATTTTTCTCAAACTCATCCTCCATCCATCTCTTCCTTTTATATTATTTCCTGCTTGGGGGAATTAAATGTACAACTAGATATTACTCACTTCACTTCTAGCATCCACTTCCACTTGAAATGTTTGCATTCTTCCATTTTACTTGCTAATTGGACCTCATATTCCATAAATGTGTAGTTGAAGAAATTTTTCATTGAAACCATTAAAAAACCCTCTTATTTATCCCAAACTACTGCAACATCACCATTAATTATTTATTGAACCTTACAAACACCTAATATAATCCATTTTTGTTTAAAACATACATTTTAATGAAATGAGGATCGATTTAGGTATAAAATTGAATGATGAATTCCCACATCATCGCCTAGTAGAATTTACATCATATTTCCTAGACTTCTCCATTTCTTTCTCTAAATTTAGAGGCACCATCAATGTAGTAATAACTTATGAATCTGGGTGATTTTCTTCCATGCCTCTCTTGGTATTTTTATGCTTTTGTGGTAGATAATTTCATGAGCTTCCCTTCTCAACTATGTACAATATCCTGATTTTTTTATAGTTATATTTGATTACAAATCTCTAAGGTTGGTTTCTATTATTTTTTAGCAAGTTATCTAGTTGTGGAGATTTATTTTTTGAGATGGAAGAGCATGATGCATAAAATAAATTGCATGCCTCTCTCCCATGTGCTTTGTGAACCATATTTTTTGTGCCTTGATTCTAAATCTATATAAGGGAATATGATATTCATTGTAAGTAATTTTTTTTAATTCTCATCCTTGATCAAGCTCATTTGGGTTTGGTTGTAAATTATTTTAGTAGTGTTTATGAATGTAATTTATCATACATGTACACATTTTTTAATGAATTTCTAAGATTCATTCAATAAAGTTTTAGAAGATTCTTTTGGTGTTTTTATGCATTTATGTCATCATAAATTATCTATCATGATAATTTCACACTATTTTTTGCTCTCCATTAAATTCTTGGACCTAATTATGATTATTATTTTCTCATTTCATTATCGTTTTCAAAAAACAAGATAAAATTGGGAATTCAAATTATTTATTTATTTAAGAATAATTAAAAGTTCAAAATGTGTCTAGTCTAGGGTGCCCTCTCTCTTGACCACACTATTTTGGCCCAATTTGTAATGTTTTATTGTCATAATTTTTATGTTTGCAAATTCAAATTCATTTGTTGAATTTTCAAAATAATTATTGCAAGAAATAAAAAAATCCATATAAATATAAGTCTTTTTCACCATTTGAACACCTAATGAAATTTTGAGCAATTGAGCATCCTACAAACTAGACAAAAATCTCAAGAGAAAAATAATTATAATTTTACAAAAATAATATTAGTCAATATTAATTCTAGCAATGCATCATCAAGTAAGATTGTCTTACATTTTATATTCATTATTTTATGAGTACTAACACTTGCAAGACCTTCAATCAAGTATCAATGTCTCCCTACTATTGGAAATATGTGCCTCAATCTTACTCACCTGAACCACTTGAAAGAGAAAAATCAGTGGGACACCTGGGATATCTTGTCAATGAGTAGCTTAGATCTTAAGGCTTGAAGTGATCAGATTTGTGTGACAAGTGATTGGTCTTACTGAATCAAACTATCAGTGCGAGTGTTCAAACTCATAATGATGATAGAAGTCTGGAAAATGAGGTTCATCGAAGAGACTCTTGTCAATATGAAAAGTAGATGCTAATTAGCCTAGATGAGTTTCATCAGAATGACTATAGCTAATGATCAGATGATGAGTGTCATCGGGGTCACATTGGTTTTCAAAATGACCTATGAATTTCACTCTGATGGTTGTGCTCTAGCCGAAGGGTTTCCATCGGGAAGACTCTTTTTGATGGTTGGGCATAGGTCAGTGTCTAGGTGACATTGGTCTTCGGTCTGACTTGTGAATGTCACTCCAGTGCTTGTGGTCTGGCTGATGTGATTTGTTCATTGTGATTCTGGCTGAAGGTGCTTGGTCGATGTGACATGGTCCATCAGGATGAGTTCTCAGGATTGGTCTGATGGTGTTGGTCATGCCAATGTACTTGTTTGGTGTGACTCTTGCTGATGAGGTGTTCTAAACTATAGGTGAGCTTATGGTCATCAGGCTGACCTGTGACTATAGTGAGACTTTTTGATCTATCTCTAATTTTTGTTGTCTTGCTGATGTCTATTGAACATAGGTGTAGCCTAAAGATGTTACATCGATAGAGAGTTTAATTTTCATATCGATAGTGTTGGTCATGCTGATGGACTTGAAGGTGGACCACGGTTGAATGGGGCTAACTTGGCTGGACTGCTGAGTTTTACTAACATTAGAGGACTATGCTGAGTTGGTGGTGACCATTCTAAATCAGTGAGATTGATGGTTGGTCTGTAGAGGGAGCTGAACAAAATATTTATACATAAAATGAACAAATCGATGACTTGAGAATGGTTGATGGTTGGACTTCCTTGATATTTGAATGAACTCAATCGATTTGGACAAAAATTCTTAGAGATCAAAGGGTCTTTGTGAGAACATTGAAAGGTTCAAATAGGTTGTGTTTGATATGGATTTTTTCTCTATGAGTGTTCATAACTGTATGTTGATAAGCATTGTAACATTGAGAATTCTATGAGAGAGGAAGTGAAGAATGTGAATCTATGAAGGCCAAAGAGGTTAGCTGGCTGAGAGGCTGGCTAGGAGAGAGCCAATTGGTTAGAGGAGATGAATCTACACTATGTGTTGTGTGAGGGTATTGTAACAATGTAAGGATTTCGAATAGTGTTGTTTCCTATATTCTTTAGATGGACGAGATGTAAAAATCTTGAAAGGCTATAAGCCTGAGCTTGAATTGTAACCTTTTTTTGCTGAAAAACACAATGGTGATCTACGCTTTTGGAGTGTGGGGTCTTTTACCTGAAAGGGTTTTCCCCACGTAAATCTATGTGTCCATTTATTAATATCTTTCATGTTGTTTGATTCTTTAAATTTGAATATGTGCATACTGTTGAATCTGGTTAAGTCTACATGTTTTCTTCTCAAAAGGGTTAATGTGGGAAATCAACTATGCTAGTTTATGCTTTATGGCATAGTAGTATGTGTCATTGTGGTAATTTGAAGGATTTAAAATCACCAGAGGAACTGCTATTCTTAGATGTTTATTTCTGAGATGACCCGATATCCCTTTCAAGTGGTATTAGAGCCTTCTTTCGGGATTCTCTTATGATTGCATGTGTAGGTTTGTTTTGTGAGTTAAAAGTACTTACATTTTGGTTGCTTGTACTTGCATGGACTCGTATGTGTATTGCATGTGCCTTCATGGTGATGCATGTAAAGGTTCATTGTGTTTCAATTATGTGGATTCCTTTTGTAAATATTTCTTAGCTTGGTAAGCTATAGGAGATCTGAAGGAGACATCTGGTGTTTGATCCTTTGATGAGTAAAAGTCCTTTCTCTTTTGAGACAACACACAACATGAAAGAATTTGAAGATGGATAAATTGGAGTTGATCATATTTTAATGATGTGGTATGAGGCTCCTGGTTGCCAACAAATGATCTTGATGCAAGGGGTGTGAGATTATGCTTATGGTTGTGTTACAATAGAGTGTGGTTCATACTGGGTGTTTGTGTGTGAGGATCCTTGATGGTATGGAGATGCTTAGGTTGTTATTCAACCATGGAGTATTGTGCTTGTGCTGGGTGCTTTGACTTGGCATTGAAGCTGTTGTTCTTTGTTACCCTGATTGCATGCAAGATATGAAGTTGATCTCTAGGAGGTTTGAAAAACTTTTGGATAGCCTGGTTCTCTTGAATGCATGCACATTTTTGTGGTTATGGAATTGGTTTGGAATGGGCCTAGAGTTCTTGTACTACTTGTTCCTTTTAAGGATGCCTTGTACTTGCATGGATCAAATTCATGTTCTTTGGTTATGAAGTTTTTATAGATTTTTCCTAAAAAGTCAATGGTGATGTGCATATTCATGTTATTTCATTGCTCTGGTTAACCGTGATGGTTGTATGCAGACTCTTCAGTTGTCTAGATGTGCAATGGATTTGGGTGTGCATGGGTTTTTTATAAACATGGTGATTTTGTAGGTTTTACACAATCAAGAAAACTTGTGGCTATGTGGAGTCACTGATACATTTGACTCCAAATTTTGATGAAAGTTCATTGGAATTTTGATGAAATTTTGTTGGAATTATTTTGTCAATTTTTTGATGAACTTTGAAACATCGAAATTCCGACCCAACACCATTGGTTGGGTCAGAATTTTGACATTTTGATGTTCATTAGAAAATTGATGAAATAATTCTGACGAAAGTTTGTCGAAATTCTGATGAACTTTCATCAGAATATGGAGTCAAATGTATCAGTTAATTGTTGTTAAAACTATTTTCTAGACCCTAGTTTGTGGGGTGTGACTAGATGAGGTAGCTGTAGTTTTGCATGTAAGTGTTGCTTGTCAGTTTCCTAGAATATGGTGCTCGAGTTGTGGACATGATTGGCAAATCAGATTTGAACCTAATTTAGGTTTTGAGTCATGTTGTCTATGTGGTTATTCTCCTTGAGATCTCATTTTTGTAGTTTCTAGTGCGATGATGGGTTTACACATTCATTGTGATTGATCTTCGATTTATGTAATTGGTGGATTAACTACCCATTGGTTGTAGTGAGATAACTCGGAAGTGGACTATCAATATCCACAAGGTTTGATTATGTGATGGTGAAAATCTATTAGCTGGCCTTGTCTATGGTCACTTGTGCATTGGTGTGATTTCTTCTGGATAAGAGGAATGATGGCATTGAGTACCTAAATAGTTGACTATGGGGACCTGCAATGTGTGTATCACGATGTCATGGAGAGCTTGATACACATTTTAGTGTAAGCCTTTGATATTGATGGTGTGAAATGCATGGTTTGGAGATCTTGGTGCTGCTTAGCATTGTTGTCAGATGGAAATTTTGTTAATTGGACTTGGAGGTTTTGTTTATAGATCAACAAATGTTGGTCATGATGCTTGGAAAGCTTAGATGTCACAGTTCAGTGGGAGCTTTAGTAGTGACTATGGGTTCATCACTTGGTAGTGAGTGATCTTCTTTATGTTACAGATGTTACTAAGAGGGACTCTTAGATCCTGTTGCTGCAAAAGGGTTCTTTCACATTTGCATGAACACTATTTGAGGATGTGCAACATCTTGGGACCATGGAGGATGTTTGGAGTCTTTGCTAGGGTGTTGGTGGTGCTTGGCAAGTGATGTTGGTTTAGAGTTGTTTTATGTCATGTTATACTCTTGCTTGTGTATTAGAGTTTTGGCATAAGGAATTTCTCTTGAAACCATGGCGAGGTCACTTGGAGTGTGGTATCTCGTAAGGGGGATGTTTAGAACATGATGTCATGAAAAGTTCCTAATTTAGATGTTTGGAGCTTTGATAGTGGTCTAGATTTTCTCTGTGTTTTGGGTACATTGGTCATATGCTCGAGAACTTCATGTTAAGTGCAGTAATGAATATTGGAGTTTAGCATGAGATGATTAGTTGTAGGTGTTCATGGATACATGGAGAATAGGGTGAGGTTGTAATTATTTTGATAAAGCTGCTAATTTTAGAAAAAAATTTGAGAGGCCTACACCTTGGTTGAACACGAATTCAACAGAGACCAACAAGGAGATTTCTCTTGGATGAGTCATGGTGGCTATATATCTTGGATGAGCATTCTCTTTCCCTACTCTTGGTCTTCTCGGTAGTGAAGTCTATTTGAGAGGTATTTTCCCATTATATCTTTTAGATGTGTTTTATGATTTCTTTCATGATATGGATCTTGAATTTTTTTTTAATGGTTCTGAAGGATTCATAGTGGAAGATACGTAGCATGATTAATCTTCTTGAGCTTTTATGTGATATCATTTTTTGTTAATGAGAACTTGTAGGAGATGCTTTATGGGCTGATTTCCTGAGATGGGAAATGAGGTAGTTTGATCTTCTTTGACAGGCTTACATCCATGATTGATTATATGTTACATATGTTAAGTTTGATCTTGGTGATTGAACGGTTGGGTGTTGTTATGGCTTTTCCTTTGGGATGTGAAGAATATCATACTTGACACAACTAGCTTTTAGAGGTGTATGTAGGAGGATGTTCTACAGGTTGTGCATATCATTTTGGATGTTTCCTTGGTACTACATGGTTACACTTTCATTTTTTTTTCATTGGTAGACTTGTTATGCCTTTGATCTTTGAAATTTGACATTACCTATGCAGTGGGAGTTTCTAGTTATTCTTTGTCTTCTTGACTAGTTTGTACATGGAGTTTGTATCTACAGTTGATGGGTTGGTTGTGTTGTTGGCATGATTTTTATAATGTGGATACCTCAGTGGTATGA
Organism: Sequoiadendron giganteum; assembly: GCA_007115665.2. NCBI lineage: Eukaryota > Viridiplantae > Streptophyta > Pinopsida > Cupressales > Cupressaceae > Sequoiadendron > Sequoiadendron giganteum. The sequence goes on along the minus strand of CM021102.1, from coordinate 749,049,435 downwards.
GATATTGAATGGATAACACGAGCTATGGGTGCTATTTTTAGTCAAGTGGGTTGATTAGTTGGATGGGAGTAGTCAGTTTTCTGGTTATTGTTCTGGCTTATGTTCTATCTTGTTTCTGGAGAATGTTTTCAAAGTTGTGTTCTAGTTTGGGCCTTGGAAGTTGATGTTGTTTGTACTTCAATATGGTTTGTTGCTGGTGCTCTAGAGTGGTCAGTAAAATATTCGTCAAGTGGGAGATTGTTGGAAATATGTGCCTCAATCTTACTGACCTGAACCCCCTAAAAGAGAAAAATCAATGAGACACCTGGGATATCTTGTTGATGAGAACATTTTCTTTGAAGGCTTGAAGTGATTAGGTATGTGTGACAAGTGATCGATCTTCTCAAAATGAACTATATGTGTGACCTTGAACTATCAGTGTGAGTGTTCAAACTTAGAATGATGATAGAAGTCTGGCCGATGAGGTTTTCCAGAGAAACTCTTGCCGATATGAGAAGTAGATGCTAAGTAGCTTGGATGATTTTCCTCGGAATGACTCTGGTCGATGATCAGATGACGAGTGTCATCGAGGTGACATTGGTTTTTAGAATGACCTGTGAATGTCACTCTGGTGCTTGTGGTTTGGCTAAATGGTTTCCGTTGGGAAGACTCTTTCTGATGGTCGAGTATAGGTCAGCATCAAGGTGACATTGGTCTTTGGTCTAACCTATGAATGTCACTTCGATGGTTGTGTTCTAGATGATGTGATCTGTTTGGTGTGAGTCTCAATGAAGGTGCTTGGTCGGTGTGACATGGTCTATTGGGATGAGTTATCAGGATTGGTCCAATGGTGTTGGTCATTTTGATGTACTTTTTTGGTGTGACTTTTTCTAATGAGGTGTTCTTGAACTATAGGTGAGCTTAAGGTCGTCGAGGTGAATTTTGACTGTGGTGAGACTTTTTGAACTATATTTGATGTTTGTTGTCTTGTCGATGGCTATTGAGCATTGGTGTAACCCAAAGATGTTACATTGATAGAGAGTTCAATTTCCATATGGATAGCGTTGGTCATGTTGATGGACTTGAAGGTGGACCACGATTGAACAAGGCTAACTTGGTTAGACTACCGAGTTGTAAAATTGATGTTGGAGGATTGTGCTAAGTTGGTGGTGATTGTTCTAAGATCGATGAGATCAATGGTTGGTCTACAAAGGGAACTAAATAAACTATTTGTACGAAAAATGAACAGATTGATGGCTCGAGAATGGTTGACGGTTAGACTTCCTTGACAATTGAATGAACTAAATCAGTTTGGACATAAATTCTTGGAGATCAAAAGGTCTTTATGAGAACATTGAAAGGTTCAAACAGGTTGTGTTTGATATGGAATTTTTCTCTATGATTTTTTTTAACTATATACTAATAAGCATTGTAACAGTGAGAATGTTGTGAGAGAGGATGTGAAGAATGTGAATATGTGAAGGCCAAAGAGGTTGGTTGGCCGAGAGGCTAGCTAGGAGAGATTCGACTAGTTAGAGGAGATGAATCTACACTATGTGTTGTGTTAGGGTATTATAACAATGTGAGGATTCTAAATAGTGTTGTTGCCTATATTCTCCAGATGGATGAGATGTAAAATTCCTGAAAGGCTATAAGCCCGAGCTTATATTGTAACCTTTTGTTGCTGAAAAATACAATGGCGATCTAGGCTTTTGGAGTGTGGGGTTTTTTAACCCAAAAGGGTTTTCCCCATGAAAATCTGTGTGTCCATTTATGATTATCTTTCATGTTGTTTGATTCTATAAATTTGAATATGTGCATAATGCTGAATCCAGTTAAGTCTACATGTGCTTTTCTTAGAAGGGTCAATGTGGGAAATAAACTATGCCAGTTTCCACTTTATGGCATAGTAGTATGTGTCTTTGTGGTATTTTGAAGGAATTAAAATCACCGGGAACACTGTTGTTCTTAGATGTTTCTTTCTGAGATGACCTAATATCCATTTCAAATTTATCGATCATGATAATTTCACACTATTTTTGCTCCCCCTTACATTCTTGGACCTAATTATGATTATTATTTTCTCATTTCATTATCATTTTCAAAAACCAAGATAAAATTGGGAATTAAAATTAATTATTTATTTAAGAATAATTCAAATTTCAAAATGTGTCTAGTCTAGGGTGCCCTCTCCCTTGACCACACTATTTTGGCCCAATTTGTAATGTTTTATCATTATAATTTTATGTTTGCAAATTCAAATTCATTTGTTGAATTTTCAAAATAATTATTACAAGAAATAAAAAAATCCATATAAATTTAAGTCTTTTTCACCATTTGAACACCTAATGAAATTTTGAGTGATTGAGCATCCTAAAATCTAGTCAAAAAGTTCAAGAGCAAAATAATTATAATTTTACAAAAAAAATATTAGTCAATATTCATTGTAGCAATGCATCATCAATTAAGATTGTCTTATATTTTATATTCATTATTTAATGTGTACTAACAATTGCAACACCTTCAATCAAGTATCAATGTGTCCCTACATGATATGCATGACACAACCTTAGTCCATCAAGGAAATAAATTTTGAGTGAATAGTTACAACACTTGTGATAATTTTTTTATGTATTTACGTCTTCTTGGCCTAGGGTAAGCACTCTTTATCCAACATCATCATAGCCTTTATGGAGGTTGAAACACCAAAATAGGGTTTGACTTAGGTAGTCCCCTATACAATAGAACCCTTTCTCTCCCCTCTTTCTTGAAGGTGACAAATTTGAAGTGGATATGGATAATATTGAAGACCTAATATCAAGATCAAGAATTCAAGAGCATTCATTCATCAATTTAGGACATGATCAATTAGCGATCAGTAGATGAATTTTTGAAGCTAAGTTTGACAAGGAAGCACCTATAAACTATAATCCACTCTTACATGTTCTAAAATTCTAGAATCCCTAATTACTAGTCTATGGAACCCATGCCCCTAAAAAGTCAGTTTGATTGTATATTTGAATGTTAGGTTCCTCTATCTCCAACCTTTTCTTTTCTATTCTTAATTTATGTACAATAGTTTTGGTTTATTCTAAATTTATATCATTTTTCTGTAGTGACATAGTTGACCTAGTTTTACTTTGTTTAAATCACACACATCACATCCATTCACTCATAATAAGAAAAATACAAACCCAAATGGGACCAATACCTTTATCAACCATTTTCACTCTTCCTTTATCATAATATCCAAGTGGTATTTTATGATCATTTTTGTGCCCCCTTGATGATGTAGGTTAAAAGCATGATTTAGACCCTAGATCACCTTTTCCCATATCAAATTTTGGTGAGTCTGACGTGAATTACATTTACAACCTTCTAATTTTCATATCTATTGTTCTAAAATCTAAGTGACATATTAGGTTGTTTGAAATTATTATCATTCAAAGTGCATTTCATGTCATACATAAAAAAAGTAAGGATTTACATTTGATAGTTTTAAAAAGTGTTATCTTTTGAATATTTCAAAGATAGATCCAATTATTTATAACATTTGGAATTTTGGAAATTTTCATATATTAAAAAAATTGGAACTTATTGCACTCATTTGATTTCTTTGAAACTAAACCAAAAGAAATAGGGTGCTCCACCTTTTAGGAGATGGAGAAATTAGGGGTCGTTCTCCTATTTCACTATAGTTCATTAAAAGAAACCATAAGGATCCCTCAACCAAGTGAACTCAATTGAGGGAAGGATTTTGGTGAGAGAGGTTTCTTTAGGTGTGATTAAAAATGGGTTCAATACTAAGAATATTCTTAGAAAGAAGGAAATGAAAGTAATATGTAAATATAACTATATAACCTAGAAAATAAAACTTGAAATCAGAATAAAAAACTAAGGCTAATCAAAGAAGTACCTAGAATACTAGAGATTTCCAAAACAAGGTCTAAAATCTTGAAATTTTGACTTTTTATGTGTACTAGGACTCATATGCTAGATCGGGTGTGTTGGTGTTTTTTCTTGCGAAACCCTGAATTTCTCTAAAGGGATGCCAAGCCTTATGTTCAAGAAATTCCTAAGTTAGAGGACATCACAACAAGTAAAGAACTATAGGGTCTCTACTCCTACTCTTTAGGCTTTGTGGGGCCATGAAGGGTGCTCCTTATTGTATTCATATGATATTTCATGCCTCAAAAACACTTCAAGACATAGATGGGTTCCTATAACTGGTAAATGAACAATATCTACTAAGACTTGGTTGATATGTCAAGTAAATAATTCTCCATTTACAAGGAATGAGGGTAAATTTTAAACTCACATATCAGAATTGGCAATGCTAAAATGAATGTTTGTTCTTACTTTGAGCCTTGAGTTGGATTTAGTACTAATTCTTTTATTACACAAATTTTGGGCAAGTAGGCCAGTGCTTGATTAATTGGGCAACAGAGTAAAAAATGTAACACTTGGTAATAAAAATTATTTAATCCTAGTATAAATGGACTATCCTTGTAATACTTTACATCAAAACAACTCACTATATTTAAAGCACTACTTCTTATTAGATCCTATGCAAGTTCTCACAAACCTATGATTATCTTCCACAATTTAATTAACTCATTGAGTCAAAAAACAAAATAGAATCATACATTCAAATAAAACCATTGAAGATGAATGAAAGGATCCTTGACATTTTCATTCATAATATGCAAAATCTAGACACAGGAGAATACATGCTTGTAATTTCAGATTTGTTTCAATATCAATTATTTATGTATAACTATTTACGAATATTATATATCCGATGCATAACCAAGACAAAAACTAACATACTTTCCAAGCTTTCTACATTATCCCTTGTTTCCTCCACTTGAATCCTATACAAACCATTCTAGACTCAAAATTTGACCCTTGTAATGAGCCTTAAAATCCCTTTTATAAACCAAGGGAGCAACAAGCATCGAGCTCATTACAGTTTCATTTCAAAAACATTTCATTTCGGTCAAAAAAATTAGATTTTTATTTCAAAAACCTCCTTGATGGTGACTTGTAGCCATTTTTTGAGTAGGGGAAACCACAATTGTAAAAGCCATCAAAAAGTGTGCTAATTCCACTGAGAAAGGTCACCATCACCCACAAAGCTTTGCATTTCATGTCTAGCAAAAAACACAACAATATTGTTACCAGAACAAAATTTCAACACCCAAAAACACTCACCATCACCCAAACCCAACACAAGTGCCAACACTATGGTTCACGTGCCCACTTTGCATCCTTGCAACAACAAGAGGAGAACTTAACACCTTTTCATCTTCTTTGTCTTTACCAGCCACCAAACAGTCATATCCACTAGGGGTTTTCAGAGAGACAAGAGACACCACAAGCACGTCCACCCTAGAGGGAGCCAATTGATTCAAAAGTATGAGGTACTACCTATACCTAGAATCTCTCAGTCTCACTAGTAGATGAGCTATCAATTACAACAATGGGGAGTGATGTTGCCTATAAGAAACTCAGTTGTACCTCACCTTTCTTCACATTCCACACATGAATCCTGCAGGCTCCTTTCCCTTTAGCTGTACCGTCATGGCACAACCTCCCAACAAATGGTTGTTGCTAGCATCAACCGATACAGGTTCCTTACCACAACTTTCATCTCTACATTCATCCTTCAAGGTTGAAACACTCACATGAGTGCATTATCTATGCACCATAATACCAGGGTGATCCCACGATGTTGGTTTACAATTTCTAGGAGATTCTATTTTTTGCTGAAATCACATATTTTTTGAAAATATATGATTTAAGCCTTAAAAAGTTCCATTTGAAGGATTCCAATTGAAGAGGGTTTGATCAAACCAGCTTAGATCAAACCCCCTTGGATAGAACCTCACTAGTTTTAAACCATACCTATTGCATAGTCTCCTTTCCACCTATCCAAATGCTGATAAAAAACCACTTTTGATTTACCTTTTGGGGGATCAAATGAATTAATTTTTTAGTTTTTTTGTAAGTATGAAGTCCTTATTATAAGCTTCCTAAAAAGTACAATTTTAAATAAGTTTAATTTTATTATTATATTTATTTCTTATTTCTTGTGAATGTAGATTTTTTACTAAAAATCAAGCTCTTTGTTTTGCACATGTGAAAAAATAGCAAATTATCAATTTTTTTTTTTGAAAAATATCACTGCACTAGATATTGAAATCCTTGATCCAACAAAAAAATAAAATCGAATTTTGATACATATTAAAAAGGATATGTTGTATACAATTTGCCTGTGTCTAAATTGTAATTGGTGTGAATTTGAAACTTGATTAAGGAGAACATATTCAGTAAAACATTATAAAACCAAATGAAAGCACTAGATATCATAGTTACAAATCTAAATTCAAAAAAATATAATTTTATCCTTCATGAAAAAAAAGTTATGTTGTATACAATGAGCATCACTCCTTAAAAATTGTGTTTACTGAAAAAAACTAGTTTTCGAAGAAGATGGAAAATTAAGTGCAATTTGATTCCAAGTTTTTTGAGAAAAATATATTTAGAATCTATAGAAAAAATTTCACAAACCACTAGTTTGCATCATCTTCAAATTCATCACGGTTTAGCCACTATACGTGCCTGAAAGTGAACATTTAGTTAGAAACAATCAGTTCAGTGTCTAGTTTGGCCAAAAATTGTAAACTAGTATTGTGGGATCACCCACCACCATGAGGCTCCTACAAGCGTACCCTCAAAGACCTTCAAACTGGTAGGGAGGAAGAAGCTAGCTTACTCATTCTTCCCAAATATGCAAGTTTATAATCCTCACTAGAATGATTACCACCCTCAGCACAAACACAAAGAATTTGGATTTGTGATTGCAATGATGATAATGGAGGCCTTCAATTTGCATTTATTGAGAAAATTGATGACGTTAATCATCAATGTTCAGTAAAAATCCACATGCGTGAACAAGCAATCGCTCATTGGCATCTACCTCATCGCCGTTAATCTCTTAGGTACATAGGAGTTCACACATTATGCCTCATGATTACCAGAAGTTAATTCCTCACACTCACGAGGATCAACTTGAATACTCCTGAAGCATATTCACCATTAATGCCCACTCTTTACAGAACACAAATGGCCATCACATGCATGTTCCTAGTTTTTTAATATCAAGTGTCGATCTTTTGATGATGTGGGAGATCAAAAAATCCTCATTGAATTGACTATGTTTGAATTATCATTCATCTATTTCAGCCAATAGGAATCTTGCCAACATGGCAGCCACTACGTCACACGGGTTCCACCCACAATTCACCATGTTCAACAAAGGGTAGCCATGTTTCAACACTCCATTGACCCCGCTAGGCTTCTCAATACATTATTTAAATCGAGCGGGGTCGGAAAGGAATGGTGGATATTAAATCTCCACACCACTCCTCGACCAGTGATGTAGACCAGCAGGTGGAAACCACCATCGTGGAGACTAGGACCCAATTCCATAGAAGGAAACACATCATCAGTCCATGGAGCTCATGCCATTTAATCAATCAACATTTGAAAGAAGTGGGGTCAATGAGGAATGGTGGAGATTTAATCCCACGATCGAAAAATATCACAACCTGCACGTGCAACAAAGTTAGTTTTAACGAAGGGGCCATATTAGGCAGATGAGAATTTAACCTTTGGGAAAGCACAACTTAAGCTTAAGTCACTTATAAAATAAACTTTGGCTCGACCTTGGAAATATTTGAAATGGGCGACATGAGGGGGGACTGACATTCCTAGGGGTCGGTAATAGGACACATTGAAAAGCTTAAGTTGTGACTTAAATGACTGGGAACAAGCTAGGTAAGTCAACTCTAAATTAAAAAAATGAGTGAGGGTCTAAGATAGAAATAGTGGAATGAGGGTTTTCTAGGCCTAAAACCCCTCTCCATCCTAGAGGACAAAAAATTCAAAACTTGATCAAAACTAGATGTCATTCAATAAAATCGAAAAAAAATTGGAGCTCCATTAGTGGCTCATGTTTGGGGACGTATACAACTAGTGGGTATAGCGAGAATTGAGAATCTCAGGTGGATGTAGACTAGCAAGAAAGCACTAGAATGAGGGACAAAACAACAAACCATTTAAAATGACTAGAGGGGTACATAATGTAGCCTTTATTGACCATTCGAAAAGCCCTCCTTAATTTATTAGGCTTCATTCCTTGGATGGAAGCCAAATGGCCCCCCATAACTCAGAAGTATTTCTTTCCTTTTTCAAACACCTTATCCTATGCAGACTACAATGGATCAATGCTTATACAAGGTACCCTTGCACAAACATGATCAATCATTCTTCTAAAACTATCTTGCCCATAGCTCCACTCTAATTGTACCCTTGCTTGGTTGTAGTAGAAAGATGAAATATCCATACTCCATCTCACCACCCTTGCAACCAATTTTTTCCCCATGTTCAAACTCCATCTTAGGCTGAAAGCCCCTGTATATAGATTGGTGCATATCATATAAGAAATCCTCGTATATATTATCTTCCACATTTATACTTTGCCTATCTAGTGAGAAAATCTCTATAATCAGGTCAGAAAGGTATGGGACATTGACAAAAAAACACTTGAACCCATCTTTTATTGACCAATAATCTGTCCACAAGTGCTTACATTAGTTGGCAGCTCTTTGTGCCATTCAAAAAATCCTATAATTTTAGCATAATTTGAAAATTCATCATGTGATAGGACTATTCCAGGATCAATGCAATCATCTGAATACACCATCTCCTCATTGAGAATTGAAATTCTTATTTCACTCAGGTATGCATCATTCACTTTGACATATGTGGGTAACAATTCAAACACTACCTCGCAACAATTGTCTTGAACCACATGACTATGAATACAATCACCAACTCTAATCCCATCAACTTGGGAAGCCACTACCTTACTCATGACACTCTTATTAAAAAGGGTATTTCCTTCCAGATCCTTGACATGAGGCAAAACATTCTTAGTTTAAAAAATACCCACTAGATAAAGTAATGCCAGGTATAATTGATAGCATATCTTTATTACTCTCTTGGTTATCACCTGATGCAACTTGTTCACTCACTTGTGGGCAAGTGACCTTATTAAAACTTGTGCTATTTCATCCTTCCGATGAATATAAAACTTCTGATTCAAGGTTATCATCTCCCAGAACAGGAGAAACCCTAACATCACCTTGGCTTTCACTCCTCTCTGCTTCACTTGCATCAGCTCTAGTATAATCATAAATGACATTTTCCAAGGATTCATTAGGATCTTCAAGAAAGTGTGGGTTACCCCTACACGAGTAAGAATCATCATTTGTCACCTCTAATAGTGGGGATTCATCATGTAAGGGATTCTTCCACACCTTCAATGTTGTTGCATATATCCTTTCCTCATCATCATGAGGTTTTGCCTTCATTGAGTCATAAAAATACTCAGAAGCATCATAATCACCTGAGGAATCAAGGGAATAATTCTCAATATCATCTACATCATTCACATTCAAGATTATTGACCTGTAATTAGAGAATTATTCAGATGAAGAAAGTTGTTCACTCCCAAATAGAGGTATCCTCTCAAGGATATCAAGATATCCCCTACTTGGAGTCGGGGAATCTATCTATACCTCATAAGAAGAAGCATAATCAATAGAGGAATGACCAAGGTCAACCTCATCATCTTTGTCATTGTCTTGATATGCCTCCCCTCCATGGACCTCATCATGCTTTGAAATTACCATTTTCCCTCTTCATACTTCAAGAAAATTCCAAGGGTGTAGACCATGCATGATTATCCTATCCTCATATTGGATACCTTCATTCTTTCCATCATTGCCAAAAAATTAGCTCGTAAACTGACAATAATGACCGGCCAATTGTTCACATTTAGATGTACTATCTACATTTGATTACTCTATCTCTTGATCTTCCTCAGCATAATATTCATTAATGACATTCTAAGAAACATAATGCTACATGGGGCCATACTTGATCTCTTCTATAGTCCTTATCCAGTCCATTACCTAATCAAGACTATGAGGTTTCAAATCATCTAGAGGTGATCCCATAATGCTAGTTTACAATTTCTAAGAGATTTTGATTTTTTCTGAAATCACATATCTTTAGAAAATATAATGATTTAAGCCTTAAAAAGTTGCATTTTAAGGATTCCAATTGATGAGGGTTTCATCAAACCACCTTATATCAAACCCCCTTGGATAGAACCCCACTAGTTTTAAACCATACCTATAACGGAGTCTCCTTTACACTTGTCAAAATGTTGATAAAAAATCACTTTTGATTTACTTTTTGGGGGATCAAATGTGATTATGGTAGTCCTAGGAACGAGCTATCCAATGAATATAATTTTAATATTTTTTGGTTTTATTAAACATAGGGTTTTCACCGAAAATCAAGATCTTTGTTCTGCACATGTGAAAAAATAGTAGATATGAGTGCACCAGATATTGAAGTCCTTGATCCAACAAAAACAAAAAATTAATTTCGATACATACAGAAAAAGTTGTGTTAAATATGGTCCGCCTATGTCTAAATTGTAATTGGTTTGACTTCTAAACTTGATTAAGGAAAAAATATTCAATAAAACACTATAAAACCAATTGGAAGCACTAGATATTGTAGTCACAAATCTAAATTCAAAAAAAAAAGAATTTTATCCTTCATGGAAAAAAGGTTGTGTTATACCGTGAGCATCACTCCTTAAAAATGGTGTTTACTAGAAAAAAGTAGTTTTTGAAGGAGATAGAAAAATAAGTGCAATTTGATTCCAATTTTTTTGAAAAAATATATCTAGAATCTATAGATAAAATGTCAGAAATCAGTAGTCTGCATCATCTTCAAATTCCTCATGGTTTAGCCGCTATAGGTGTCTAAAAGTGAAGATTTAGTTAGAAAAAAATAGCTAAGTGTCCAGTTTGTCCAAAAATTATAAACCAGTATTGTGGGATCAGCCTTGGTAAATTACGCAACCTAGGCTTATAAACTTCACAAAACAAATCAATGCACATTAAGTCATTAGGTCTAACACTTTTAGGTATCTCTATTAGGATATCTAGAAATCTGGAGAACAAGTCGTAGAGTGATTCTCCTACATATCTTTTTACTTCATACTTTCTAACAAAGGACATTGAATCAATCTTTCCTAGGCCATATTGATATGTGGTTGGGATATGCCTAGTCTCTACAAATTGTAAGGATGAAATTGGTGAAGCATATGCGGTGTCTTTGTCTTGAGAAACACCCTTGTTCCCTGACCCTCTTGGATCATCAACTTGAATCCTATTGAAGCCATTCATATTAGTGGCCAAACGTCCTCTCATGATAAAATATCTCAAATTATTTTCAATATTTATGGTAACCTGAAAGCTTGTTTCAATGTATTGGGTTCTTTATCTCTCAGTAGGTAACTCATCTTTCTATCAAATGCACCAAGGTATGCAACCAAACAATCAACATCATTTGGTCTCATATTTTTAGGATTATCCCTTACATCCCTAGCAAATCTAAGGTTGAAATCAGGGATCAATTCCTCTTCATTCCTATGACTGTCCATGAAATTTTTCCTCACCACACTAGGGTTCACTCCCTCACCAAATTGACCCATGAAATCTATCTTAAACTCATCCCAAGAGTGTATGGAGGATGATGGTAGAAAAGAAAACCAATTCCTCACATCATCTTTTAGGGTCTAAACAAACAACTTCATGACCACATCTTCAAAGTTTATTTCATAGTCCCCCATCATGTCAACAAATTCCTGCAAATGTTTTCTTGTTGACTCAAAATTTTCACCATTGAACCTTGGTAGTTTATCTCTGTGAACCCCTAAACCTGCAATAGCACAAAGAAGTCAAACATTGTTAGTGTTAGATCAAATATGCATGTAACAATGAGGGATTCCCCATAAAATCCATCTATCTAAAACTTAAATTAGGAAATGAAGAACACAATGAAATTATAACATGTAAATCCTAATTAAGGAAATAGCATTATGATCCTATGGGGGAATTGGTGCCAATGATATGTTGCAATTAGCCCTTTCCCAATTCCTATGATTGCAAATGTGGATTGATGAAGAAATGGTCAAATCTCCAAAGAGATTTGAGCATAACCTTGGTGCAAATGTGAAAATGATAGGAATGGTGGATGAAGATAGCAAAATCAGTTCTCACTTGAAGAGAGTAACTTTGCATATGAGTTGTGGATGAAGATTGAGGAGAAGAGTCTCCAATTTATAGATTTCAATCTTGGAAGAATGAGTGGAAATAAGCAATGTGGGATAAAAGATAGTTCAATGGCATTGTGCCACTTGTCCAAATGTGATTGGATGAGGAATGAGCAAGTTTTGGCCAATGTGCCAATAAATACAATTAGGTGGCTTTTCAAACTTGATAAATGACATGTTGAAGAGGGAAAAGGAATGAGTTTAATGTCACTTGGCTCAAGGTCAAAGACATGTAAGAGGATTTTAATGTCTTGTTGGAAGGACCAAGCCCACTTGGACTTTTTGAATTCAAAAGAGGAATATTCCCTTTTGATGCTTTGTGAGGGAAAATAGGAGAATTAATAAATCAAAGTAATTGATTTACTATGCAAGTTGCATTCTCTAGAGAATTTTAGTGACAAGGATTAACTTAATCAAGGATTCAATGAACTTAATGAAGAATTAGGTGATATGACAATTTAGAGTTAGATTTATGAATTGATTTAAGTCCAAAATTGAGAGGAAATGATTCATTAAATAAATGATTTGATTTATTTAATAAAGAAGGAATGTGTTAGATTAAATCAAATAAGGTTTAATTTATTTATTTTAATGAGAAGATTTTAGAGATTTTAATCAAATAAAATGATTTATTTAATTAAACAACAATGTAGGGTTAATTAAATTAAACTGATTAATTTAATCAAAGGAGGTGATAGACTTAATCCAATAAATAGTGATTTATTGAATTAAAGGATAGGAAGTGATGAAATGATGAGGATTTGATCTAAGAGGAAATGTTGTTAGTAATCGGGATCAGGTGTGCCAAAACGAATTTGTACATTTTCCATGTCTACATTTTGCCCCTGTTTGAAGCGATGTATCCGTTGCATTGGTTCAAAGAATGAATTTCTATGATCACAAGTTAAAAAATTTCTCAATTTTCAGATGCCCCACTACTGCCCCAGTGGAAGGATATTACCCCCTCGAGAGATTAAATGAAAATTTTGGACTTTTGGATGGTCTCACGAAAAAAAAATGACAAGGTGCCCGACAAGCCATAAATGGCCTAGAATGCCAGAAAACTGCTTTAAAATGCCAGAAGGGATGCAAAACGACTCTCAATTGGATGAAGATGGGATCAGGGGACCAAAACCCCAGCTGAGAGGTCAAATTAGGTCAAAAACCCCTAATTTTCAGGCTTAAATAGACCACGAGGGGTCATTTTCAATTCATTTTGCAATCTTAGCCTTTAAAAAATTTCAAATTTTAGCTCTGAGTTTGAGTGGAAATGGCGCAATGATAGCTTCCCAGGCATGTGACGGAGAGGGTTCAGACACATCAGCGGCCAGTTGGCGCAGGACCCACGGTATGTACCCCTATCCGTCTTTTAATTTTATCGTTTTACGTGCATTAAATAGGGTTAAGGCCTTGTTCAAACTGCGTGGTGCCATATGGCACTGTGGAAAGTGTCTTATCGCAACTGCGAGGTCTTGTATTGCATCGCATATGCGAAGTGCACTGCGCGGGGTAGATTGCAATTTGTCATTTGGTTAGCCGAAAGTCCGCTGTATGGTCATTCTTCACTGTGTAGTGCAGTTAGGTATTTGGGGTTTGTGTCAAATAGGACCACATATGAAAAGTGCACCACGCAGGTCACTTTGTAACTGCTAAAATGGAAAACCCTACCGTGGCAGTGCATTTTGGAACTTTCCAAACTGTGCTGCACCCGCAAATAGCGCCGCACTTGCCAGTTTGAGGTAGATTTTGACCTTTAAACTTTATTTATTTTTGACGTGATAGCCTTCCCTGTGCAGGAGGAGCCTGGTGTACTCTATTCACAGGAGCATTGATGGCCAGTGCTTAGTAGATTAGGGGCTATGCCTGAGCTGGTCCAGGAGCACCTTGGTGCCATTGGCCTTTGGTATATTGTGTATGCCCCTACTGTTCGGGCTCATCTAGGCATGCTTACGGCTTTGGCGGAGTGATGGCATAGTGAGACCTCCTCCTTCCATCTTCCTACTAGCGAGGCCACCATCACACTTGACGACATATGGCACATCCTCCGATTGCCCATTCACGGGACCTGAGTCATCTATGATCCAGATGCTGGCAGAGAGGCTTGTTATGAAGTGATGCAGATGGATGTTATTGAGTTTTGTGATGGTCAGATTGACTTGGAGCTATACCGTGACCATGTGCACATGTACCGATTGATTATTGCTATTATTATATTGGGCCTTGTAGTACCTGATTGCCCGGGCCGATACTTTAGTCTAGGATGGGGACTTGCATGGCATCAGATGGTTCATCAAAGGGAGTGCTTTGCTTGGGGACCGATACTACTGGTGTCCCTCTATAGGGACCTTCATGAGTTTGTTTACTTAGACAACAAATCCATTGGGGTAGGAGGCAACTTACTGCATGTGTGGGGATGTGAGAGGATCCCAGTGCTTCATCCAAACATCACACCAGTTCCTTTGGAGACAGATGATCCCCTCGTTTGGCAGTACGATGGGGCATTGATGCACTTCTCATTTACTAGCGCGTGTGGTATTCTGCATTGGCGGTGAGTTCTCGATGAGATGAGAGAGTTCGTCTATAGACCGTGGATGGATATTGGTCTATGGGGAGATGATGTCTAACAACTCTTCTTCACTCAACAGGATAGACTAATGCAGGGCTGAGAGCATACCATGGTTGAGAGGTACCTTCTAGATAGGGTTGCTCATTAGTTCGAGGAGGTACAAGACAAGCTCGATGAACAGTATGTGGCCATCTTTGCATGTACTACTAGGGAGACAGCATGGGGCCAGCCCATCTCGGCAGCCAAGGTGGTGACCTCGTTTAGGGAGTTGGTGGCTCAACCATGGCCATATGATTAGGGGTCGACAGATGTAGGAGTTATCGTAGCTTACAGGGCATTGTTCAGACCTCCCCTTAGATTGATAGTTCCAGGTGCAGTTGTCCCACGACGCAGATGCAGGGGCTAGGCAGGTGGCAGGGGGTGAGGTAGAGGACAAGGTGAGGCACCTCCTTATCAGAAACCTCCTAGGGACAGGGCTCAGTAGTCACCTGTCTGAGTAGGAGATCAAGATGATTAGCCGAGGGTAGATCCTTAGCAGCAGCCAGTAGGGTAGCCGACAGGGTAGCTAGCAGGACAGCGGATAGGACAACCTGATCATCGAGATGTGCTAATTCAGTAGCTACAAGGGAAGATACAAGTTTTGACTATGGAGAGAGACCAGGGATGATCTGAGAGGGATCAGGAGATAGGCCGACAGTGGCAGTTAGAGAATTTAGCGTCCTCATCTCGGGCTCAATCGATTGATATTCGGGATTACAGAGTGGCTATTAGAGAGGCTGAGTACTATCGACATCATTATCTACTGGTATTGCCACCAGACCATAGAGTGCCAGACTTCTCACAGCAGACAGGGAGGTGACCATTAGAGGCACATGGTGAGAGACAGGATGGGGAGGGTAGTAGCCGGCAGGGCCCGCCCCCTTTTTGATCACATGATAGTTTTGCTTCATTTTTGATATGGGATGTAGTATTTCGTCCTTATTGTATTATGTATCCGATGGACACCTAATCTGATTCTGTATTATAACAGTGATTTTTGATGATATATATGAGATGATTCACCCTTTTATGATGTACATGCAAATATGTGATATTATGAGATGTTTCTATCCTTATGGTTCATGTGATGCAGTGTATGTAATGAATGCATTTCTTTTTGTCCTTTCCATGCTTTAAATGATGTAATGCGTATTAATGATGGTAATATATGCAAATGGTAATGGTAATTGTTGCAGATGATAGTGTATGATGTAATGATGTCTTAAGATGCTTAGAATAACAAATTTATATTATTCCTCATAACTTAAGATATTGATATGATATAATGCTCAACTGATGTTAACTATCTAGTGGATGCAAGATGTATGCATGAGTGATGTTTTGATTACTGTTATAATACTATGTTAGTTTGGAAAGAAGGTAGAAGAAACATAGAATTAATGAGTTAGTGAGGATGGTAATGGTGATTTTACATTTACATATAGGAATTGGGATTTTCAAAGGGTCAATTGCATTATGTTTGATAACACATAGGTACGATGCATCGAGGTATTAAGAACCAGGATGGTGTGGTACCTAGTGTGATGGACTTTGACTTGAAAATCAGATAGGAGTATTCTTCTTCACACTTAGGATACCTATTTTATGCAGGATGAAGCTCAAACATTCTAAACATCTCGGACCAAAACACAGAAAAGCAAGCTTTCCTATGTGGTCAACAAGATACTTAAAATATCGTCCCTACAAACCAAACAAAACATGCATAACTACGTTATTTTACAAGTGTATCCCACAAGCATAGCAGATAAAAGATAATGATCATTGCCCCATTCATTTCTCTTTAAACCTATTTTGTTTAGGCATCATCGAGAGGTCCTGGGAATGAGTGCAAAATAAGATAAGTCAAAAGAGACCAAATAAAGTAAACAAACGAGCTAATGTTCTTCATATCGCTAGCCAAGACTAACTATTGTGAGGGTTACCTGATGCTTATGTCCATCGTAGGAAAGATTCATCCTAGGACATGTAGTGATCAAGGTTTTGATGGGGTCGATTGGGTAATAAGCTATTGATACTCCGAGTTGACCAACTTGCTTGCTTATAGATCTAGACTTTCGAGACTTTGACTATTAAGGTGTTCACTTTGAGACCTGCTAAACTTGCTTCTGACTGACTCACCAAAGGGTGAAAGTGACGATTGAATTTATTATGAATGAGACGTTCACGATTGAAAGCGAGATGAAATGGATGCACTATTTTGGATTTTCAGATATTTTGAGGCTGTTTTTGGTTTTTTCACATTTTTCAATGTTTTTGGATTTTCAAGATTTATGATGAACAAACTAACTTAAAGACCTGTCCTAGGGGTCTCGGGATCTGATCCATAGATTAGCCTTGCCTACGTTATACATGCAAAGACCACATAGTTTGACTGACGACACATTTGACTTAATGAAAAGATGGATGGGCAAATGGATTGCCAATGTGATAGACACTTGAAGGGCTGACCTTAACTATCTCAGGGGATGATCAAAGATCAACCTTTCCTATATTCAAGCTCAGAGATGACATAGTTCGACAAGGTGAAAACTGACAAAACTCAATGATGAATTTTTTTTGAAGATTTTCTGAATGTTTCGACATGTTTTTGGATTTTTTGAATGATTTGGATGTTTTTGAATTTTTGCTTGATTTTTTGAATGTTTTTGGTTTTTTGATGGACTTTTGAAAAAGATCACGAGAATGTACACAAATCCAATCTGATGTTGCGAGAACGTGCCCCCAGTGTGGTGCGATAGACTACTTCGATAAAGGCAGGACAGACTAACCTTAGAAATGCCAAGTAGTTCCATGGTGGAATATGGTGTAGACATCAACGCAGGCTATGGTATGGATGCAAGCAAATGAGTGGATGAATGAGTGATGGAATGAGTCGTGCAGATCCTGGTAGATGGGGAAGGTGCTTTATTTACACTTGGCACTTGTTTGCCAAGTTTTCACCTAGGTACTTGTCCAAAGCACCACCAAAGTGGTTTTCACTAGAGGACAATTTTTTTCTTTTTACTATTTTTTTATTTTTTTGTTGTCACCAAGATGCTTGTTTGCCAGGTTTTTATCAAGGTAACCATTTTTTTAGGACTTTTTCTGATTGTTTTTGTATTTTCCAGCTCTATACCTTGTAAATTTTTAGGCATAAAACTTTTTGAGGTGTGAACTATGAATCATTCCTATTACATAGTGGATTGGTGCTCTTTGAATATGTGAAAGAGCCCTTTCCCAATCCTTGATAAGCAAGATGATATTATGGACAAGATTTATTCTTGAAGCAAGATGTAAATATCTGCCCCCAATGTCTAGCAATGTATGGATGCTTGGATAGACAGATGGATGAATGAATATGGATTATCTTGTGATAAGATAAGGGTTCTCAGAATAGAGGATGCTCATTCAGATAATTCTTCAAGGCTCAGATAATGTTTGGATTGGATAGGATCAGTGAAAATGACCCATGTCACGATGTTTACCATAAACAAGTGTAAAGCATGTACCAAACTTGGTCAAGATCAAGATAAGGTAGATAGATGGCAATGGGTTGGATAACCGATTCATGGATGAATGAATGATATGGCTGGAATATTGGCTTTGTTATGGATGTGATAAGATGCTTTCTCCTGAACTGGCGCATGTAGATGCTCGATTCTACACATGACGCCTGTTTGCCAAGTTTTCATCATGGTATCTGTCCAAAGCGCCACCATAGTGGTTTTCACTAGAGGACAATTTTTTTTATTTACTATTTATAATCCTTTTTCAGATTTTTTTTTTTGGATTTTTTTGTTGTCGCTAAGACACCTGTTTGATAGGTTTTCATCAAGGTGACCATTTTTTCAGGATATTTTTCTGTTGTATTTTCTGAGAGATTTTAAACTGATGTTGAACCACCTGGTGGTGCTGATGTTGATGGTTTTGTTATAACATGCCATCGGTATCCTGCTTGAAGAAGTTGCTTTGCTAAGACATGTGCACTTGAATGAAAATTTTGAGATCCTTGATCTGCTTTGCTAATACCGGAGTTAACTTTGTCTTTGTGCGCACATCGCGATAGTGTGCCTTCTGAATTCTTATGATGAAGGGTCCTTGCCAACACATGGTCAATGTGAAAATTCGATATCAAGCGTGGAGGTGTGGATGGATTGTGTTTAGGAGTAAAATATGGATTGGTTGATGGTTTGGAACCTTTGATTCTCCAAACTTGGGAAGATGAACAATGATGGGTGGATGCAGAAGTATGCATGGAATTAGGACCAACTACTTGATACACTTTGTATGTTGCTTGAGAAGCCTACTTTTTCCTTTGTGGACTTATTTGATGGATACTTTTCTATTTTTGATTATTCCCCATAGTTTCTTTGACTAATGGAGTTTGATAGGGATTTGTATTCTTTGGTATCCACTTGTATTTGATTTGTCCTTCGTGCTTCTTATCTTCTTTGATTTGGTTCAAATATTCCTTTTGATGTTGGTCCCAGTTTTTGGATGGGGTGATGGGTGAATGAAGATTCGTGATATGATGGGTTGTAGTATTGGCATCAATTTCATCATAAGGATCCTTCGTGCTCCTTTTTGAGGTGTGAACTATTCTAGTGCCATTTTGTGGATGCTAAAATCTGCAAATGGATTTAAATTAGTTCATGTTGTTAGCACAAGTTAATTTAAATCAGAAAACTCAAACATCTCTATGAAATATAGAATCATGTTAAACAATGCAACTAATAAGAACAATGCAAAAACATGAATCATTCCTATCCCATAGTGGATTGGTGCTCTTTGAATATGTGAAAGAGCCCTTTCCCAATCCTTGATTAAGCTTAGATTGTCAAGATGATGATATAGACAATGAGATGCTATGAGCTCAAGTTTCCTATAGTGTAGATGTGTTGTTGCGATGAGCAAGATTGGTTCTCCAATGAAGAGAGTAACCTTGCAATAAAATGTGTTATTGTTTGAAGGACAGAATAATTCAACTTATAGTTGAACTTGAAGAGAGGAGAGGCCAAATTGATGAATGTGGGATCATTCATGGACCAATGACAAGATGCCACTTGTCAAGGTGTGAGAGGGTGAGGAATGTGCAAGTCTTGGCCAATGTGCCAATTTCAAATTTGAATTTTGCATGAACTGACATGAAA
The DNA here is from genome assembly GCA_007115665.2 of Sequoiadendron giganteum. NCBI lineage: Eukaryota > Viridiplantae > Streptophyta > Pinopsida > Cupressales > Cupressaceae > Sequoiadendron > Sequoiadendron giganteum. The sequence goes on along the minus strand of CM021102.1, from coordinate 749,029,436 downwards.
GGTGCATTAAATGCCAAGTTTAACTTGTGCAAGAGACATGTGTAAGAGCATTTAATGCTTTGTTGGAAGGGACAAATCCTTTGGAGGGAAGATTCAAATTGGAAGAATATTCCATCTTGATGCCCTTTTGAAAGTAATTAGAAGAATTGATAAATCAAATAATTGATTTATTGGTGCAAGTGGGTGGGTTAGTTGAGAGTTTAGAGTTGACTCTAGTTGAGTCAAAAGCTAGAGAATGGTAATTATGATTAGAAGTTAATTAATTTAGATTAATTAACTTAGGGGATTTTAGGGATTTGATATTTGATTTAAATAAGTTTAATTTATCAAATCAAATAAGAAGAACTTAGGACTTAATGAAATCATTTGATTTATTTATTTAAGTCTGATAAACCTTAGGGATTTAATCAATAAAATATTTTAATTGATTAGTAGAAGAAATGAATGTTAATTTGTATGATGCATGATTGTTAGTTTTGCGTGTCTACATTTTACCCCTCTTTGAAGCAATGTACTCACTGCATTGTTTCAAAGAATGATGCCACTGACATCGAAATTAAAAATTTCTCAATTTTTTGGATGCCCCAGCAAAACTATGTACGTTAGTACATTGCCCCCTCAAGAGATCAAGAAAAAAGATTCAATTTGAGGTGGATCTTGCGACAAAGAGGTTCAAAATGAATGTATGGATGGTTAGACTATATGATAATGATGATGTAAATGAGATGTTTGGAAGGTGCTTAAAATAAAAAATCTATATTATTTGAAGCATGTTAAATGATTATGCAATGCATGTGAGATGGATAAGATGGATGATGTTGTCCTATGATGATATGATGTGATTATGCAGGATGTAGGATGGATGCATTGTTAGCGTGAAAGAAGATAGAAGAATGAGAGGGATCAACCCTTAAATTCAAGAAGATGAAGAAGTCCAACAAGCCAACTTTATTAGAAATGATGGTGAATGATGATGATGTGTTGCTTATCAAGGGATGGGAGATATAAGGAGCATACCTTTCTTTATGTTTGATAACACACATAGGAGTGATGCATCAAGGTATTAAGAACCATGATGGCGTTGTGCCTAGTGTGATGGACTTTGACTCAACAATCAGATAGGAGTGCTCTTGTTCACACTTGACATACATAAACCTTGCTAGGACGGACCCAACAAAGCAAGTATTCACCAAATTATTTTACAAAGGCATCCAACAAGCACAATAGATAAAAAGATAATGATCATTGCCTCATTCCTTTCTCTCTAAACCTATTTTGTTTAGGCATCATCAAGAGGTCCTTGGAAGGAGTGCAAAATAAGATAATTCTAAACAAGACCAAGATAAAGCAAACAAACAAGCTAATGTTCTTTGTACCGCTTGCCAAGGCTAAACTACTATGGGGTACCTGATGCTTATGTCCATCATGGGAAAGCTTCATCCTAGGACATGTAGTGATCAGGGTTTTGGTGAGACTGATTGGGTGATAAGCTATTGATACTCTGAGTTGACCAACTTGCTGACTTATTGACTTAGACTTTTGAGACTTTGACGATTAGGGAGTTCACTTTGGAACCTGCTAAACTTGTTTCTAATTGACTCACCAAAGGGTGAAAGTGACGATGCTTTATTATGAGTGATGACAATCACAGGTGAAAGCGAGATGAAACGGGTGCACCATTTTGGGTTTTTCAAATGTTTTGAGGCTGCTTTTGGTATTTTCATAGATTTATGAATGTTTTTGGATTTTGGTGTCTCAGGGACCAATCAAGGATGGCCTTGCCTATGTTTAAGCTTAGAGATGACGTAGTTCGGACTCCAATTGACTTGACTACTAATGAGATAGATGGGAAAATAGATTGCCATTGCGACGGATGCCTAAAATCCTAAAATGTGAGAAAGATGGACAAACGAATGCCCCTGTGATGAATGCCTAACTAGATGGGAAGATGGATGTCATTGTGACAGATGCCTAAAATCCTAAAATGTAAAAAAGATGGACAAACGGGTTCCCCTACGATGAACGCCTAACTAGATGGGTAGACGGATGTCATTGCGACAGACGCCTAAAATCCTAAAATGTAAACTAGATGGACAAACAAGTGCCCCTGCGACGGACACCTAACTAGATGGGCAGATGGATGCCATTGCAACGAACGCCTGAAATCCTAAAATGTGAAAAAGATGGACAAACGAATGCCCTTGTGACAGATGCCTAACTAGATGGGCAAACAGATGTCATTGCAACGGATGCCTAAAATCCTAAAATGTGAAAAAGATGGACAAAATGAATGCCCCTACGATGGATGCCTAACTAGATGGGAAAATGGATGTCATTGTGATGGACGCCTAAAATCCTAAAATGTAAACTAGATGGACAAACGGGTGTCCCTGCGACGAATGCCTAACTAGATGGGAAAATGGATGTCATTGCAATGGATGCCTAAAGGACTGACCTAAATGTAAAATAGATGAGCAAATAGATTGCTAATGCGACAGACGCCTAAAGGACTAACCTAAATGTAAAATAGATGGGCAAATGGATTGCCAATGCGATAGATGCCTAAAGGACTGACCTAAATGTAAAATAAATGGGCAAACAGATTGCCAATGCGATGGACGCCTAAAGGACTAACCCTAATTGTCTCGAGGGATGATCAAAGATCAACCTTGCCTACGTTCAAGCTTAGAGACGATGTAGTTCGACAAGGTGAAAATTTGACAAGACTTAATGATGAATTTTTGAAGATTTTTTGATATTTATACATGTTTTGGATTTAGAATGATTTGGATGTTTTTTATTTTTTATTTTTCTGATGTTTTTGAAATTTTGATGAGTTTTTTGAATGTTTTTGGTTTTTCGCATGATTTTGACAATTTAGATATGTGATGATATTAGTGCTTTGTTTCAGGATTTTGTTGAAAACGAAACTTAATGTTGATCAATCGGATTAATGAACTGATAGTTTGACTAAGTGTGTTAAGTCAAACAAAAGTGATAATGCACTTGTAAATTCTAGGAAGTTATGTTATCCCAGAGTAAACTCATACAAAAATGATAATTTGGCTAGGTGTGTTAAACCAAACAAGGTGATTATGGATTTGATAATTTGGCTAAGTGTGTTAAGCCAAACAAAGATGATAATGAACTTGTAAACCCAAGGAAGTTGTGTTATCCCAGAGTAAACTCATGCACAAGATGATAGTTTGACTAAGTGTGTTAAGTCAAACAAGGTGATAATTGATTGGATTCGATTGATCAAGATTGATGAAGCTTGATTTGGAACAAAATTGTTTTGATGATTTGATGTGACGCTGACGTGCGCATTAGATGCGACTGATATTGATTATTGGATTGATGTTCGATAAAAGATAGAGCATGATAGGGAATGTCTTCCTGTCAAAATATGCCATGGGCTAGTGATTTGGATTTTTTGGTTCACAAATGCCTTAACCAATTTGATTTCATGTTTTCCAAAGTTCGGATCACCACATAAGTGTGAAGATATAGATCAAGATTTATTCCCGAAGCAAGATGTAAATATTTTCCCCTAGTGCCTAGCAATGTTTGAATGGCCATGAGCAGATTCTTCAATAGACATATAGATAAATACGGTAAGCATGCAAAGGATGCCAAGGATTATCTTGTGACTAGATGAGGTGTTCGAATAGAGGAACGCTCACTCAGATAATGCTTCAAGGCTCATATAACATTGGGTAGGATGGGATCAATGAAAATGACCCATGTCAAGATGTTTACCATAAACACGTGTGAAGTGTGCTCCAAAATTTTCATCAAGATTAAGATACCTTAGAGTATGGATGCAAATATATGAAAATGGATTGGATAAGTGGTTCATGGATGAATGAATGATATGGCTCAAATGATGGCTCTATTGTAGATGCGATAAGATTCTTTCTCCTGAAGTGGTGCACGTAGATGCTCAATTCTACACATGACGCACGTTTGCCAGGTTTTCATCATTGTACCTGTCCAAAGCGCCACCGAAATGGTTTTCGCTAGAGGAAGATTTTTCTTTTTATTGTTTTCAATCCTTTTTTTGATTTTTTTTTTTGTATTTTTTGTATTTTTTTATTTTTTTTGGTTGTCGCCAAGATGCCTATTTTCTAGGTTTTCATCAAAGTGACCATTTTTTCAGGACATTTTTCTAATTTTTTTTGTATTTTCTGAGAGATTTTAAGCTGATGTTGATTCTTTTGTCATAACATGCCATCGGTATCCTTCTTGAAGAAGTTGCTTTGCCAAGATATGTGCACTTGAAAGCAACTTTTGAGAAATTTGTTCTGCTTTGTTGATACTGGAGTTAACTTTGTCTTTGTGCGCACATCATGATAGAGTGCCTTCTGAATCCTTATGATGAAGGGTCATTGCCAACACATGGTCAATGAAAGAATAAGATATCATGCATGAAGGCATGAATGGAGTGTGTTTAGGAGTAAAATATGGATTGGTTGACAGTTTGGAACCTTTGACTCTCCAAACTTGGGAAGATGAGCAATGATGGGTGGATATGGAAATGTGCATGGAATTAGGACCAACTGCTTGATACACATTGTATGTTGCTTGAGAAGCTTGCTTTTGCCTTTGTGGACATCTTGGATGGATACTTTTCCCTTTTTGATTTTTCCCCATAGTTTCTTTGACTAATGGATTTTGATAGGGATTTGTATTCTTTGGTATTCACTTGTATTTGATTTGTCCTTTGTGCTTCTTAGCTTCTTTTTCTTTGATGAATTTCTTTGTGATTTTACTTGAATCTTTCTTTTGTTGTTGGTCCCAATTCGTGGATGGGGTGATGGTTGGATGAAGATTCATGATGTGGCGGGTTGTAGTATTGACATTGGTCTCATCATAAGGATTCTTCGTGCTCCCTATGTTGACATTTTCTTGAGACGAAGTTGCCCCCAGTTTCATGGAAGTATTAATGATATGTTGAGATCCCTTGATTGTCAAATAACCAAGGCCTTGATGCTTAGGATTGTAGACAATTTGCACTGGTTCTAGGATACCCTGTTCATGTAGGCCTAATCCCCTACCTTGATAATTCATTTGCTCAAAATTTTTATCTGCAATAGGATATGATTTACCTTGGAAACAAGGTGTTAATCCTTCTTTGCTTCGTGGTGGATCTTCAAAGGTGCTAAGTTCTTCATTGATAAGATAGCTTGCTCTAAGAAAGGTAAGTGATCCAACTTTATAAGTGATAGAATCTTCCATAAGTGGGATGAATGCTTGATTGATATCCTTAGCTTAACTTGTGAGATGTCGAATTGTAGTGATTCTTCAAGAAGTGTTGATACTTCACTGTTATTGTAAAAGTCCTCCTCATGATTCATTCCTGATATGCTTTCACATGATGTTTCTGATTTGCAACTTCTGTAGAAGCCTTCTTCATGATTTGTTTGTGATATATCTCTATATTTATCTATATCTTGATCATGTGTACCAATGTTAAGAGTAGGAGACTCTTGTTTCTTAGTAATGATTTCAAGAGTATGAGACTCTTGTTTTGAATGATGATCATCTACGTGTCCATCCAATGAAAGCATCTCATGGGTAAATGGAGGAATATGTGCCATATGGATATGATCATCATTTGTGACATCTTGTATAGATAAAAGAGTGCCCATTAGATCATTCTAGTATCTTGGAGATTGACTAATTCTAGAATTACTTTCGACATGTTTTGGATCAAGTTCTTGACATGGGTCAATTTCAAAGGATGGATTGTTTATAGTGGGTTCTTGGACATCATCATTCGAAAGTGGCTTAATATTATCTTGAGCTTTGAGTGGATTTAGATCCACTATTCAGCTAGGGATTCCTTCAATATCTGTAACCATGAGCTCAAAGGATGTCAATATGTCATTGGAAGGGCCATTGCTAGACCTTGATGGAATATTTTGATCGTGCTTTGGAATATGTTCTTGAGATATGTCCTCTAACTCATAAGGATCGTAGCTTATGTCAATAGGATCAAATAACATCAACACTCCTTGAAATAGATCTTTGTAGGAGGGGTCTTGATTATGACTAAAAAATGGCTCTTGATTTATGTTGATTTGATTTTTAGATGAGATGGAAACCCTTTCAAGGTGTTCATTGATGGATTGATGTTGATTTTTTATTTCAAGAATTGTGGTGGAAATATGTTGCAAGCTTTGTTGAGCAATTAATTCTTGTGTTTGCTATTGAACCAACAATGCTTGTTGTTGGTCATGCTGCTATTATTGGTCAAACAATGCTTGTTATTGGTCGTATTGCTATTGTAATTGGTAGTCTTGCAAGGCTTTTTGATACGCTTCTTGTTGTGCTTGCAATTGAGCTTGGTATTATGCTTGTGCTTGCATTTGCTAAGCTTGGAATTGTGCTCGTGCTTGAGCGTGTGCTTGTTGGATTGCTTGTGCCATGACATGTGTGGCTTGCACAACTTGTGCAGCTTGTTGGTTTTGGAGCACCTTTTGGCAGGAAGCTTTTGGAGCAGCTTGCAACATGATGGAGAATGAATTGATTGTGTTGTGTTTTGGCGGTGGTGGTGGGTTGGGAATGGTGTTGATTGTTGGGTTTGCTTGTATGGTTGTCGCCTGATGTTGTGATATCGATGGCAAAATGGGATGATTTGGTATGATGTTTTGATTTGGCATTATAGGTTGATTCGAATTTCTCATGATGGATGGATCAAGTTTGTATTCCATGTCCCTCTTGTGTTGAGATTGAGTTTGAACCATAAAATGAAGATCAATTTTCAAGAATGCAAGAGATGAACCTCTAATTCTTTAGATCAGTCTAAACCTTAGGTTTAAAGAAGTGGAGAACTAGGATAATTGAAGGATCAAATCGATGATGAGGATGAGATAAATGGAAGATGAGTGATATGGATGAATGAAACTCTTAAAGAAAACTTTGAAAGGAAATGCTAAACCTTTTTGGACTTTGATTAATTGTGATTGGATTGATAGTTTGACTAGATGTGTTAAGTCAAACAAAATGTGATAAATGCACTTGTAAAACCCTATAAAGTTGTGTTATCCTAGAGTGAACTCCTACAAGATGGTAGTTTGACTAAGTGCATCAAGTCAAACGAGGTGATGATTTGATAATTTGGCTAAGTGTGTTAAGACAAATAAGATGAACTCGAAAACCCTAGGAAGTTATATTATCCAAGAGAGAGCTCGTGTATAGGATGATGGTTTGACTAGTTGTGTTAAGTCAAACAAAGTGATTTGATTTTGCCTAGAAGTTTAGCATAACAAATGTTTACAAAGTTTCCAAGAGCTGTTTGTGAGGTGACTTTTGACTGATTTTGATGGTTGAGAGATGGATGAAAGTGATTGAATTTGATCCTAGACTTGACCTAGAATAACACTTCTTCTTACAAGACCTCGATGTTGAAGAACATGCTATATTTCCTATGGGAGGAAATAAAACCTTTCAAAAAGTTCATGATTCTGCTGATAGTAAAACTCATTCAACCTAGGATCTCAAGACACTCCTCATGAGCTTTCAGACTAAGCTTCTTAAACTTTAGTTTTGGGATTTTGATCTTGCGGAAAATCATGTTAGAAAACACATGTGTAATCCAATTTGTCTTTTATCTTGTCTTAGTGAATTCCTTTTACCAAAAGCACTTGCTTGATTATGATTCAAACTGAATGTCTAATGTCTTGCTTTCGTTTTCATCCCACAATGTCCATTATGTGGAAATCAAAGAAATTAGGGAAAAAGTCTCCTATGTTTATCCTTAGTGAAAACAAATGATGATAGAATTCAAGCACTTAGAAACCTCTAAGGATATGATTCCTAGGGAAAGCAAGAGTGCTTAAATTTGTCAAAGGTATTTGTTTCCTAAAAAGGGGTTTGAAATTTGAGGCTCTTTGTGAATGTTTGTTTCTCAATTGTTTTGAGAACCAAGCAATGTGTTTTTGATTCCAAGCACTTTTTAGAACCCTAGGATGATCAGACAATATCTTGTTGGGTTCCCACTTGGATGAATCCAACTGCGCATATCTTGTGTGAATGGCTAAATGCTTGACCACACTGGCTCCCCTCCACAACACTCACTTATTTGGGTCAGCCAAGCATTAGTACCCATGAATCTCCCATGGCATACTTTCCATTTCCATAACAAGACCACATGTATAATGTGGGGTGGCTTCAAAGGACATGACCTTTTGCACCAACAAGATAGACAAGGTTTTGGCCTTTTTCTAAATAAAAGGTTCTAATTCGGGCATTCCGTTCATGGGGGATTATCCAACATCGGCGAGAGTCCATTGCTGTCCATCTCATCGGAATAATCCTCGTGATATTGGCCTTTGTTCCAATATCCACACTTATATCCTGGGTGGAAGTCACTTGGCTTTAGCGTGTTCCCGATTGGGTCGTTCCCTTGGGTGAGTACTTTTTCCCACAAGGCAGGCCCTCTAAGATAAACAAAAGCGAGTAAACATATTCGTAGTTCAATCAACCTTCATTTAGAAACAAAGGGAGAACACTTACAATAAGTTTACTCACACCTGCAAAGTGTTTTGTTCAATTTTAAAATGCCCAAATTGAAGTGTGAAGGCAATATTTTTGACAACTTAACATCACCAAAATGCTTTTGATTCTCAAGATCGCTATGAAGCATGAGAGAAGTGCATACACATTTTAAATGATGTTAGTTTGTGAAAAATATTGCAAAACATGGAAACACTTGTTCATTTTAAGTCCCAAAAGTAGTGATGAGTTCATTTTAAAAAGCACCAATTGAAATGTGAAGTTTGCCTTGTTCAATTTTAAGTCCAAATTGAAATCTAGTAAATGTCTAAGGTTCTTTTTAATGAACTTTGAAAAGATCAAGTCAAGTGGTTAATTTTAAACCCCAAAAGAAATGTGAGCTAGTTTAAAACAGAAAAAAAAAGGTAGTAAATGGAAGCTCTAAGATTTGTAAAACAAGCATTAAAAAATGCAAAGTTTTGTTTTTAAGAAAATCTTTGAGTCCACTCTATTCGCCTTCATTTTCATTTGATGCCAACCATCAATTTCAATCTTGATGTCAAACTTCATTCAATTCGGATACTTGACTTCTAAAGTCCACCTTGATTTCAACCTTCAGTTTCAACCTATAAAACATCACAAGTTTATCACAAGTAAGATTTATTTCAAGGTGTGCATGAAGTATATAACATTACCGAAAATCACACTTATCTTGTAACCCCAAGTTGGAGAACCAAATGATTGGCTATGTAGAAAAAGCTTTGAAAGTTTCTCCACCAATAGTCTAACAACTATATTCCACCACATAGAAAGATCTCTAATATTTATTTCAAAAAATCTAAAAAAGATAAAGTCAGAATATCAAAGCCTTAGAAGTAACAATTTGGATATGTATTTATTCAAAGAAATCTAAAAAAAATGATAATGTCAGAATATACTATCAGCCATAATATTTAAAAGACTTGAAGTAGCCACTACCATAAACATTGTCACCTCAAATGAAAAGTCCAACCAATTGATTCAGATTTCTTGCAAACAAATCAACATCAACTAAAGCTGACCATCCTTTCAAATTGATTTAGATTTCTTGTGAACAGTCTATGAACATGACAATTCAAAATGCTATTATTAACTATGACAGTATATTACGTCAAACCTAATGATCCAGCAATAGTAAGTTCCGACCCTCAAATCTCTAAATACAGACACCCAATGTTAGTGCATTTAACAATGAAAAGACTCATTGCAATTGATTGTTTAGGGACCAAACATAGACTAGCGTACATCACATTGGGATGATCTCTCTAGATCTTTTTGGATATTCTCTCTTTTCACTTGAGTTAATCAATTAATGATTGCACTGTTAGTGGCCGGAGAATGTACTCAAAATATGGAAGCATGGACAAGGCACTTTAGAAGAAATAAGTTGTCTTTCAAAGCAATGATCATAGATTTGTAGCATGGACACAACACATTAGAAAGGTTGTGAACTTTCAAAGCATTGATCATTCAATATTCAGGTTGCTTCTTTACAAAATATCCCATGAAGATTAATTTTCAAAACACAGTCAATAGAATGACACAAAAATGATGCGTTTTCCTATAGACCAAATGCCCTTTTCCTATAGCCATCTCTATCCATAAGGGTGCCGATGACAAGATCTACAATTGTGTCTTCCAACATGAAGATGACATGGGTAGCGTCAACGTGTCTCTAGCCTGAGAGCTCATGGTCATAGCAGGGGATGCCTTATGATGAAATCGATGCCAATACTACAACCTAAACCTGCCAATAGCACCAAAATGTGAACCCCTAAACCTGCAATAGCACAAAGAAGTCAAACATTGTTACTGTTAGATCAAATATGCATGTAACAATGAGGGATTCCCCATAAAATTCATCTATCTAAAACTTAAATTAGGAAATGAAGAACACAATGAAATTATAACATGTAAATCCTAATTAAGCAAATAGCATTATGATCCTATGCGGGAATTGGTGCCAATGATATGTTGCAATTGGCCCTTTCCCAATTCCTATGATTGCAAATGTGGATTGATGAAGAAATGGTCAAATCTCCAAAGAGATTTGAGCATAACCTTGGTGCAAATGTGAAAATGATAGGAATGGTGGATGAAGATAGCAAAATCAGTTCTCACTTGAAGAGAGTAACTTTGCATATGTGTTGTGGATGAAGATTGAGGAGAAGAGTCTCCAATTTATAGATTTCAATCTTGGAAGAATGAGTGAAAATAAGCAATGTGGGATAAAAGATAGTTCAATGGCATTGTGCCACTTGTCCAAATGTGATTGGATGAGTAATGAGCAAGTTTTGGCCAATGTGCCAATAAATGCAATCAGGTGGCATTTCAAACTTGAGAAATGGCATGTTGAAGAGGGAAAATGAATGAATTTAATGTCACTTGGCTCAAGGTCAAAGACATGTAAGAGGCTTTTAACACCTTGTTGGAAGGACCAAGCCCACTTGGAATTTTTGAATTCAAAAGAGGAATATTCCCTTTTTGATGCTTTGTGAGGGAAAATAGGAGAATTAATAAATCAAAGTAATTGATTTATTGTGCAAGTTGCATTCTCTGGAGAATTTTAGTGAGAAGGATTAACTTAATGAAGAAATAGGTGATGTGACAATTTAGACTTAGATTTATGAATTGATTTAAGTCCAAAATTGAGAGGAAATGATTCATTAAATAAATGATTTGATTTATTTAATAAAGAAGGAATGTGTTAGATTAAATCAAATAAGGTTTAATTTATTTATTTTAATGAGAAGACTTTAGAGATTTTATTCAAATAAAATGATTTATTTAATTAAACAACAATGTAGGGTTAATTAAATTAAACTGATTAATTTAATCAAAGGAGGTGATAGACTTAATCCAATAAATAGTGATTTATTGAATTAAAGGATAGAAAGTGATGAAATGCTGAGGATTTGATCTAAGAGGAAACATTGTTAGTAATTAGGATAAGGTGTGCCAAAATGAATTTGTACATTTTCCATGTCTACAATCTTTGATTTTCTTGGTGGAATTATATTGGGATAACCACAAATATTACCAAAGTTAATATCCTTGTACCTTTCAACACTAAAATTTCCTCGATATGGCAAGGGTGACTCTGTACCCATGGTTGTGTTAGTGCCCATACCAGAGCAAGTGATTTGATAGTACATCTTACACCTCCTTTAGAAGACTTGTTAAGGCTTCTTTTGATATCACACAAGATAATATAATATCCTTCTAAATTTATAATTTCAATTCCTTACAATTCAAACCTCCTATTGCTACTTTGCAAACATCACTCAACAAGTGAAATGCATGAATATGACAAAATTTTACATCCTTTTCAATCTAGAATCATGCATAGAATACCATTCCCTTCCCTAGATGAGTTGTATTTTACAAAGTTGGGAAGAATTTACATCCAAGACCTTGAAAATTCCCATAAATTTCTTAGAAATGCAGCAATATTCTCCTCAAATTCATGTGAATACTTGGAATTTTAGAGCAACCACCCACTTCTGAATTTGGAACTTGAAAAATCTGAAGCCTTGTTATATTATTTATAAGATTCTTTGAGTCAGATTCGCCACCTCTCTTTAGAGAGAATAAAACTTTAGATGAGGTATCTTCTAAATAATCTCGCTCTGGGCTTGCTTGCCAACAGAGTCACCTTCAAATCTGTTAGACTTAGCTACAATTGAATCCTTCACTAGGTTCAAGAATTATTTGACCTTCAAACATAATGTCTAGATTTATAACACCAATTGACTCTGTAATATAACCTGCGATATGAGAATAAAAAATTTCCCTACCAGAGTTGCCAATTTTGTTGGTGTTTTTTACTGCTAAACCATGAATTTCTCTAAAGGGGTGACAAGCCTTATGTTCAATAAATTCCTAAGTTAGATGCCAACATAGCAAGTAAAGAACTATATATTCTCTACTCCTACACTTTAGGCTTTGTGGGGCCATGGAGGGTGTTCCTTATTGTGTTCATATGTTATTTCGTGCCTCAAAACTAGTTCAAGACACAGATGGGTTCCTATAACTAGAAAATGAACAATATCTACTAAGATTTGGCTAATCTTTCAAGTAAATTTAATTCTCCATTTACGAGGAATGAGGGTACATTTTAAACTCACATATCAGAATTAAAAATGCTAAAATGAATGCTTGTTGTTACTTTGAGCCTTTAGTTGAATTTAGTTCTAGTTCATTTATTACACAAATTTTGGGCAAGTAGGCCAATGCTTCATTAATTGGGCAACGAAGTCAGAAATTTAACAACTGGTAATATACAAATTGTTTAATCTTGAAATAAATAGACTATTCTTTTAATGACTTACATTACAATAACTCACTATATTTAAAGCACTACTTCTTATTAGATCCTATGCAAGTTCTCATAGACCTATGATTCTCATACAACATTTAATCAACTCATTGAGTCAAAGAAAATAACATAATCATACATTCAAATAAAACCATTGAAGATTAATCAAAGTATCCTTGACATTTTCATTCATAATATGCAAAAACTACACATAGGAGAATACATGCTTTTAATTTCAGATTTGTTTTGATATCAGTTATCTATGTATAACTATTTAAGGCTATTACATATCTGACATATGCCCAAGATAAAAACTAACATAATTTTTGAGCTTTCTGCATTATGCCTTATTTCCTACACTTGAATCCTATACAGAGCATTGTAGACTCAAAATATGACCCCTGTAATGAGCCTTGAAATCCCTTTCATAAACCAAGGGAGCAACAAGCATGTGGCTCATTACAAGAATTTTTGTTTGGGTCCTAACTAATTTGTGGCCGACACTTGTGGATTTGTATTAAGGATTACTCATGATTTGAGCCGACAGTTGTAAATATTTTTGTGTTCTATTGATGCCAACATATTGCGATTAAATTATTGGTCGTGGATATATATAAGAGATCATTCATATCATTTTGAAGTATGTATAATGTGTCTTGATGCAAATTGCAAATATCAAAAGTGCAAAAGAGTGATTATGCATAGTTTTACTTGTGCATTAAGGATTTTGTGATGCAAGTTTGAGCAGAGCAGAGTAGAATTACAAAATCAGTCAAAAGGACAAAAGAACAATTATTGAGCCTTACCAAAATGGTAATCAAGCATATGCAGATGCTAATCTCTCAAATAGATTTAATTTGATTATCTTTGTAAGACAGTGAGTCTTCTTTGAGCAGTGACCTCTAGGCAGTGTGCCTGAATGCAAGGGCATTTCCCATATTGTAAAATTCATTTTGCATATACTTAGATCATATTGTGAATTGGCCATCCATCATGGTTTTTCCCCTAATAGGGTTTCCATGTAAAAATCCTTGTGTTATAGTGTTGTGATTGTTTTCTTCATGTTCATGCATTTTGGTTGAATTTTTTAAGTGCTTTGAAGATAAAGATTAATAAAGTTAATTTTTGCACAACACTGATTCACCCCCCCTTTCAATGTAGCTTGTTTCCAAAAAATGGTATCAGAGATAGTTCCTCGGAAGAATTCTAACAACTTGGGGATATCTTGGAAAGTGCTTCAATGGATTCAAGTTGTATTTGACAACAAATTTTGGTGGCCTTAGATGATCTTGACTAGTCAAAATCTAAGAATCGAGAATTGCAGGAAAGTCTTGAGAATGCTGAAAAAATCATTCAATCATTAAAAGACCAAATCAATAAGTCTAGGGAGAAGAGAAAGGAACTCTATGATCAAATCTAGCAGAATGATAATAAAAGCATTGAAGATAAGAAACTCAGTCAATACCTAAAAGAAAGGACAGAAGAAAGTGAAATTCTTACCAGAGATAATATTGTCCTAAAGCATGAAATGGAATCTATAATGATAAGGATGACCAAGGAGATTGAAGACAAAAAGAAGAATGAAGAGAAGCTTGCACAGTCTCTAAAAGAAAAACCTAGAGTATGCAACCGTCGGGACAATGAATTGGAACAATATAAAAAGAATGATATCTAAAATGAACTTTCTACTAAAAATGAGTACAAAGAGAAGTTCGAAGTTAGCTCAGCCAAGCTTTATGAACTAATTAAAGTTCAGAGGATTGATGGTGACAAGAGAGGTCTTGGATATGAGGAAGGAGAAAGTTAAAAATCTGGACAAATAAATTCTAGACAAAGAAATTCTTGAAAAAGGAGATTCAGGCAAGGAAATCAGATGAACTATGCTGAAAAGCATCCAATAAGACAACCTAATGCTCAAATATTCAATGGATACTATTTTAGTTGCAATAAATTTGGACACATGGCCACCCAATGTAGAAATAGGATGAATCCAAGTGGTCTATCATTCTCAGTTCTGTGTTTTAATTGTAATAAGTTTGGTCACAAATCAAATGAATGCAAAAATGTGGTGAACAACTCTCATAGAGATGTCAGGTGTTATACATGCAATAGACTTGGCCATATTTACAACCAGTGCAAATCAAGAGAAAATCAGTCGAACAACTGGTCTGGATAGAAAAATGTTGTGTGCTATAATTGCAAAAAATTTGGTCACATTGCTAGATTATGTTGGAATAGGAAAGGTTTGGTAAATCAAAGGAGAAACATGGAGAATCATGTTAAGGGAAAAGGAAAAGTCACTACATATGTGATCAAGAAGCAAATGAAAAATAAATGGGTGATGAAAGGTCCCTCTATTAAAGGAAATGTGCCAGCACCAGAATCCGCTTATGGTAATTCCTCTGAGAATTAGTTTCAAGCCTTTGGCCTAGGGGGAGCTATCAAGAAAATCTCTTAACCCCCTACCGGTAACTTACATTGGGATGTGGATAAGTTAAGTAAATTCATTGATGCTCTACAAATGTTGTTGAAGCTATTGGAGAGAGTATTATGCAGTATTGGAGGTCCATGGAAGAATTATCTTTCACAACGCATGGAAACAAGGTAACCGAATGAGTTAGGGTAAAAGCATTTATTTTGTCAAAAAGGGTTAAGTGTGCAAGTGATAAAAAAACACTTTTATCTTTCATTTGTCACTTTGCATTTTGAAGAAAAGAATTTGGAGAGCTTTGAGGTGAACTTTGGAAAATTAAGGTGAAATTCAAGTGTGAAGAATCCTTCAACAATCAAAATCCAATTTGACGAAAAGGTATTTATCAAAAAAACCCTATGAATTTGTGAATTGGTGAAAATGGCTACTATTGGAAACAAGCTACACTGAGAGGGGGGGTGAATAAATTTTGTGCAAAAATAAACATTATTAACTTTTATCTTCAAATTACTTGTAACATTCAACCAAAATGCAAGAACAAGAAGAAAAAAATCACAACACCATAACACCAATTTTTTTATGTGGAAACCCTGTTAGGGGAAAAACCATGGTGGATGGACAATCCACAATATGATCTGAGTATAATCAAATAAATTTACAATATGGGGAATGCACTTGAGTTTAGGCACACTTCCTAGAGCTCTACTTAAAGGGAAGGTTCACCTCCTTACAAAGAGAATTAGATTAAAACAATTTGAGAGTTTGGACTAAGAAAAATAGCATTAAAAATGCTTGATTACAGTTCTGATTAGGAACAATATTCAATCTTCTATCCTACAGACTTGATTATACACTTCTGTTATGTTATGCTCACACTAGAAACATAGATCCTTCATGTACAAGTGAAACTATGCATTATCACTCTTCTACTCTACTCTAATTCACAATTCAAATCGACACAAATCATACATCTATCAAAATGATATAGACGATCTGATATATATCCGCAACATAGAATTCAATTATAATATGTCAGCTTCAATAGAACAAAATAATTTTTATGATTGTCAGCTCAAACCATGAGTAAATTATAATGTGCATCCACAACGGTCAACCACAACATAGCTAGGATCCAAACAAAGATTCACCAACATAAAAATACTTAACTAATTACTTCCCATACATTTGCAACATGATATATTCAAGAAGTCAACTCTAGGGTAAGTGCAAGAAGTTGGGTCCACGAAGAGGGGAAGTTTCGGCAAAAAAAAAAAATCTTGCAGAAAACGCGTATGCGTTATGCATTAGGTACCCGAGCCTAAAAAAATGCGTATGCGTTATAAAATGCATATGCGTTTTTGAGTGCATACAAGTCATTTATTTTAAAAAAATACTTTTAAAACGCGTACGTGTTTTTCTTTTTAGAAACGCGTACGCATTTTTCTTTTCAAAACACGTACGCGTTTCTAAAAAGTATTTTTTTTTTAAATAATCAAACAAATAAAGAGCGCATATGCGTTTTGTAATGCGTACGCTTTTTTAAAAATGCATACGCATTATTAAAAACATGAATCTCCAACCCACTTGCACCCTTGGTTTTAGGCTCGGGAAAGGCTTGGCAATCCGAGCCTTAGCCTTTGACCTGCAACTAAAAAACTAAGGCAGATTGAAGAAGAATGTCCATCTTTGTCAGTATGGTTGATGGATTTTTTTCTGAATCAATCTATAAAATTAAAACCCATTACAGAATACGATTTCTAGTTTCCAAATATATAATTTTTATTAAAATTGGATTATATTTGATATTTTTAAATTAATTTCAAAGCAAACTAGTCCTTAAACATGAAATATCATACTTTTTTGGTTTTCTAATAACTTTTTTTTGGTGAAGTTTCTTGTAAAAAAAATTATATGACATCAATCTTTAGACAGTTCTTTATAGAATGAAAAATAAAAGTTTCAAAAAATGTTTAGTTTAGGTCAAATTATGTTGTCCGTACACGTTGATTTTTAAAAACAACAATTAAGGCCAATAAAAATTTAATAAAAAAAAAAATATTCAACAAAAAATTACAAAAAAAATTCCTCATCAATCTTCATATTGTTAGCTCTCTTTCCTCAAAAGGAATTAGCAAAATACTTTTATTTGGGTCAAAAAGTGGTGTCCGTACACGTGCATGGTATGGTAAAAAAATAGGGACTTTTAAAAAGTGGTTTTTATAGATCCCTATCAAAATTTAATTTCTACAATTTGGGTATTTGAATAATTTACATATTTAGAAACTAGATTCAAAATTCAAACTTTGATATTACTGATTTTTTTTAAAATTCATTGTGTAAGTGCCTCAAATTTTTAGTCCAAGTGTGACAAATTATGAAAAACAACAAAAACACTTCCACTTTTTGAACTTTTTGTGGACCTAACTTCTTGCATCAGCCCTCTAGTACTAATAAAACTAATAATTATCTAATTGGATCTTCTAAATTCTACATGGATCAATACGAGGCACTGAGGTTTACAACTAACACTAAGAATACATCGGTCAACCTTCACTAGGATACACATGACAAAATATTAACTAAAATTCTATATGTGAATTTATGAACCCAAAACTACCGGATGCTCCATTCCACCTTAACTATTTGCAATTTGACTATTGGTAGGATAAATTTATGATACACAGATCTAATCACCGAATGGGGTTACCATCAATGACAATACCAAATGATATTCACAATGTATCTTTCCAACAATCTCCCCCTTTGGAATTGATGGCAACACTTAGTGAAAAATGACTAAGTATCAGATCATTACCAACATTAACTACCCAAAATTTTAAAAAATGAACTCTTCTCTAAAATAAAATTCTCCCCTTGAGATGATTATGCATTTTTCACTCTTCTCTCTCCCCCTTTGACATCAATGGGAAAGGCAAGAATCCGTATGCCAAAAAATAAAAAAAAATGTTATGAACAAGTTTCTTATGTACAAAACATGCTCCATAAACTTACATAAACTTGAAAATGTTTGAAAAATATTTCTTCAGCAGAGCCAAATTCGAGTCCCAAAATCTTTTGAGGCTCTCTAGGATTGTTATATTTCAACAAACCAAATAGGACTATTTCTCTGCAGACTCCAGGTTTTCCGGATCACTCACCGCTTTAGCATCTTCAAGTTCTTTCATTGTACTTGACAAAATTTCTATCTTTGGGCCAATCAAACCTCTCAATTCACATGCTCTTGTAAAAAAATTATCATTTTCCTGTTTTAGGCTCTTTATTCTATCAAACATAGATATTAGTTCTCCTTCTAACTTTCCAACACTACCAATTAAAGGATCAAAGGCATAAAAAATATTGGCTAATTGTTTTTCCAAATCCTTAACCATTTTCTCATTAACATCAGTGTTTTGATAAAGATAAACATGATTTGTAAATACTCCCACCTTCAGATAAAGCATTCTGGATATTTTCCACATAGGTGGCTAGCAAGGTTTTATCCTTAGCAATCACTTCCTTTAGCCCATTTAATATTTTAGCATCAAATTCCTTTTGAACTTTAATCAAAGCAGATTTATCAAGTGACTCAAAGTGAGTACTTACTAAGTTGATGAGCCTATTTAATTCATCAGAGGATGATCCGGCTGGATCTTTCACATGAGTAGGCATTATCTTTTCTAGGACTCCAGATGCAAGGTTTATAAGTTCATTGTCCTCAATATGGGACTTTAATAGTTCTTCTTTGTCTTTTTCTTGTGCAAATGAAGCTACTTTCATCTTCTAAATAAGACTAAGAGTAGAAAGATCAATCAAACCTTCAATTAGTTTAGGATCAAACTCTTCTTTTTGTTGTACCAAGAATTTATTCACTACCTTTGTAGTGTCTCTTGCTTCTATAGGAACTACTTTTACATCAACCTTCTTCTCTTCAATGACTGCTTCCTTAGCTGTAGGTTTTAAATTGTCTTCAAGGACCTCCACCTTCTCAACTGATAAATTTTTTGAAACTTCAACTTCCATAGGCATCTCTGTATTGACCTCTTTAGAAGGGATTTGAATATCTTGAACTGCATCTTCTTTCTCTTCTTCTTCTTTTTCTGGACTAGATGAAACATCATGAGCTCCTTTAGGTACAACATCAATTTTGCCATTCAACAAGACTTTTCTAAAAATTGATTTTGTTTCTTCTGCAACTTCCTTGGTTTGACCAATCATGAATTTATTCACACTATTTTTCTTTTAAACTCCTTCTTGGCTTTATTCAAAATTGACTTTATTTCTTCCACAAAATCTACTAGACATAATTCAGCAAGAATCCTTTCTCTCATCCATTCTTCTTCTGATATGGCATTAAGTGTTCTCATCTCCAAAATATCATATAAACTTTTGGGTAAATTTGGCATTATTTCAATCAAAACTTTATTGAAAATATTCAAATTTTTTATTGTTTCTTTTTCAAGAGTTCTATATCAAATTCACCAAAAGACTCATACCATTTACGGAGTGGCTTGATATTTCCATCCTTAACCAAAGCCTTTTCAACTTCCTCCACTGACATACTTGGATTGCCAATTTTTTCTTTCTTCTTTGCTTGATCATCTCCACTAGAGGTTTAATTTTTATAATAGTTGCTGCCTTGCTGCCTTGATTCTTGATTTCTTTAACACCTTCATCAAACTCTATTTTTTCATCATCAATGACTACTACATAGACTCTTTTGTTGTTATCTATCTTCCTCTTTCCTTCTTTACCACATCACTTATATTTAGTTTTCATAGGGATTGATTTTGCTACAGTGGTTGAATGAGATGTAGAGCTTCTAGTTGATCTAGCTCGGGCAAATGGTGTTGTCGGACCATTTGATTCAAATTTTTTTGCCTCCTTTTTTGCTTGAGCTTCTTCTCTTCTCCTCCTAGCTTCCTTTAATTTTTCTACTGGTATGCCCATTATTTCTACTAAAACTTCCACCTCTTTTCTAACTGTTTTTCTTAACACAATTTTCTTGAGCTCATTATGAACTTGTATGTTCATTTCAGCATAGGTACCGAATCTCTCTTTAGATTAATCTAGAGGCTTGATCAACAAATGTTCTACATACATTTCTAGAATGCACTCCTCCACTTCATATCCCATCGACATGATCCAGATTGTTTAGAGATCGAAAAATTCCATCATACATTGATCAATATCTACCATGAAGAAAATTGTATCCTTTTATTTCTCTACAATGGAAGTGGGAATCCTCTCTCTGGCTTGAATCATAGTCTGAATTTTTTTAAAGTATCCCTAGATAGTGGCAATCTTTGTCTTAGTGTCTACATATCTGTGAAAGAGATCTCTAATATGAGGAGCTACCAATTTGTCTTTTAGCCAATGAATTTTTTTGAATCTCAGAACCTCACCCATGAAATAAAAGAATAGGCATAAAATAAAGTTACCATACTTGAAAGAGTTTTTCTTGTCCTTTTTAATCTTCGTAAGATTTTCCATTAAATAACTCCTTAGCAATTCACATAGATCATAATTTACATTTTCTTTCACCATCTGATAGGCGGCATAAATTGCAATACTAGATATAGAGTTGTCCCAGTTGGAATGATAAAATTTGTACCCAATAACCATAGTTGCAAATTTGACATCTACATCAACAATGCCATAAATTTTCATTGCTCTTTTGTCATACCTAGAGCCTGTAGCATTAGTGACCATTTGATTCATCACTGATTTTAGAATTGGTAATCTGCTAGAAGAACTTAGACCTGTTACAACACTGATAGCCTCCTTTGTGATTTTGAAGGGTATGCTTAACCACAGGAATTCATCATGGACTCAACTCATAATGTAACGAACCCATTTCGACTCTTCAAAGACAATAAATTTGACAATATGTGTAAACTTCTTTGCTTCTAGGGTTTTATATTATGGCTTCGCACAAAAATCTTCACCAATAATATTATTATTATATAGATTCAACAGTTGTGAGCTTCCTAGTTCTTCAATATTCACATGAATATAAACCCTAATATTCTGTGTGTGTAACACACCATACGGAACAAATGAAAATTCTCCTAACGGATCGGTCTTAATAGACTTGTAGGGATGACACTTGAACTTTGGATGGGGTTTGTCCTTAACTTCAACTACTAGTGGAGTAGCCATTATCAATTCACAAATTAACAAAGTTTTACCGAGAAATACCTTTTTGTTGGATCACAGTTTGATTTATGAAAGCTTCTTTGCATACAAATGAAAGATCAAAATGAATTTTTATCACTCGCATACTTAACCCTTTTAGTTGCAATAAATGCTTTTACCCTAATTCATCTGGTTGTACTGTTTTCATGCACTGTGATATATAAATTTTCTTCGGACCTTCTACATTGCATAATACTTTCTCTAATAGGCTCATCAATATCTGTAGCACATCTATGCACTTACTGGAATTATCCACATTCCAATGACAGTTACTAGTAGGGGGTACCAAGATTTTCTTGACAACTGCCCTAGGCCAAAGGCCTGAGACTAATTCTTAGATGAACTACCAGACGTAGATTCTGGTGTTGGTGCACTTTCTTCATTAGAGGGACTCTTATTCACCCATTTCTTCTGCATCTGCTGCTTGACCACATCTGTAGTGACTTTTCCTTTTCCTTTAACATCCTTCTGCATGCTCTTTCTTTGATTTACTAGACCTCTTCTCTTCCAACAAAATGTAGCAATGTGACCAAATTTGTTGTAGTTATAGCACACAACATTTTTCTATCTAGACCAGTTGTTTCAATGATTTCCTTTTGATCTGCACTGGTTAGCTATATTCCCAAATCTATTGCATGTATAAAATCTGACATTTCTATGAAGATTGTTCATCACACTTTTGCATTCATTTGACTTGTGACCAAACTTACTGCAATTATTCACTGACTTGAGAATGATGGACTAATTTTATTCATCCTACTTCTACATTGAGAATCCATGTGTCCAAATTTATTGCAATTGAAATAGTATCCATCAAATTAATGAGAATTAGGTTGTCTTACCTAATACCTTCCAGATTTATTCATTTGATTTCCTTGTCTGAATCTCCTTTGACCAGATCTAGAACTTTCTCCTTCTTCATATCCAAGATCTCACTTGTCACCATTTGTCCTTTGACTGCCAATTAGTTCATCAAGCTTAGCTGAGCTAACTTTGAAATTCTCCTTGTACTCATTTGCAGTAGAAATTTCATCTCTGAGATCATCAATATGCTTTTCAATTACTTCCTCATTTTTTTATATTGTGTCAATTCTTTGTCCAAACGACTGCATACTTCATATTTTTCTTTCAATGACTGTGCTAGGTTCTCTTCATTCTTCTCCCTATCTTCAATCTCCTTGGTCATCCTCATCATGATAGATTCCATTTCATACTTTAGGAATATATTTTCTCTAGTAAGCTTTTCACATTCTTCTGTCTCTTCCTTCAACACTTGACAAATTTGTTCTTCTTTAATGTTCTTACTATCATTCTACTGAATCTAGTCATAGAGTTCATTTCTCTTTTTCTAGACTTGTTGATTTTGTCTTTCAAAGACTCAATGAATTTCTCAACATCCATGAGGTTTGCTGGGAATTTCTAAACTGCAGAATTTGACTAATCAAGATCATCTAGGGCCACCAAAAGATGTTGTTCAAGACTTATTGAATCCATTGAAACACTTTCCAAGATATCCCCAATTTTTTAGACTTCTTCTTCTAAGGAACTAGCTTTGATACCAATTGTTGGAAACAAGCTACATTGAGAGGGGGGTGAATCAGTGTTGTGCAAAAGTAAACATTATTAAATTTAATCTTCAATGTACTTGTAACATTCAACCAAAATGAATGAAAAATAAGAAAATAGTCACAACACCATAAAACCAAAATTTTTACATGAAAACCTCATTAGGCAAAAAACTACGATGGATGGTCAATCCACAATATGATCTGAGTATACTCAAATAAAGTTTACAATATGGTGAATGCACTTGCATTCAAGTGCACTACCTAGAGCTCACTGCTCAAAGGGAAGGATCACTACCTTAGAAAGAGAATCATATTAAAACCATCTGAGAGTTTGAACTGAGAAAAATAACATCTACAAATGCTTGATTACAGTTCCAGGTAGGCACAATATTCAATCTTCTATCCTACAAAATTAATTCTGCACTTTTGCTTTGTTCTTCTTACACTAGCAACATAGATCCATCATGTACAAGTGAAACTATACATTATCACTCTTCTGATCTGCTCTAGTTCTCCATTCACATCAACACACATCATACATCTATCAAAATTATACAAATGATCTCATATATATATCCACAACATAGAATTCAATTACAATATGTCGGCTTCAATAGAACAAAAGAATATTTACAACTGTCAGCTCAAATCACGAGTAAAGTATAATGCGTATCCACAAAACTTAGCCACAACATATCTAGGACCCAGACAAAGATGCATGAACAAAAAATTACTTAACTAGGTACTTTCCATACATCTGCGACATGATATATTCAAGAAATCGGCTCTAGTATTGAGAAAAATGAGAATTAGCTAACCAGATATTCTAATTTCCACAAGGATCAATACAAGGCACTAAGATTTATGGATAAAACTAAGAATAAATTGATCAACCTTCACTGAGAGGCACAACACAAAATATTAATTGAAAAATCTATATGTGAATTGATGAACCCAAAACTGTCGGATGCTCTGCTCTACCTTAACTATTTGCAATCTGAGTGTCGATGCGATAAATTTATGATGCATGGATCTAATCACCAACGAGGGTTTCCATCAATGACAATGCCAAAAACTACTCCATTGGTAGTAGAACTTAAGGATGAACCCCGTCCAAAATTCAAATGGCATCCCTTTAAGTCTATTGAGACCAAGCCCTTAGGCACTTTTTCATTTTTTTTGTACAAAATTTTACACACTGAAGATATTAGGGCATATATTCATGCAAAAATTGAAGAGATAGGAAGCTTGTAGTTATTGAATCTTTATAATAATATTATAATTGGAGAGGAATTTTGTGTCAAATCATAATTTAAAACCCTAGAAGAGAATAAATTTACATAGATTGTTAAATTCCCCATGTTTGATGAGAGTCAGTGGGTCTATTACATCTTCAGTTGAGTTCATGATGAATTTATGTGGTTAAGTATACCCTTCAAGATTACGAAGTAGGCTATAAGTGTCATTACAGGTTTAAATTATTTTGGTGGATTACCAATTTTGAAGTTTGTAAAGAATCAAATGGTGACTGATGCAACAGGTTCAAAGTATGTTCGAAGAGCCATGACAATTGAAGATATCATTGAAATTGATGTGAAATTTGCATTTATGATAATTTTCTACAAGATATATCACTCTAGTTGGGACAATTATGTGTTCGGTACAACTATTTATGCAGCCTATCAAATGGTAAAGGAGAACATAGACTATGATATTTGTGAACTTATTAGGAGTTAGCTGATGGAAAATTTTGGTAAGATAAAAAAGGACAATACAAATTATTTTAAATATGGTAACTTGGTGTTATGTTTGTTCTTCTATTTCATTGAATAATTTTTTGGTGTTGGGAAAGTACATTGGAAAGGTGGTCAACTTGTGGCTATTTAGATTAGGGAGATGTTGTATGGAATTGGAAATAGTCAAAGCAAAAGAGTTGCAATCTAGGGATACTTCAAGAATTTTCAGAATATGATGCATGCCAAAGAAAGAATTCCTACCTCTATTATGGAGAAATATAAGGATTTTATCTACTTTATGGTAGACATTGATCAATGCATAATGGAAGTTGTTGATCCCAGATCAGTCTGGGTCATGCCAATGGGTTATGAAATTGAGGAAAGCATTCTAGAAATGTATGCCCAATATTTACTGAATAAGCCTCTACATCTGATAGAAGAGAGGTTTGGAACTTATGCAGAGAAGAATATATAGGTACACAATGAATGTAGAAAGCCTATGATAGTAAAAAGAGTTAGAAAAGAAGTGGAAGTCATAGTAGAAAGTATGGGAATACCTACAGAAAAATTAAAAGAAGGTAGAAGGAAAAGAGAGCAAGCTAAAGTAGGGAAAGAGTGAAAAAAAACTAAATCTTCTAGTTCAAAAACACCATCTACCCAAACTAGGTCAAAAAGGAGCTCGACATCACTATCTACCCCTGTAGTAAAGTGAATTCCTATGCAAACTCAAGTGAAGACTTCTAGTAAGGAAGGAAAATGAAAGAAGGATTAAAGAATAAGAGTCTATGTGGCAAGCTTTGAGAATGAGGAAACACAATTGGATGAAGGAATTAGAGAAATAAAGCATCGAGGTACTAAAGAAGCAACAATTACTAAAAGAAATCCCTCTAGTAAAGAAGAAGACAAAGAAAAGAAGAAGGAAAATATTGACAAACCAAGTATGTTAGTAGAAGAAGTTGAAAATCTTTGGTCAAGGATGGCAATCTTAAGCCACTTTGTAAGTGGTATGAAAATTTTATATTAATCTGGTCAAAGGACTCTTAAGGAGGCAATTATAAAACATTTTAATATTTTCAATAAATTTCTTATTGAAATAATGCCTAACTTACCTAAAAGCTTGTATGAGATTTTGGAAATGAGAAGAGTAAATGCTAGATTAGAAGAAGAGCAAATGAGAGAAAGAATTCTTTCTAAATTATGTTCAGTGATATCTATGAAATAAATGAAAGAAATATTGAATAAAGAAAAAATGGAGCTCAAGAGCAAGACAAGAGTGAATAAGATCATGATTGGTTAGACTAAGGAAGTTGCAGAAGAAACTGAACAAACTTTGAGAAAAGTTCTTTTAAATTACAGAATTAATGTTGTCACTGAAGAAGTGAACGTTGAAGGTATTGCATTTGATCTAGTGAATGAAGAGCTAAATGATGATATGGGTGAGGATACTTAGATTCATCCTGTTTTGGATAATACATAAATACCTATGGAGATTGATGCTCCAAAAATTGTATCAATTGAGAAAGTTGAGAAGAACCTGCAATTGAGGAATCGATAGTTGAAGAAAATAAAGTTGATGTGAAAGAAATTCTAAGGGAAGCAAGAGACATTGCAAAGGACGTGAAGACATTTTTGGTAGAGAAAAAGGAATAATTTGACCCTGAATTGGTTGAAGGCCCCATCGACCTATCCACTCTGTCTCCAATTCAGAAAATGAAGGTTGCATCATTTGCCCATGCAAAAGAAAGAGAAGAACTATTGAAGTCCCACATTCAAGACAATCAACTCTTAAATCTTGCATCTACAATTTTGGATAATATTATCCCTACTCATGTCAAAGATCCTTCCAGTTCCGCCTTCCGTGAATTGAAGAATCTCATAAAATCTGTAAGTACTCATTTCGAGTCACTTGTCAAGTCAACCATGGTTAAAGTTCAGAAGGAATTTGATGCCAAAAGGTTCATTAGTTTGAAAGAAATGATAGCTAAAGATAAAACTCTATTAGCCAGCTATGTGAAGAATAGGCAGAATGCTTTATCTGAAGGTGGAAATATCTATAAGTCATGTTTTTCGTTGTCCAAATTCACTGAGGTCAATGAAAAGAAAGTTAAAGATCTTGAAAAATAGTTAGCTGCTATTTCTGAACCTTTTGATCCTTTAGTTGGCTGTGTTGAAAAGCAAGAAGGTCAGGTGATATCTCTGCTTGACAAGATAAGGAGATTGAAACATGAAAATGACAAAATTGTGGAAATAGCATGTGGGCTTAGAAGCCTAATTGGTCAAAAGATTGAAATTATGTTGAGTGTGTTAAAAGAAGTTGAAGATGCTATGGAATTTAGTGATCCAGTGAACCTTGAGTCTATGGAGATACAATCTTACTTAGTCTATGGTCACATAATTTTTTTGGAGGGTCTAAGAATGGTTTGGGATACTAATTTGAGCATGTTGAAGAAAGATTTTACAGATGTTTTCAAGTTTGTGTATGTTGTGCTTGTACAATCTAAAGATTTTGTTTGATTTTTTTTGTTATGTGGATTCCTGCCTTTGCTATTGATGTCAAAGGGGGAGAGTAGTAGAGTGAAAAATGTATAATCATCTCAGGGGGAGACTTTTTTTAATTTTTTTTTGAAGAATGGCAATGTAATTGATGTTGGTACTAATCCGACACTTATTCGTTTTTCACTAAGTGTTGCCATCAATGCCAAAGGGGGAGATTGTTGGAAATAGACACTATGAATAGAATTTAGTGTCGTAATTAAAGGAAACCATAGTCGGTGAATGGATCCATGCATCATCATTTTATCATACTGGCAGTCAGATTGCAAACAGTTAAGGAAGAACAAAGCATTTGATAGTTTTGTGTTCATCGATTCTCATGAAGATTTTGTGTTAATATTTTGTGTTGCATATCTCAGGGAAGGTTGATCGATGTATGCTTTGTGTTATCCATGAATCTTAGTGCCTCGTATTGATTCATGTGTGAGTTGGAAGATCTAGTTGGTTAATTTCTTGTTTACCAGTGCATGGAGGCCGACTCAATTATCATAACATATTGTGGATATTCAAAGAATAATTATTCAAGTGTTTCTATGCTCAAGCTTCTTTTTGGGGTCCTAACTAACTTATGGCTGATCGTTGTGGATGTACATTAAGGATTACTCATGATTTAAGGTGACAGTTGTAAATATTTTTTTGTTATATTGATGCCGACATATTGCGATAAAATTATTGGTTGTAGATATGCAAATAAGAGATCGTTCATATCATTTTGAAGTATGTATAATGTGTGTCGATGTGAATTGTGAATATCAGAAGTGCATAAGAGTGATTATGCAAAGTTTGAATTGTACATTAAGGATTGTATGATGTGAGTTTGAACAGAGCATAGTAGAAGTGAAAAATTAGTGAGAAGGATAGAAGATCGATTGTTGAGCCTAACCGAAACTATAATCAATCATATGTAGATGCTAATCTATCAATTCAATCTCTCAGATAGATTTAATCCAATTATCTTTGTAAGCCAATGAGTCTTCTTTGAGCAGTGAGCTCTAGGCAGTGTGCTTGAATGCAAGTGCATTCCCCATATTGTAAACTTCATTTTGAGTATACTCAAATCATATTGTGGATTGACCATCCACCATGGTTTTTCCCCTAACAAGGTTTCTATGTTAAAATCCTTGTGTTAGTTGTTGTGATTGTTTTCTTCATGTTCATGCATTTTGGTTGAATGTTTTAAGTGTTTTGAAGATAAATATTAATAAAGTTAAATTTTGCACAACATCGATTCACCCCCCCATATTAGTGTAGCTTTTCTCCAAAATGATAAATCCACCATCAAGCACTAGGCATAGGTGGATTTTAACAGCCACAAATTACTTTAGAAGGTTGACAAAGGTAGTTGCCTTGAACGATTCCATTGATGCTTCAGTTTTAGAATTCCTTGATGGAATTGTTACAAGATTTGGCACTCCTTCCACCATCATTTCAAATAATTCCAAGGATTTTATTAGTGCTCATATTCTTGATTGAGAAATGAAGCATGGAATTTACTTGAAGACCTCATATAAATATTATCCTCAAGGTAATGGACTAGTTTAGTCTTCAAATAAAATTCTCTTCAGGTTATCAAAACAAACATTGAAGACAACCAAAGGGTCTAGCATAGAAAGTTAAAGATAACCCTTTGGGTTGATAGAATTACTCCCAAAAGAGAGACTGGTAAATCTCCTTTCAGGCTAGTTTATGGAAGGGAGGAAAGGTTACCATTGTATACACCTAAAATTGGTCTAGAGAATTTGATTAATTAAATATGAATTATTTGATTAATTATTCTAAATTCCTCTACTATTTGAATAAATAGAAATATTTATTTATATAGTTCACGTTCACATTCACATTTTAATTCTTCTAATCTTAATTAAATAAAAAAATTTAAATACTTTGTTTCATTTAATTATAATTTCCCTATTTTATTCTATCACATAACTCTTAAATTAATTAAATAAAGATTAAACACTCTATTGAGTAATTGCCATATTCTTCTATTTTAATTTAATAAACAACTTCTATAGTTTGTTTTATTAAATTATTTATCCCTCTTTTGCTAATTTAAATAAAGGCATAAGGAATATTCCTTTATATTTCCTCAAAATAAAATTAGATATCCTATGTCTAATTTATGTCAAAATATGTCAAAATTAATTGATTGAAACTTCACGGGAACAATTGGAGACAAATTGCAAATTCTTCTCTCAATCTTCTTCCATCAATCTTTCCTCTTCTCTTGCCTAGTATTTTCATGGGTAGAGTCAATCTCCAAAATCTTCTCAATCTCCTCCATCTCTCACCATTCAATCCTCCAGATTGAATCCAAGCCTCTCTTTTCCATCCCTGTGCATTTATAAAGCCAGGAAATCTATAAATAAAGCTTCATTCAACCAAGAATCCAGATCCAAATTATCTGACTTAAGCACTCTTACTCTATAGGAATTCAAGCATCAAGCATTCAAAGCACCAATCATCCAAGCATCCAAAATTATAGTTTTCATATCATGGCTACCTCCTGTAGCTTCATTTATCAATTTTCATGTCAATCCATGCTATATTAGTTTCTTTTATCATCTAGATTTTATCATATTAGTTTCATATCATTGCATCAACATCATTCCATTCTTTAGATTGTCATTTTAATAGTTATAGTGTTATTTAAATATGATATTTTGGAAAAATATTGTACAACGGAAGGACATCTACATATCCTGAGCAAAATCTTCACACGGCTAGAGAAATTCAATGTCAGGCTAAACCCCAAGAAGTGTGTCTTTGGGGTCACATCAACGAAATTGTTGGGGTGAATTGTCTTAGAAAAGGGCATTGAAGTGGATCCAGCAAAAGTCAGGGCAATAATGAAAATGCCACCTCCTAGAAATATCTGTCAACTCAAATCACTATAGGGAAGGCTCCAATCGATCAGGAGATTTATCTCCCAGCTGGTGGACAAAATTCATCCTTTTAATCATCTATTGCATAAAAATATTATTTTCAAATGGGATAAGGGGTCTAAAACAACATTCGATCAAATAAAGAAATATCTAATCTCACCTCCTATTCTCATGTCGCCAATGGAAAGAAGACCTCTGATACGGTACATTGCAACCACTGATGTATATTTAGGAGCATTATTGGCACGTGAGGATTTTGAAGGAAAGGAACATGCCATCTACGATATCAGTAGAATATTAAATGGCTATGAAATAAATTACACTTTCATAGAGAAATCATGCTTAGCGGTGGTGTTTGCTACTCAACAATTGAGACATTATATGTTGACCCATACAATTAGGCTAATAGCAAAGATCGACCCCTTGAAATATTTACTCAGTAAGGTTTCATTAACAAGCAGACTGGCAAAGTGGGTCATGCTATTAAGTGAATTTGATATTCAATATGTGGATAGACAATCCATCAAGGGTCAAGCAATCGCCGAACAATTGGTTGAGGCTCCTCTACCAGATGACGGACCTATGACAATGGATTTTCTAGATGCGGACATTCTAATAGTGACGCCACAATTATGGATTTTATATTTTGATGGATCATACACATAGTGAGGATCTAGAGCAGGGATTTTGTTCATCACTTCCCAGGGACACACCATCCCGAAATCATATAGACTGATGTTTCGATGTACAAATAATGTGGTAGAATATGAAGCATTGATCATTGGGGTCAAGATAGAAATTGAATGGAGGATCACATACATACAAGTATATGGGGACTCTCAACTAGTCATTTATCAAGTAAATGATGAGTATTAGACAAATTATGAAAATTTGATGCCCTACAAGAAGAAAATAGATGATCTAAAGAAGTTTTTTGTGAACATCAAATTTGATCAAATTCTAAGGGCAAAGAACAAAGCTACGGATGTTATGGCCATAATTACTTCACTATTACAATTGCCAAAGAAACGAGGTTGTTATAAGTTTATGGTAGAGAAAGTACCATTTCATTATTATAATAATTAGGAATCCAATATCATATGGCATCTAGAGACCACTGAAACCTCCATCTATGAAAAAAACTATGCTTACCTGAAAGATAATATCCTCCCTCCCGATCTTTCCAAGAACCAAAAACATAATTTTATCTGCCAATCCTCTTGACATACTTTGATTGCTAACATCATTTACTGTCGAGGTCTTGATGGTACCTTACTTTGATGTTTAGAACACAATGAATCTGAGATGACCTTACTTGAGGTTCATGAGGGTATTTGTGGCACTCATTCGAGTGGGATAACTCTAGCAAAGAAACTTCTCTATTTAGGATATTATTGGTCATGCATGGAGAAAGAATCTTATTAGTTTGTAAAGAAATGTCAAAAGTGCCAGATTCATAGTAACCTGATTCATGCACCAACTCAAGAATTGCATCCCTTCACATCAACATGGACCTTTTTTCAATGGGGACTAGATCTGGTAGGAAAGATAAATCCTTCTTCATCCAATGGAAAAAAGTTCATAATAACAACTACATAATACTTCACAAAATGGATAGAAGAAGTGCCCCTTACAACAATCACTAGGAAGTAGATCTCATCTTTCATCTTGAATTACATAATATGTTGGTATGGCATCCCTCAATCTATTATCATTGATAATGGATGGCCTTTCAAAAACCAATATGTCCAAGAATTATGTGAGAAGTTCCATATCCAACATCATTTCTCAACACCATACTATCCTCAAGGAAATGGCCAAGTAGAGGCCTCTAACAAAACAATTCTAAAAATACTCAATAAGACAGTTAATGATGTCAGACATGATTGGCATGTTCAACTTAATTCTGCACTGTGGGCCTATAGAACTAGCATAAAAAAACCAACAGGAGCTACACCATATGCCTTGGTATATGGATCAAAGGCCATACTACTCATCAAAGTAGAGATTCCATCACTCTATGTATCACTTAGAGGAATCATTTTAGATGAGGACTATAGGGTATCTAGACTGCAAGAACTAGAATTATTGGATGAGTGTCGCCAACAAGTTGTTAATCATCTAACAACTTATCAACAAATAATGTCAAGGAGTTACAATCATAGGGTAAAACCTAGGGTCTTTTAGGTTGGCCATTTGGTTCTAAAAGAGAACTCGAGGAATTAGTAGGATAGGGAAAAGAAAGGGAATTTTGAGCCTAACTAGCTAGGTCCTTTTGTCATCATATCAGTGTATTGATCAGGGGCCTATCAACTATCAACGTCAGAAGGAGATTTGTTTGATGAACCTATCAATAGTATCCATCTCAGAAAGTTCTATACTTGAATTTCCTAGTGCATAGGTTAAACTTCTAAAAAATGGTTTGCTTGATGAAAACCTGGCAACTAGGCATTTTGGCAACAAAAAAAACACAAAAAACAAAAAAAAAGAAAAAAAGGACAAAAATGAGAAAAATATACAAAACAAAGAGTGTAATCAAAACATATGGTGAAAACCTGTAAACATGCATCGTATGTGATTCTAAACTAGCTTTTCCATCTATTTTAACACATATCAGGATCATTCAGCTGGCAGTCATTACCATTTCATATCATATCATTAGTCTTTCCATCATTACATCCATTATCAAAATCATTTAACATAGTCATGTCTCACTCTAGCTTGAGGGAAACATCTGGATATCACTAGGGGCAACAAAACCATCAATTTCACCAAAAAGGGAAAACAACAGTATGAAAAATGCACAAAAAAAATGATCAAAACGCAACATTGATCACCATCAAAAGGGCATCAAACACCCGTATCATATCAGAAAATCCAAAAATAAGTCAAAAAGTCAGTCTAGAAAAGAAAAATCCAAAAACATAGGTCTGTGTCAGTCAAACTACATGTTCTCTGCATGTGTAACATAGGCAAGGCTAATCTTTGATCAACCCCTGAGATCCCTAGGATAGGTTAGTAGGTCAGGTCTTTGGTCAAAATCTCAAAAAATCCAAATCCATCACAAAATCATGATGGATGATCTAATCTGAATAATGATTGAAACACTCTAAGTAAAAAGTGGATAAATTGCAGTTTTGATTAAATATTATTATTTCTTTGGAGTAACTCGATGATGTAAATGAACTAGAGAAAAAAGGAATAAGAATGATATTTTTATAGTATGTTGTCTGTAAGTTAATCATATAAATGGGTGAATTGTCAAGGGATGTGCTATTCAAATGTATCATCGATGACATTCAGAATTCACACATTGAAATGATTAATCTCTACTTGTTTACACAATGAATGCTCAGGTCACCTCAGTTCAGTTATACCTAGATGCTTGTGTTCGCTTGCAATATCAAAAATCATGAAAGTAGTACTCAGTTTGTCATTGGTTTAACATATACCATTAATGCTTGTACTCACTTTCAACATCCAATAAAATCTCTATGATGATACCAAGCACAAAAGTACAGTTAAAATGAAAATGGTTTACATATAGTTGCATGTTAAAATTAGACTGCATTCATAATAAATTCATTATCTACAAAGTGTTTTGTTGCATAAGGGATTCCAATTAATGATTATCTTTTCTACAAATATGATGGAGTATACTTGACATAAATCAAAAATCATCAAAAACATATAGAAGTCATCATCTCATCATTAAGTTTTCATCATTTCATCATTCATACATTTTAACATCAATTAGTTATGCATTTATCATACCTTATTTTCCACATCATACCATAAATAAATACATCATGTTCATTACACCATATCATTCATACATTATTATCATTTGATCAAATACATCATTTGTCATCCATGCACTATATCACAAGATTTATTATCCATACATTATCGTCCATCACAAAATCATCATTTTTTATCATCATCACATTTAAAATAAAATGCATTCACCATACATCCATAAATTTCATCACATTGAAATAAATGCAAGTCATGCCATTATTATACATACATCCATACATCCATACATCATATAGCATCATTTAGAAGATCATACATCAGTACATTGTAAATCATCATTTAGAACTTCATACATTATTATTCATTATCATGTCAAATATCATATATTTTGCATAGGCATTCATCATAGAAACTTCACATGAAATGAAAACATCCATACATATTCATCAACTAAAATAAATGCATCCATCATAGAAACATAAACCATTATAGATCAATAGTAATCAACTACATCTCATATATATCATCAAATTCAAGTATACAATGAATTCT
Source organism: Sequoiadendron giganteum (assembly GCA_007115665.2). Classification (NCBI taxonomy): domain Eukaryota; kingdom Viridiplantae; phylum Streptophyta; class Pinopsida; order Cupressales; family Cupressaceae; genus Sequoiadendron; species Sequoiadendron giganteum. The sequence goes on along the minus strand of CM021102.1, from coordinate 748,994,901 downwards.
GAAATAAGAAAAAATACGTCATCAAAAATGAGCTAACTCGGAGTATACATCATATCTCAAAAAGGAATGTCTTAGAATCACAACAGATATATATGATATGTTGCTACTAGAATGAGCAAGCCAAATAGGACCAATACCAACACCACTCTTGGAGGGACCAGGATGTTTGGGATCTCTCTATGGAGGTTGTGTCACACCCTCGCAAACTGTCTGGGTACACGTCCAACCAGATCTCGATGGGGCATAGCTGACTCTGAGATTAGTTGGCACTGCACCATGATACCTAACTCTATAGAACTCTACCTCTCGGCGAACCCGCATAACCTCCATCATATAATCTGCAATCAAATTACCATTGGCTACTCTCTATAGTGTCTTGGTCATCTCTTGTACCCTCTCGATAATCTATCTAGCATTGTCTCCCTCAGTTGTCAAGGTATCAACCTAAGTTTGAACAACGATCAACTGTCCCTATACCTGGGCTAATGCTTGTGCATGGGCCTATGCCTAGGACTACATCTGAGTCTACATCTATACCAGCAAACCCTGTGCCTATACCAATTGCCCTTACAGAGTCTATACCTGTGTCTGTAGACTAGCAATCTGCCACTGATGATCAACCAATGATACTGCCATTGCTCGCTTCTTGCAAGGACTTCTCGATGATGGACCAACACTGACTGGCCTAGACCCTCTACCACCTCCACCACCACCATCACTTTCATGAATGCTACTATCCCCACTACTGCTCTTAGTACTGCTACCTGACTGGGTATCACCCCCACTTCTATCCTCAGAACTCTCGATAGCATCCTCCTCCACAGGTAATGGTGTTGGCTCATTAGGAATAGTAATACGAGGATGTGGAGATAATGCAAAAAATGCTGCAAACTCCTCTGCCATGGGTGCCTCTGCAATATCTCCATGCATATCCCAGGAAGATGGCTACAGAATCCTATACCCCTCTACTAGTGTCTCATATGACAAACATGGCCCCCAATCAGCTACATCACTCTGTCACCAAGCATAATGGGCTACCCCCTAGGGCATGCACTATACAATACCATACTACCTATACACCTGCTGCAATAGAAATATCTCCAACATAGAAGGGGTCCTACCAATTAGGTACATAGAGTCATATAGATACCCAAGCACTCTATCATCCTTGTCCCACTGCTCAGAGTCTCAATATGACCGCTAGACAACACTTTATGTGTCATCCAAAACTCATCTCCAATGCTCTAACTTACCCATCCGAGCCTGGGTAAGTCTACCTCTTTACCTGAAAATATAAGGTCTGCCTGCAGGTTTGTTAAGAACTGGAAATGGTCGAGCAATGGAAAAATGCTCCCATGCCCACACCTATAAAAGTGTCATCCCTTCTGATAAGTTGCGTGCTCCCAAGTATACCACTGAATGTAAATCATGGTAGAGATGTGCTAGCATACACTTCCCCATGCATATCTCATTCCATGCACAACCATGCTCTCCAAAATCTGGCCCGAACCCATAGAGAATTCCTTTGACCTGCGATCAGGACAAAGGAAACCTTCAATGAATCCAGCTAATACTGCTGGTAGTGAAGCATAAGCGTCAGCTATCGTCCGCCATCGAACAATCAGTCTGAAAATGTGCTGATCTTGAACAACTCTTTGTGGAGCATCTCTCCCACCAGCCTCATGTGAATCATATACAACAATCTCTCCCATAAATCAAATTTGAAGTATCCGCCACACATCCTCAGGTGTGGCCGCATCTCACCGATGGGTAGATGGAAAGTGTTATGATCACTGTGCCATCGCTCGGCCAAAGTAGTAAGGAGACCCTAATTAATCCTAATCCAAGGCATATCAAGTAGACTAAAAATGCCACAACGACCTATGAACTGAATCTCATCTATAGTCAGATGAGGAATCAAATCGGTAGTCCAAGAAAACTGCTCTCACATCTGGAGACTACGAAGATCCTCCTATCATCATAAAAAGTTTAAAATTAGTGGACTATGTCAAGAATCAAAAGTCATTCTATGTCCAATTAAAATTTGGTATGAATTTTCGATCAAAATTCATGAACAAACATCAACAAACCTCACCTATCATGAGGTTCATCACAAACATTATCTAATCTCACCTATCATTACGTTTATCAGATATTGAATCATCCCTCCCCAATCATGAGGATCATCACAAATAAGGATTATTTATCACCTATCATGGTATTAAGTCTTATTAATCATCAGAATCAGTCATCAGGGAATTTTGATAATCAAATCTTACCAAACCGAAGAATGGACATGATCGAAATTGACGAAATCAAGGTTAAATATGTCAAAATTTGTAAATATGACATGGATGCGCTAAAACAGGCATCCAAAGCGCTACTTTATTATTGAGATGGGCTAAAACATGCATCCAAAGAGCTACTTTGCCAGAAGCACTATTTCAACACTTCGATGCGCTAAAATAGGCATCTGAAATGCCACTTTGCTCAAACCACTATTTTAGCATGTAAATGCACTAAAGTAGTCCATCAAAGTGCTACTTTACTAGAAGTGCTCTAACAAACCATCGATGCACCAATTTACCACATCAAAGCACTAAGATCTGGCGTCTAAGCACTAAATTTAACTATTTAAGCGCAAAATCATGAAAGCGCTAAACTATCTCACGAAAGCGCTAGAGAAAATAATGCAAGCGCCAAAACAATTCACAGAAGGGCTATACTGGAGTGAAAAGTTCTACAACATGACTTTGATGCGTTAAACTAAAGAAAAAATTTTAAAGCATGAAAAATACACGAAAATTGAGAATGCACAAAAAATGAGGTGGATTATGGGTACATACCGAAGGTCCGTAGGTGGCCGGTCGCTAGTGAAATTGTATGCACTCAAAATGATGAGTGTGGTAGGGGATAGGCATCTTGCTCTATCTGGATAAAATGTCTCTCTCACTAGAAATTTGAAAGTCAAAAGGTAGAAATGAATATGATAATGACCTTTTGGAATTTATATAGATTTTTGAAAAGGGATTTTGGTGGGTTTTCTTTTATTTTAATTAATTTTATTCATGAAATTAGTTCAAATTCATACATGGGCTATATTTTCTTCATCAATGTCAGGAGATAAATTATTTTTTTCATCAAATCATCATCAAATCATGAAATAATCATGAAATTTCAAAATTCTGAAAAATCATCAAATCATTAATTTATCTCCTGAGGGGGCATATTATCGGCAATCATCTAAAAATAAATATATGGGGTATGTCTGGGGCATACTGATTTATTTTCATCGATACTGGGAATAGCAAAAAAAATTTCTTTGAAGCAACGCGTAAACACATCACTTCAAAGAGGGGAAAAATATATACACATAAAATTGGTCTGGAAAATTTGATTAATTAAATACAAATTATTTGATTAATTATTCTAAATTCCCCTACTCTTTGAATAAATATAAATATTTATTTATATAGTTCATGTTCACATTCACATTTTAATTCTTCTAATCTTAATTAATTAAATAAAATTAAATACTTTGTTTGATTTAATTATCATTTCCCTATTTTATTCTATCACATCAATCTTAAATTAATTAAATAAATATTAAACACATTATTGATTAATTCCCATATTCTTCTATTTCAATTTAATAAACAACTTCTATAGTTTTTTTTATTAAATTATTTATCCCTCTTTTGCTAATTTAAATAAATCAAAAATATTTAAATAAAGGCATAAGGAATATTCCTCTATATTTCCTCAAAATCAAACTAGATATCCTATGTCTAATTTATGTCAAAATATGCCAAAATTAATTCATTGAAACTTCATGGGAAGAATTGGAGACAAATTGCAAATTCTTCTCTCAATCTTCTTCCGTCAATCTTTCCTCTTCTCTTGCTTGGTGTTTTCATGGGTGGAGACAAACTCCAAAATCTTCTGAATCTCCTCTATCTCTCACCATTCAATCCTCTAGATTGAATCCAAGCCTCTCTTTGCCATCCTTGTGCATTTCTATAGCCAGGAAATCTATAAATAAAGCTTCATTCAACCAAGAATCCAGATCCAGATTATCTAACTTATGCACTCTTACTCTGCAAGAATTCAAGCATCAAGCATCCAAGCATCCAACATTCTAAAATCATATCATGGCTGCCTCCTATAGCTTCATTTATCAGTTTTCATGTCAATCCATGTCATTTTAGTTTCTTTTATCATCTAGATTTTATCATATTAGTTTTGTATCATTGCATCAACATCATTCCATTCTTTATATTGTCATTTTAATAGTTATAGTGTTATTTAAATCTGAGAGCACAATAGCTTAATAAATCTTTGAAGATAGGAGACAATGAGACATTTTAGTAGATTAATTGCTTAATCTTGGATACCATGTTTCATTAAGAAGTGTTGTATTCCTTTATACCTTATTCACACTTACAACCATTATCATTGGAGTTTCCTTCCCTTGAGTTGACACATTAGTTGGATTTAGAAGAAAATGATGCGATGATGGTAAGGTTGGTTGAGCTCTTGGAATTGGAGGAAAAAATGAACAAATCTATGCAAGTCATACAGGCACAACAAGCACAAGTCAAAATAAATTTTGACATGAAGGTAGTTCATAGGATGTTCCAAGAGGGAGACCTAGTGCTGAAATGGGATGCAAATAGATCCAAAGCTAGAAGATAGTCCAAGTTTGATTCCATGTTGAGTGGTCCATATGTCATCACTAGCTATAAGGAGGCCAATGCATTCATATTTCTAGGTTGGATGGTGAGGCTCTCCCAATCTCAATCAATGGGGTTCATCTCAAATCTTATTTGTGATAAGTTTAGAGTTTTCAAGTATGTATAGAAATGTCAAAAATTATCATTCTATGTTTTGGGAGATAGAACTAAAGGGGGATTAGGGTTCCTCCACCAATTTCCTTTAAGTTTCATTCAAGGATACCTTAGAGATCTCAATCTAGGGATAGAGATGAGGGAAAGAGATCTATAATAAGGTGTCCTAGGGGTGTAATAAAATATTAAAAGAAGGGTTTACCACCAAGCAAGGGCTTTGAAAGAAGGAAATGTAAATGATATGCAAAACTTAAGTATATGACCAAGAAAATGAACTGAAATTGGAACAACAAACTAGAGATAAATAGAGGTGCACCTGAAAACTGAAGAGGCTTGAATTAAGGTTTGAAATCCCATAAATTCTAAATTTTAATGCACACTGGAACTCATACACTAGTAGGGGAGATTTAGTCTGAGTTTAGGTTTTTGAGTTGGAACCAAAATCTGGAACTACTAACTGAGGATCTATAGAAAATGCTTGAAATTTGGTATACTAGGACTCATACACCACAAGTGGTGATTTAGTCCCACTATCAAGGTTGATTGAAAATCTAATATCCTCTAGTTCTCTCCCATAGCTTCTCTCCTATCAAATCTCTGGGTGTAAAACACTGAATTACAACCTATAGGTGACTTTTTGTGATCTTGCAATATAAATGACAACTGCTACAATAAATCCATGTGATTAGCTCCCTCTTTTGCTCCCTTTTTTTGCTTCCACCCATTGTTTCTATGTATTTTTTTTAAATCTTTAAAAAAGTTGGTGCTATTTATTGTGTCGATGCTATTTTTGGTGTTTATTGCACCGACCAGAACAAGAAGGTGCTAAGTTCAATGCAAATTAGTGCCAAATTTTGTGCCATGTTTAATGTCAGGTTCAATGCCAAGTTCAGTGCCAAATTTAGCACTGAGTTGATGTCGAGTTTAGCTCTGAGTGTTACATTAGAAATAACACCTAATTTAATGCCTAATTGTGTACCTACTTTGGAGCATACTTTAATGCCTATTCTATCATTGAGTTTAGCACCAAAATTAGATTCATCAGAGTAAGAAAAAAATATAGCCAGAACACATCTTGTTGTATCTTCAATAGCCCGAGCAAAGCATATCAGAGACACCAAATTATCTCAAGGAAAGACGACATGTTGTCTCACCGATGGACCAATACAACATCACGATGAAGATAGTTATTAATAAAGTACATAGTGGTATTGATGAGACACAAACCTTTCGGTCTGACAAAAAGGATGGTTTCCCTGATACAGTGATGAACTGATAGAAGAAAAGGGTATGAAGAGGAATGGTTTCTATTTGTGAATTATAAACAAAGTTTCTCTGATGATCCGACAACAAAAAGAATGTCATAAGTGATTAATTACAAGAATAAGGTACAATATCAAAGATACTAAGGGGTATCAAGGAGACATCATCTAATATCTCGCTGATGCCCCAAAGGAAAAACAATGAGATACATTCGCTTTGATGGGAAATATGGATATCGGCTAGAGTAAAATCATGGTTCCGTGGATACAACAATAATTATTTCTTTTGAGTGATTTGACAACCCGAGATATTGAGGAGATATTTAAATTAAATGTTCCCGCTAATGACAAGATTGAGAGTAAGTGGGATATTAATGAACTAGATTTGAGAAAAATATAGTTCAAATTGATCACATTTTTGTGGCATTGAACTAAGGAGGGTGGCATCGGGCTAAGAAGGGTGGCGGAAGTATAGTCCTCCAAAAGGAAATTAAATTCCACCTTGAGGGAGCCATATGAAAGAATTAATGGAATTAGCTAGCTTTTAAATTTCTCTAAAGCCAAATGACTATATCAAACGATGAAGCATCAAGAATGGAGTAGATAGCCTAAAAAATGGATACTCCAATTAAGTTACGCTACTAAAAAAAAAAACCTTTTTCTCAGGCTTCATAATGGATCAAAAGCTGAAGGAGATCTGTTTGAAAAAAGACATCTTGTGTCTGGAAGCCATGCAGATGGTGATTGGGAAGAATTTTTTCTTCTCCAATAACTAGACAAGTGAAAATTTAGACATTTCCTCTCATTTTTTGATGTTATTGCTAGATCTAAACCTATCAAAACTGAGGTGCTTAATCTTTCTTTGGATCATGTTCAAGGTATAAATTATGCGCGATGATGTGGATGTGGTGGTGGTGGTATAGCTGAGAGTTGGAATTTCATTACCGGATGACATTGACAAAGTATTTCTACAAGGTGTAGAGGTGGAGTGGAATCCCTTCATCATGGACATGAGAGTTGAAGGTCTGGAGCACCACAAGAGATGGGAAATAGTTGGCTACAACTTCCCATGTAGAGGGTTGGGATTGAACAAAACACAAGGCTTGGAATGGTTTCATGTGTTTGCAAACCTGGTGAAATCCACCAAATTCTATGATGAAGAATAAGAAGGATGGTATCGGGTGGGGTGGTTGTTGGGTGTTTTCTCTTGTTTTGTCTAGTGTTTTGAATTAATATAGAGTTGTTTGGCTCATTATCGAATCTGTAGCTTGTGGTAGATCTTGTTAATTTTGGATTTTCATAAGGGTGGTCATAGGCACTTAGTGCCATTCAATTTTTTTATGATGTAAATTTTTGCACTCAATATAATTCATGTAGCTCAGTTGCTTAGTACAAATTAAAAAGAAAGAGTAATGCATAACAAATGAGATAACACAATTTGATTAATATTCTTTTTTATAATTTTTTATAAATTTTATTTAAAATTACTTAGATATTCTTTTGGTTGAATTCATGATTGCTTGGTCCTATGTCCATATCTTAGGGATTAGAACATATTAAATATATTATATCCTAGGTCTATGTTATCCATAAAAAATGTGTTATAGTTATAACATGTACTATGATGTTTGGGAATGGTACCGTTGCAAGGCTCTATTGAAAGGATAAGGGCAAAAATTACCTGGTTTCCTCATTTCCTTGATTGGAGATCGAGCACTTGCTGCGAGAGAAATTTAATTTATTTGTCACATTGTCTTGTAGATCAGGAGGTGGAGTAAATGTGTTCTGAGGTGGTTGAGGTGTTTGATTGAGAGGTGGAGCATTAGGTATGTTGGTGGGAGTTTTTTGAAAACTCTGATGTACGATTAGGGCTTGCTAATATGCCTGGATTTGCTACTATACCAACAACACTTGTTGTTGGTCTTGTTGTTGTTGCACCAAAAAATATTTTTGTTGGTTTTGCTACTACTGTGCCAATAAAGCTTGTTGTTGGGCTTTCTATTGAGATTCTTTTTGTTGTTCTTGATATTGTTGTAGGGCTTGTTGATATGATTTTTGTTGGGCTTCTTGTAATTGTGCCTTGTATTGATCTTGTGCTTGCACTTGTTTAGCCTAATATTGGGCTTGAGCTTGAGCTTGTGCTTGTTGGGTTGCTTGTGCAGTCTAGGTAGCCTGTATGACTTGAGTGGCTTGTTGTTGTTGCAACAAAGCTTGAGCTTGGTAAGCCTATTGTGCTTTTTGTGGTTCTAATTGTGCTTGCACTTGTTGGTTTTGAATTTGATGAAGTTCCTTTTGATAGGTGGCTGATTGAGCTGCTTGCAAAATGATGCTAAAGGATTTTTTCATGCTGGGTTTTGGTGGTGGTCGTCGTGGATTAGGAATAGTATTAGCCATTGTGATGAGAGGGTTTTTTGTATTGATAATTGGGGTTTGGGTGGTGGATGGTGTGATTGATACACTTTGTCCTTGGTAGACCGTGTTTTGAGATACTTGGGGGATGGTAGATGATGTGTTAGTTACTTGGGTTGCTTGAATGGTTTCCACCCATTGTTGTGATATCAATGGAAAGATGGTAGGATTTAGTATGATGTTTTGATTTATGATTGGGGGGGTTGCTTGGATTTTTTTGATTGATGGCGGATAAAGGGGGAAGGCCTAACCCAAGGGGTGATGTGGATGTTAATGGCGAAGGAAGAAATGGTGAAAAAATGGGTGGTGTATTCCCTTGGAGAGATGATGATGAGGGATCACATATTCCACCTGGTCCAAATAATTTGCCTTCTCCTTGCGAGGTCATAGGGAGAGAAGTTTGTGTGTTGAGAGGATACACCGATGTTGAGCTAAAAGAGGATGGATGGGTAGGATTATGAAATGCAAGCGAAACATATGGGTGCAATAGATTTAGTGGTATGGATTGGCCCAATCCAGTGTTTGCATCCAAATCTTTGTTATTCACAAGCGGTTGTGCTTGAAGTGCATGAATCAATGAGCTTCCCTTGTTGATGATTGGTGGAGTTGGAGCAATGGATTATGTTATTTTCAAGATGCTTTGGGTTATGCTTTGATATGGAGGTGTGGGTGGGATTAGAGGCATGATCCCAAGAGGATTTTCCACAATAGTGCTTACGTCAAAATTAAAAGGAAGTTGAGCCCCTTCGTTTGCCAACTCAAGCATGTATTGGGAGGGATTGAGCCTCATCATGGAATTCACAATTCTTTGAATTTCAAGATTTTTATCCATTTCAAGAATTTCATCTTGTGTCATCCCTAGGAAATTATTGGTGATGTCTTCCACCTATCCTTTCTCTTGAGGATTTTGTGATGATAGAGGAAAATTGCTTATAGGATTTCTCAATCCAATAGGATTCATTTTAGGAGTGGTTTGGATTAGGTCACTTGAAGTTGATAATGTTTCTTTATTGGTTTCCATGTTCTTCTTGTGTTGTGATCTAGTTTGCACCATAAAATAGGGATCAATTTTCAAGAATATACGAGATGAACCTCTAATTCTTTAGATCAATCTAACTCTAGGCACAAAAGAGAAAAACTAGGATGATTAAGGATCAAAGGTGATGATGAGACAAATAGAAGACGGATGATGTGAATGATTGAACCCTTGAGAAATATTGAAGGAGATACTAGCCTTTAGGACTTGATTTGATTTGATTTAATTTCAATCTTGGCTTGATTGGATTCTAGTTTGGATAGTGAACTTGTAAAATCTAAGAGGTTGGATGTTGTCCTAGAGTAGACTTCTACACACGATGATAATTTGACTAAGTGTGTGAAGAAGGATTCATCTATACACCCCTAGTCAAACAAGATAATTTTGATTTGATTTTTCTTTTGGATAATGAAATTATAAAACCTCAAGATATTGGATGTTTTCAAGAGGTAGATTTGTTTACACAGATTAATAATTTGATAAAATATGTCAAGAAGGATTTATGTACACACACCTAACCAAACAAGATGATTTGGATTTTCCAAAAGTCTAGTATGAAAGATTTTTTCAAGATGTCCAAGAGTTGTTGATGCAATGATTTTGATTTAATGTTTGAGGGATGGATGAAAATGATGACTTTGATCATAGTGTAGACCTAGATAGAACTCCTTTATACAAGACCTCGGTTTTGAAGAACATGCTTGGTACTCCCTATGTGAGAAAGTAATTTTTTTGAAAAATACTTGGATTTTGTTGATGGTAAAATTCTAAAAATTAGGATTTTTCTTTGAAGCACATTTGTAAAAGTTGAAAGTCAATCTTTCTCTAAATTTGTAAAGCATCGAAAAATGTTTCTTGTGAGCTTTTTGACTAAGACCTTTGGATTTTGGTTTTCAGATTTTGATCTTTCGGGAAATCATTTGGAAGAGCACATGTGTAGGGTTCAATTGTTTCTTATATTTTCTTAATGAATTGCTTTTACCACAAAAAATTATTGATTAGGTTCTTAGACTATATGTCTAATGTCCTAACTTCTTACCATCCCACAAATTACATTATGTGGGAATCAGGGAAATTAAGGAAAAAAATTCCTAATGTTGACTTTAGTGAGAACAAATTATGATATGAATCCAAATACTTAGAAGCCTCTAAGGATGAAATCCCAAGGGAAAGAAAGACTATTTAAAAATTTCAAAGGTATTTGTTCCCCCTAAAGGGTTTGAAATTTTGAAGACTTTGTGAATATTTGTTTTCAAGCGTTTTGGATCCAAGCAAAGTATTTTGATTTCAAATAAAATGCACAACCCTAGGATGAAAAGAGGCAATATTTGTTGAGTTCCAACTTGGATAAATCTAGACACACCTAATTTTAGTGGATGATTAGATTCTTGACTATAGGCCCACCCTTACAATGCAATCGCTTCTCAGTTCAGCCAAGCATCAATACCCATGAAACTCCCATGGCATACTTCTCATCTCTACCAAGAGCTGTAAAATTGTGGGACGACTTCAGAATGATCATTCTTGCATGAACAAATAGATAAGGATTTTGGCTTTTACATAATTTTGGATCCTAATAAAGGAACTCATTCAGAAAGCCACATGAGAGGCAAGATCAACTCATATAAAGAGTATCACCTGCTTGTCTGTAGGGGTTCCTGTAATGATGAGATTTTCTCAACATTCAAATTTATATACCAATTGGGAGAAGCTTGGCATTTAGCTCCTTACCAGTTTGAGTCGTTCCCTTGGGGTGAGTACTTTTTCCCACCAAGGCAGGCTCTCTAAGGGTGAACAATAGTGAAGGACTTAATTTTTAGTTCAAGCACCTAACAAATTTAGGTAGGAGCACACACAATACCTTTTCTTCACACTCGCAAGGCTTGTTCAATTTTAAGAATCCAAATTGAAGTGTGGAGGTAATCACTTATACAACTTAATATCACAAAAAAACTTTTGTTTCTCAAGATCACTATAAAGCATGAGAGAAGTGCATACATCTTTTTAATGTTATTATCTTGTAAAACATATTACAAAACAAAGAGCACACATGTTATTTTTAAGCACAAAGAAATAATATAAATTATTTTTAAGCACCAATTTGGAAGTGTGAGATTTGTTTGTTAATTTATTAAGTCACAAAACAAAATCTAGTGAGTTGCATATGGTTCTTTTAAATCCCCTTTTTTTGTTATTTTTAAGCCCAAACAAAAATTATTGAATCCTAAGAAGCAAGAAGATAACAAATCCTTAGATAGAGAATTATAATTTTTTCCCAAAGTGTTTAAAAATATTTGATACAATGAGATAATGATGACATAGAGAACTCTTGGTCTTCAATTCCTTCACCTTTGATCAATTCAACCTACAAAAATTGGATAATACTACAAAAAGAGAGGCTAAAAACATGTTTGAAGTCAAAATAACCAAAATGAAAAAAAGCACATGCTGAAAATAAATTGAAATCGACCTTTTACTTAACCCCAGTTGTGCAATCTGCATATACGACATAGTTTGGAGAAGTCAGGGGTGCAATATAGCACTGCTGAGGACTGAGAGTGACACTCTATAGAAAAATAGTAAGCACGATTGCGGTGCAATTTCCACCAATGGCACAGTTTGGAATTTGGAAGCCAACATCAGAGTAAGAAATTCAAATTTTATAGGCGGGAAGACTTTAGCGGTGTAGTTTAGAGTTTAGAAGTGGCACAATATAGTGCAAATGGACTGATAGTGACTGAGTTTCCTATAGACAACAAAATTCATCAAAAAAGAATAGACTTTTTAGAAACACGTGTTGATTTTCTCCAGATTCTCCATCCTTCTAGCGCCAAAATATGAATGGTGAACCTATACCCTCACAAACACAAGAGAAAAAACATATAATTATATCCTTATGAAAGTTAGATCAACATTCCCCATGAAATTAGTTTGAAACATGAAAATAGAAAATAAAATAAAGAACACTATAATAAAAGCTATCAAATCCTATTAGAATGAGCAAACTCTTAATCCCATGGGGGAATTGGTGCCATTTTGATGTGGAAAATGTCCCTTTTCCAATTCCTTGTAAGCTTGATGATCAATGGTGATGAATTGATGCTCCTTGATGAAATTTCTTCATAATCTAACTATGAAAATATGAAAATGGATATCAATTTCTTAAAAACTTGAAGATAATGATGTTGCATGAAGTTGTGGATCCAAAATTCAAATCAAAGCCTCCTATAAATAGAAGAGAATGATGGAGGAAGAGGAAAAATGGATGAATGTGGGAAAAATACCAACCAATGGGAGAAGGCCACTTGTCCACATGTGATTGGAGGAGGAATGAACAAGTTGGAGGGAGAGAAGAATGGAGTAAATGCCACTTGGCTCAACGCAAAAGATATGTAAGAGGCCTTTAATATCTTGTTGGATGTACTCATCCCTTTTGGAGGGATTTTCAAATTTGAGGAATATTCCCTCATTGATGCCAAGTTTAGAGAAAATAAAGGAATTAATAAATCAATTAAATTGATTTATTGTGTAAGTTACAAAATCTAGAGGATTTGATGGATTAGGATTAGGATTAATCAAGATTTGATTAATTTAGATGAAGATAAGCTGATTTGACAATTTTGATTTTGATTTTGGATTTAAATAAATCAAAGTTGAGAGGAATAATGGATATAGATTTAATTAAATAAAGATTGATTTATTTAATTAAAGAGGGTGATGCTAGTCTTAAATCAAATAAAGATCAATTTATTTAATTTAAGGAGATGACTTTAGAGAGTGATTAAATAAAGTGAATTATTTAATTACAAGAGGGATTATAAGATTAATTAAATAAAATTATATATTAAATAATAGGAGAGGGTGTCTTAATCAGATAAATTTGATTTATTTAATTAAGAGAGGAAATATGATGAATTTAATCAAATAAAGATTATTCAGTTAAATTGATTAATAAAGGAGATGATTCAGGATGAACTGGTGTTAGTAAGATCATGATTAGGTGTGTAGGATCAAATTGTATATTTTTTGTGTCTACATTTTGCCCCTCTTTGAAGCAATGTACCTATTGCGTTGGTTCAAAGAATAGATTGCTAAGATAATTTTTTTTTTTAAAATTGATTTTCATATGCCCCACTCCTTCCTGAGTGAGAAGGATTATGTTGGTATACTGTCCCCTCAAGAGATTGAACCAAAAATTGGATTTTTGGGTGATCTCACAAAAAAAGAGGACAAGTTGCTCGACGGGTCTAGAAAAAGGGTCCAGGGTGCCAAAAAATGTGCTAAAACACGAAAAAATGATGCAAAACGACCCTCAATCGGGCGAAAACAGGGTCAGGGTGTAAAACCCTAGTTGGATGGCTAAACATGATAAAAAAACCCTAACTTTCAAGCTTAAATAGGCCCCAAGGGGTCACTTTCAATTCATTTGCACACTTGGCCTTTGAGAGATTTTGCATTTTTGAGTTCTGACCATTGATCGAGATGCCGCAACAGCTACTTCCATGAAATGTGTCAGATCGAGTGCGAGTCTACCAATGGCCAGCTAGTGCAAGACCACCGGTATGTGACCCTTATCCATCTTGTCTTTACAATTTTTGAGCATATTTAATAGGGTCTAAAATTCAAACTAGGTCAAGCGGCATAGTATAGTGTCACTAGAAGGGAAGAATTGGTGTTGCATTTGTAGACTATGCCACTGCGGTGGAGTTTAGAAATTAGGGTTTTGGGCATAGTTAGGCGCATGTGCAAATTGTGTTGTTGTGAGCCAATTTTGGAATTAGGCTTAGGGGCACAGTCAAACTACGACGCTGCAACACAGTTTGGAGTTTGCAAACAATGCTGCAATTGCAAGCAACACCGTATTATCTATTTCAATTGTGAAAACTTAAGGCAAGATCCTAATTTTTTTATGAAACTTGACTTTGTGGCTTTTCTTGCATAGGAGGACCTCGAGATACTGCATTCATAGGAGCACTGATCCCTAATTCTCAATAGATTAGTTGGTATGAACGACCTACTCCAGGAGCACCTTGGGGCAATAGGGTTATGGTACATTGCATACGGAACCCCCGTCAGGACACATTTCGACATGATGACTACCCTAGCAGAGAGATGGCATAGTGAGACATCATTGTTTCACTTGCCCATAGGAGAGGCCATAGTTACTTTAGAGGATTTCTAGCACATCCTTCGACTACCCATCCACAAAGAGAGAGTCATCTATGATGTGGATGCTAGGAGGGATGCCTGCTTCAAGGTCATGGAGCTCGATGAGATTATTTTTGCTGAGGGGTAGATATAGTTAGAGCAATATAGGGGCATAGTGACCAGTTTTAGATTGATTTTTTCCACCATTATCTCTGGTCTTGTGGTGCCATATTGGCGTAGGTGATATTTCAGCCCAAGATGGGGTCTCGCCTAGTGGTGGATATTCGGGCGGTGAGAGTTCTTTGCATGAGGGCCAGTGTTGTTGGCCTCCTGTTACCATGACTTACATGAGTTCGCATATCTAGATAGTAGGGCCATTTGGGAGGGATTTTCAAATTTGAGGAATATTCCTTCATTGATGCCAAGCTGAGAGAAAATAGAGGAATTAATAAATCAATTAAATTGATTTATTGTGTAAGTTGCAAAATCGGATTTGATTGATTAGGATTAGGATTAATCAATATTTGATTAATTTAGATGAAGATTGGCCAATTTGACAATTTGACTTAGATTTTGGATTTAAATAAATCAAAGTTGAGAGGAATAATGGATTTAGATTTAATTAAATAAAGAGGGCGATATTAGTTTTAAATCAAATAAAGATCAATTTATTTAATTTAAGGATATGAATTTAGAGAGTGATTAAAAAAAAGTGAATTATTTAATTACAAGATGGATTATAAGATTAATTAAATAAAATGATTTATTTAACTAATAGGAGAGGGTGACTTAATTAAATAAATTTGATTTATTTAATTAAGAGAGGAAATATGATGAATTTAATCAAATAAAGATTATTCAATTAAATTGATTAATAAAGGAGATGATTCATGATGAACTGGTGTTAGTAAGATGAGGATCAAGTTTGTAGGATCAAATTGTATATTTTTCATGTCTACAAATAGTGTATGCACTCTAAATGGTTAATAAATATATTTTAATTTTCTTGAGAAAATCTTGGTAGAAGTCATTAAAGGAAACCTATAGTTTTTAGAGAAATTAATCCTATATGGTTTCATTTTTGTAAAAAAATGGATGTGATCTTATGTGAAATTTCTTAATAATTTTCATTTCTAATTTGATTCAATTATGAAAAATATTTAAGTGGGTGTGTATTTCTACCACCTTACCTTTTTTGTGAATATTGTTATAAATATATATATATATCTTTATCAAATTCTATAAATTTTGGCAAGGGCTTCACCATCTTTGATTCCAATACAGATATTCATTAAAGAGTGGACACATGTTCTTTGTTTTCCAATTTCTCATGTCCACCTAGTCAAAATGAATTCAAATTGTATTACAAAGTATATACATTCATTAATACCATTTTTTAAAAAATATTTTAGTTATTTAATTGATTATATGGTTGCAAACCTTCCTTTGTTTGTTCTCATTCTATATCACAGATGAGAAGGTTATCTTGGATGTAAGTTTAAAAAATCCCTCTTATTTGTGATGAAGTTTTGGATTTTACTGACAAAAGAGTGTCTCTTTGATCTTTTTATTTCTTTACTACTTTACAACATTGATTTTTCTTAATATTATTGTGAAAGTATTTTATGCAAGTGAATTGTAAGTGCAACAATGGAAGGACAATCTTCAACCCTAAACCCTCTACCCTATACATTGGACCCTCAACCCTAATCCTTTAACCATATACCCTCAAACCTCTAACCTAAATGCATGCTCTACCCTCAAACCTTAACCATCAATTCTAAACCTTTAAACCCTAAACCCTAAACCCTTAAACCTTCTATTTTCCACCCTCAACCCTTAACCATCAATCACAATCCCTTAAACCCTAAACCCTAAACCCTCAAACCTTATACCCTCTACCATCAACCGTAATCCCTCAACCCTATACCCTCAACCAAATACCTTAAACCATCAACCCTATAGGTCCTCAACTCTGTACCCTGAATTCTCAACCCTCTACCCTATACATTGGATCCTCAACCCTCATATATCTTTGTCCCTCCCTCCTCTTCTCCCCTTCCCTCTATCTCACTTATCCCTCCATCTCTCCCTCCATCCATCCCTCCCTCTCTATGGCCCTAATCCCTCAACCATAAACCATCAACCCTTAAACACTCAACCCTAAACCCTAAACCCTCAACCATCATCCCTTAAACCCTAAACCCTTAAACCGACAACTACCATCTACCCTCTACCCTCTTACCTCAGCCCTTAAACCCAACTAAAATCTCTACCCTAATCCCTCAACCCTCTACCCTTAAACCCTAATCCCTCAACTCCTATACCCTCTACCCTATACATTGGACCCTCAACCCTATACACTCAACCCTTAAACCCTCTGCCCTCTACCCTCAACCCTATTCCCTCAACCCTTAAACACAAGTAAAATCTCTACCCTAATCCCTCAACCCTCAACCCTTAACCATTAAAATCTAATCCCTCAACCCCTATACCCTCTACCATATGAATTTGATCCTCAACCCTCCATCCTCAAACCTTAGAGCCTCTACCCTATACATTAAACCCTCAAACCTCAATTCTCAACCCTCAACCCTTGATCCCTCAACCCTTAAAACCTAAACCCTCAACCCCTATACCCTCTACCCTATAAACTGGACCCTCAACCCTAATCATTTAACCATATACCCTCAAACCTATACTGTAAACTCTCTACCCTCAAACCTTAACCCTCAACCATTAAAACCTAAACCCTTAAACCTTCTACCATATGTACCGTCAACCCTAATCCCTCAACCCTATACCCTTAAGCCAATACCCTAAACCATCAACCCCATAGGTCCTCAACCTTATACCCTCAATTTTCAACCCTTTACCCTATACATTGGATCCTCAACCCTCATATATCTATGTCCCTCCCTCCTCTTCTCTCCTTCTCTCTATTTCATTTCTCCCTCCATCTCTCCCTATTAAGAATAATAAAGTTAACAAAGTTGCTTATTTAAATAATTGAGTTATGTGCATTAATATTTTATTAACTTTTTTATCTTCATAAACATATGTTGATACAAAATGAATGGAAGAAGCATCCAAGTAATTCTAAGTTTTTTTTTCAACAATTCATACCAAAGACTAAAAAATTTAAGGATATTGCAATAGGTAATTTGTATTGACACAAATATTATTACTGAAGCATTTCAAAGTTTAGGCCATAAGAATCATCATTTTTTAAACATGGATTACAAATAATTCTGAATATTTAGAAGTCTTGGTCATTAATATTATTGTCTGCTACAATTTCATCCAGTGTATCAGTGTCAGTGTTCATATGTTCTTTCTAGTATTTAATATTATCATCGTCCTCATCTTGACCTGCATTATCTTCATCATCATTGAAATTTGACTATAGACCATCTATATTGTTACCAGATGTATTCAGATCATCATTTTCTATACCATCCATATTGTTGTCTTCCATAACATCATCTAACTCTGGATTGTTGTCTTCTTGTACCTGATAATAACCATCTTCAGCATCATCATGGATGCAAATTTCTTCGATTTTCTCTAATCCATCTCTCATTTTTTTGGCCATCATTATTTTGCTTAGTATCCACTAATGTATCTTCAAATACATGCCTTAATCTTGGATCATAATGTTTGGAAAATATCCATTTCGGGTCCAAAATATCTTCATAGAAAAATACCTGTACATGAACAACATACATATATTTGATGTATGTTACATTTTTTTTATTGATTAATAAACATATGTATATATTCACAATAAACTATGAATTAATAGATTAATGATCACTACCGCTTCTTGTTTGAGTTATAGAAATATCTGCTCACAATGAATTGGTAGAACACAAGGCTCCTTATCCTCTGGTAGGAAGCATAAGGAATCTATAGAAAAAAATCCATTATAGGTATCATGTCTTTGTGTCCTTTCAAATTCTTCATAGCATCTACATTTAAAAATACAACATTTAAAAGAGAGGTAATCCAACTCAATAATTTTTTGTATTTTCCCAACATATTGTAATTCCCTTCAATTATATTCTTATCTTTTGAGCTTGATCAACTGGATTGCTTGAAGTCAACAATGATGACACAATTGAAGGATTGTCTCTTTGCATATACACTTTCTACATGATAATGTTGACTATATCCCCACATTGCTGGATATTTCCTTGCCTATGAAAGACCATTTATTTTTGTGAAAAAAATATAATGACAAATATTAAAATAGTTAATAGTTTCAAAACTATAAGGAGACATTTTGTAAAATTCCAACTGTACCTTTCTTTCACATCCTCTAGAATCTGGGGCATTTTTGAAGATGTGCATAGGATATAATAGGTGAGATATTAATAGATCCTTCTAGTAAGGGAGTTCATAAAATATTGATTTCATTTTCATTCCTTCCGGCATATTAACTACAACTATTTTTGGTTCTACAATTGAATCACCCCGATCGAAAAAATCCTCCCAAGATTTCAATTCAGCGTCTTCATACTTCTTAAGCCAATAAATTGGACCCATAATCATGGGAGGGCCTCTATTTTTAACTTTTCCATCAAATTGATTCTTCAGGCAATTTCTAAACCTATGATCTAGTGGTAGAAAAACCCTGTTGTTTGTGTAAATAAATTTATGTAGATCTTTAGAATATCGCACATGAAATTATTTTTCACATCTTGGACATGCAAATATCGCCTTTGTTTGAATCCCTACAATTCAACAAGTAATTTTAATAACATCAAAAAAATAGTATTAAACTAAGTATGAAAGTTGGGATGAAAATAAATTATGAGTGTAAATACGTAAATATCTTATCTTACCAAAACAAACACCAAGTCCTAGGAAATCATGAATATTCCAACATAGCACACCATACAACATGAAGGACCTATTTGATGGAGGACATGATATTCCATACGTTTAACAGTTGCATGTCATCAATAAAAGGCATAAGATAAACATCCATTTTTTTAACTTGATTTTTTCCTTGAAAAATGAGAGTCAACATAAGGCGGTCCTTTCTAACACTCATCCATGAGCGAATATTGTATACTATCAATCTGACTGGCCAAACACTATAATATGAGCTCAAGAAAGAGAATGGGCATACTCCATCAATTGTAAGACCAAACTTGATACTATGAAGTTCATCTTTGAATTTTCTTGGCCATTTTTCCTTTATGTGTTTCATTGCTTTGGAGTTGGCAAAATCCACTTAAATAAATATAAACAAAGTTGATGAATGTTTACAAATTATTTACACCAATTGACAATGCAAAGTAAGAAATAGATTTTAACTCACTCTAGTAGGGTAGTGAATCCTTTATCTAACCAACCAAATAGCGGCTTGATTTATAATAATATTAATCTACATGCTATTTTTGAGGTTCTACTTGCACCTTGTAACACCCTTCTATTTTTCTTTATGGACAGGATAGTGTGTCCTTGTTTTGCGTTGATTTATACTTCTGGATATTCAGATACTTTATCTTGTGTGTGTATTTGATTGCTAGTTATTGAACGATAGACTATTCTATGTGATGTGATTTGAGTTATCTGATGATTTACGTTACATGTTTTATTGGTATAATGATGATGTTAGTTAATATAACATGTTAGTGCTTATGAGAATATTTGATATATTGTAGAAGTGTTAGTTTTGTTGAGTGTATTGGTGAAGACGATGGATTTGCATCACTCGCTTGCGAGCACCCTACGAATCTAAGATTTCTTCTTCACAGTGTGTATTATATGCTGTTATATTTTATGATGTTGGTTATTATGTTTCAGGATTGCAGGTACATGACATCGACTCCACCTGGTTTCACAGGTCTGAGCGTGTCGATCCAATGGTTAAGTTGATGGGAGATAGTAGCTAGGTAACATGTGTCAAGTCTACACCCTAGCCTTAGTGTGTCGTCAATCATCTGTGTCGAGTCATTGTTTGCTTTACTTTAATGTTATTTAATTTTAAAGATTCTTGTTTTGGAAATAGATGTTTAGAATAATTGCGTTATATCATGTTGATGATTATTATATTTAAATTTTGCAATGTGGATAAAATTTATATTTAAATTAATTAATTACATTTAATTTATTTAATTGATTAAATTTAATCCAAGGGGTTGAATCTAAGTATTAAATAATTTAATTAATTAATTAAACGTGATGCTAGAAAATTAAAAGAAATAAAAGAATTAAAATTAATTTGGAATTTAATTTCAATTTGTGGAAATTTAATTATTTTTGAATTTCATTTCAATTAAGTTGAAATTAATTTAGAAATTGAAATTGGATTTGAAAAGCAAAGTTAGTTTTCAATTTTTGGAGATAATTGATATTTAGATATTTTATGTTTCAGTTTTGCATGCAAAATCATATTTGGTTGTACAAGATATTTTTAATTAGGCATGCATGTGTGAGTTGAATTTATGAATTAAGGATGGATTGCAAAATTCATAGAGGGAGAGAATTTTGGAAGAGGGAAAATCTTATTCTGGTGTGAGAGGATAATTTTGGGAAAATTGCACAGAGGAAGGATTGAAGCAACTTTTGTTTTTGGATGTGAGTTGAGGAAAGTCAGTTTGAATTTGTTGAAGTTTCTGAGATTGGATCCATTGCACATTTAAGAAAAATATAGGGAATCCTTGGAGAAGGCTTGCATCAGAAATTTCATTCTCTTCCTGTAGCTTAGAATTCCAAGTTTTGTTATGTGGTTTTCTAGTTCTAGTTGTTTAAAACAAATATTTATTGTTCATGAAAATTGTTTGTTGAATTCATTAAGAATTAGGATTTGATAATTGAAACTAGATATAAATTAAACCAAAATTATAGGGAATATTGTGTAAATCTTTGTAGAAGTTAATTTAATTGAGAAAATGGATTGTTTTGTTGTTTAAATTGAACTATGAGGTTAAACAAAATATTAGAGAGTTTTTAGAAAATTTAAACCTCTATGGGAAAACAAATCTGTTTGGAAAACTCCTCATTTGAAATTTAGACCCATTTGATTTTATTGTTCTTCTAATTGTTTAAAAATTTAGAAAATTAGTTTAAAAAATAAAAAATAAATTTTTTTGTTAAACCTCTGTTGAAAATTGGACTTTCTGGAAAAATCTCTTCAATCTAACTTATCATGAAAATTCTGGTTAAATATATATATGATATATATTTACATATGTATATACATATTTTGTTAATAAATATATATACATATGCAAATACATATGATATATACATTTAAATTGCTGTTGAAAATTCTATTTGAAAAGTTTGTGTCGCTATCCGTACGGCGGACGAATTCTCGTGATAACATAAAGGGTTTTTGGATTGCTGTTTTTGCGAAGGTTTTATTCGCAGCGTATGTTTTATGTTGGTATGGGGGTTGGGGAGGATCTACCTCCCCACAGCCGCCCCCATATGGGAGCGACTGTGTGGAGGGAGACCCTCTCCACACCTCCCCTTGCTTTGCTTATGGGAGTATGGGGAGCGGCAGATGTACAGCCACGCCCCCTCTCCCTTCCTGTTGCCACGCCTTGGAGGAATATGGAGGGGTCGGCTTTAGCCGACTCTCCATACTGTGTAATTTTCATTTAATTCTTTTTATTAAACCCACGGCCTTGGGAATGGTGGGGTTTGTAATTTTAATAAGTTTTATTTTATGTTTATTAATATATGATGCACAATATATATATCGGTATAAATAGTTATTTGTTTAAAAGATTTAAAATTTATTTATAAATTGATAAATATATATATATTGTACATCTAGATATTATTAAAGTTTATTTGTTTTAAATAAAACAATTTTATAATTTTGGATAAGATAGAAGATAAAGTTAAATATTTATATATAGAATTAAATATATCAATATATATTGAATGTATATATTATAAGAACATATATACATATATATTATTTTATATTTAATATCTTATCATGTTTTAGTTGATGTACTCTATTTAGTATTATTGGATTTTTAAAATAGAAATGATTACTTTGCATAATTCAAATTGATATGGAAATGGCAATTGAATATAATGATTAAATTATAGGATATAAATGGAAAGTGAAAGAAATCCAGTTAGTAGAGGACTTAAGTTGATTTTTAAGAAAACGTTGAATTTCAATTTAAATTGTTTAAATTAATATTTCTTATAATTGTAAATTGAAGACACTTATTTAATTATTTCTATTATTTTGAAAGAGAAATAGTTTTATATTATTGTGAATAGAGATTTTAAAGATAAGGTGGAATGCATGGTTGAGTTGTTAATGAAAAGGGATATTTTAAGATATTTTATAAATTGCATGTTTTAAATGGATAGTTGATGAGACATAGATTTGGATAGAAAATTGAAAAGCTTATTGACTATAGTTTTATGTGTATTAAAAGTTAATTATGGAGATGTTATAATGAAGAGACAATTATATTACCTTAACTCATTTATTTTCTATTTTGGGCAATTTAATTATTGTGAATGAAATTATGAATGAGATATGGATTTAGAATATCCAAAAATAGTAGATTCCTCTTGATTGTCTTTTAGATTTATTTTCTTCGTACTTCGCAAAGGGTTGTGATTTTTAAATAGTTTAAATTTCCTATTATGAAAATGGAAAATGGGTATATGGTTATTTGATTAAACCCTGTTATTGTGTCTTTTCCTTTGTAAACGTTACTTATTGTTTGAGTATGGATTTACGAAATCCAAATATTAGATGTGAATTATGACTTGAATGCTTTTGTAGCCATGTCGTCATATTGTATTTTGGGATATGGGATTATGTGTTAGTCCAATTAATAAGTCTTCCAGAGAATCTTAGAGGATCTAAGAGGGTTGTCGATTCATGATGTCAACTAGTGTTTTCCCTTGGGTAGTGCATGATATTTTATCAGTAGTTACATAGTTTCCATGAACGGGGTTGTTTTGTACCTCCTGTGAATGGAGTGGACTATGTGTTGTTGCCTCCAAGATATTTGGAGTGTGTTCTATTATTTGTTCATCCTTGTGATGGAATGGTTTTGATACCTAGGTTGTATGCACTTGTGATTCCCTTGGTGATTAGTTTGTTTGTGTGTTGTCGAATAGAAGAGTGGCTTCCATTAGGGGCTAGAGCCTGGAAGAGGTAGGATTTGGGTAACCTATGAAAGTGAGTTTAATCAAGTGATAACTAAAATTGAAATGAATATTGGGGAGTACTACACACTAAAAAGATAAGTTCTAGCTTCATTCATAGTCAAGTGCTAGTTAAGACTTGGAATGAGTCGAAAGGCCTAGAATGGCATAGTCATCCATCTTGTCAATACGAGAGGTATTTGATTCCGCATTAGTAAGTATGAGGGCCGAGGGTCGGTAGAGGCCATTAGGATTACCAGAGCCTATGAAGATCCACTGAGGGTAACTTATTATGAGCTGTGCAATGACACTCTGTCTAGGACAACTATTTTGTTTGGTATTTTATGTTATGAGTATGGTTCTCTAAACATACTTGATCTATTTTATGTCTGTAAGCAATGTGACCTATGTCAATGATGTGAGAATTGTTCTTGTGTTTTACTTATGTTGTACTTTTGTTTGCTTGAGTCAGTATGAATCTGCCTTTGGTTAGTGGTTGTAGATATTTGTCCATGTTACGTTGTTGCTATCTCCTAGCATGGGGGGTGGTCCTTTGGGTACCACTTGGTTGGGTGAAAATGCACCAAAACCGTTGGGTCCCCATTCTTCTTTTGTACTTGGTGATGAGACATCCAGTGGGACAACTCGCGGTTCTTGAGTTATTCTTGCATTGTAATATTTCAAATTGTATATGATATTTATCCCTCTTATGTTTATGAGGTGAGATTCTATAATTGTAATACTTTTGTACTATTGTCTCATTCTGGGAATGAGTGATGTATCTATTGGATTATGTAAATGAATATGAAATTGTATCTTGGATGTTTATCTTATTATGTAATGTTGTATGATGCTTATTTTATAAAGTATAAAATGCTATGGTTAATGTATGATGTTTGTGTGGGTTTAGGTAATCCTAACCTTGTAGCCTTAGAGGTTGTTCTTAATTAGTAAGTGAATGTGTATGTCAATTGCACTTTAAAAAAAAAATTGGTTCATTTTAATCGTTAATTACAACTTCCTTTAGGGTTGCATGGTGGGGCATTACACACCCTATTTGAACACGGGTGTCTTCGATGCTTGCTTGATGGGGTATTTTAGGTTGTTATCATCAACATTACGTTGGTGGTAATTACCCATGTTACCATCATTATTGCCAACCATATGATCATTATTGTTATCATTTTTTCCATCCCCAAAGAAATTTTTAATAATTTCATTCAGTCCTTCTTCATGCACTTTATTTTCACTATCATGATCATCATCATTAAGGCTATGTAAGCATGCCATAAGTGTATGCAGATCTCACTAGCTCTTCAAATTTCTCGGGTGGTAGCATTTTCGTCAATCTTGCTCTTTTTTCCCTGGTATTGTTTAAAGGATGGTTTGGATCATCCCATCCAAATCTTAATAACCCTGTTGGATCTTGGGTATGGGTATGTGTAGGATCATCATGGAGAAAATGGGCCCGTAAGTGGCGATGAAAATTTAGAAAAATCAGAGTTAGGAAACTTGACATAAAAAAATAAACAAGTTATCTATATTATTTCAAAAATATGTAAGAAAAGAATCTATAGAAAATCGAATGTAGTTTCTAAACTACTAGGTTTATTTTAAAAAAAATCTATTTGGTGAAAATTTGAAATCTCAATGCAGTAGTATTTAAATTTCAGGGGAAAAATAAGAAGTGTTTGTCTGACCACCCTAACCACAATAAAATGATAATATTTTTTCATAATATTTAATATATAAGTAGAGGACTAATGTCCCAATGTGATGTATATTATTTTGTAATTTTTTCCAAGTAAATAATTAATTATGAATTTTTTATTACAACTTTTAAAAAATATAAAAATTTGTACGTTTGACCACCTTAACTTGGTTAAAAATTCATGAAATTCAATTTTATTTTAATCCTATAGTATACGAAGCATATAATGTGAAACATATTTCAGATTTAAAAAATGTGATACCGTTTGAAAGCTATAGATGTTTTTCAATCAACCAATCAATCAGGAAGTTGTAATTCAAATAGAAAATGAATAATAATAATTTATAAAATTCAAAGTAAAGCATAATTTATTTCAGTGGAAAGCTGAGAATCTCCTTTAGAAACCCTTTTCGTTTCATCAATTTAGGGTTAAAAAAAGTCAGTCATCCACATGGGCGAAGTCTAGTAAACCAAGGTAAGTTGTTAAATACATTTTTTGTGTTGAATTTTTAGGATTGGCCTGTCCTAGCCAAATTCTAAAGCAAAACCGAGGTTAATCCCTAGGTAGTAGGGTTTATGTCAAGCATATCAGATACCGATTTGGATCAGATATCCAATTTATTTTATATATAATTTTAAAAAATGTAATATAGTTTTTAATATATGATTTAAAAAATGCAATAAATAGTTTATAGTTTATTTCAATATATCTAGTTGAGATTATACAATATAGTTTATAATTTAATATATAATATATAATTTATGATAATTTGTTACGGAATTATGTATAATATTTAAATTATTTATATATTTTAGTTAGTGTATAAATATCTATATATATATATATTAAGTTAATATATAAAATATTATATAACTAATTAATATTACTAATATATAAAATATTTAAATATTATCTCTTTCCCTCTCTCTTTCCCTCTCTCTCTCTCCCTCTCTCTCTCCTCTCCCTCTCTCCCTTTCCCTCTCTCCCTCTCTCTCTCTCTCTCTCTCCTTCTTCCCCTCTTCCCCTCTCCTTCCCCCTCATTATCTCTCCCTCTCTCGGACCCTTATTCCTGTCTTCTCCTCTCCTTTCCCCCTCCTCCCTCCCCCCCCTCTCTCTCTCTCTCCTTTTCCTCTTCCCCTTTCCCTTCCCCCTCCTAATTTTCTCTCCCTCTCTCTCCCCTTCTTCTCCTCTTCCCCTCTCCCTTCCCTCTCCCTCCCTCTCCCTCTCTCTCTCTCTCTCTCTCTTCACCTCTCTCTCTCCCCTTCTTCTCCTCTCCTTTGCCTCTGATTTCTCCTCCTCTCCCTTCTTCCCTGCCCCTCTCCTTCCCCTCTATTCTCTCTCCCTCCTCTCCCCTTCTTCCCTCCCCTCTCCCTTCCCTCTCAATTGCATTCTCTTTCTCTCTTTAACTCTCTCTCCCCCTTCTTACCCTCTCCCTCCCCTCTTAATTATCTCTCCCTCTCTCTCCCCTTCTTCCCCTCCTCCCCTCTCCCTTCCCCCTCCTATTTCTCTCTCTCTATCTATCCCCTTCTTCCCCTCTTCCTTCCCTCTCTCTATCTCTCCCTCTCTCTCTCTCCCTCCCTCTCTCTATCTATCCCCTTTCCCTTCTCCCTCCTAATATTATCTCTCTCTCTCTCTCTCCTTCTTCCTATCTCGCTTACCCCTCATAATTCTCTCTCTCTCTTCCTTTCCATCTCCCTTTCCCTCTTTCTATCTCTCCCTCTCTCGCCCCTTCTTCCCATCTTCCCCTCTCCCTCCCCCTCCTAATTCTCTCTCTCTCCCTTTCCGTCTCTCTTTCCCCCCCACTCTCTCTGTCTCTATCTCTGTCTCTCTCTTCATATCTATCTCCTTCCCCTCTCTCTTCCTCCTCATTCTATCTCCTCTCTCCATTTTCCTCTCTCTTTCCATCTCTCTATCTCTATCTCTGTCTATGTCTATGTCTCTGTCTTTACCTCTACCTCTACCTCTACCTCTACATCTACCTCTACCTCTACCTCTACGTCTACCTCTACCTCTACCTCTACCTCTAACTCTAACTCTACCTCTACCTCTACCTCTACCTCTACCTCTACCTCTATCTCTCTCTCTCTCTCTCTCTCTATCTCTCTCCCCTTCCTAATTCTCTCTCTCTCTCTCTCTCTCTCTCTCTCTCTTTGTCCATGTCTCTGTCTCTGTCTTTGTCTCTATCTTTATCTCTATCTCTATCTCTGTCTCTCTCTCCTTATTCCCCTCTTCCCATCTCCCCCCTCCTAATTCTCTCTGTCCCTCCCCCCTCTCTCTTTTCCTCTCTACCTCTCCCTCTCTCCCTCTATCTCCCCTTCTTTCCCTCTCCACCTCTCCCTTCCCTCACCTAATTCTCTCTCTCTGTCCCTTTCTCTCTATCTTTGCCTCTTTGTCTCTCTCTCCCTCTCTCTATTTCTCTCCGCTTCTTTGCCCCTTCCCCTCTCTCTTCCCCCTCCTAATTCTATCTCTCTCTATTGAATAAACCAAATATTTAGAGGGGGGTGAATCAATATGCACATAAAATTATTGAACAACCACCATTAAAACATTACATCATAGAAAAAATAAGAAAAACAATAAAGCATGAAAGTCCACAACACATAAACAATAGAATTTATGTGGAAAAACCATGGTGAGGATTAACTCACAATGTATATAGTTATAGCAATACTAGTTACAGAAGAGGCTTAAAACCAAGAAGGGGCTCACTGCCCGGATACAAAAGCTCATTGCTTACAAAGAGGCTCACTTCCTATAGAGTTTATATGAAAAGAAGAATGGCTAACTGCCAAGATTGAACTAATGAAGATGTACCACTAGTGCTGATTCAGTTGCGTTGATGCACAAAGCTTTCTTTCAGTAGATTAAACTTCTCTCTTCACACATGCTTGAACTCACTTGCACTACTATTTTTCTTCGCTTCATATACTATGCATATTCTTCATTTGCACTACTCTTCATTTCCACACATCTTATATATATACTTGCTATATCCACGTATATCAGTTAGGTCAGCTATGAAAAAAAATTCAATCATGTCATGCAACATCATGTCAATTGGGACTAGGTCAAGGTCTTATATAAAATTTGTGATCACTATAGATTGAGTATAAGGTCATCCAATATTATCCTAATATCGAAATACAACCACAAACACTGATGCCAACAAATAACCCAAGCATATGAACAAAAAATAATGCATACGTACATGTTCCAACCCTTATGAGCCTTTTTTAAGGCCTTAGATCATTTTGATTACCAGAGAGAATATGCAGACCAAAAATACCAGAATTTCTAGATCAAATACTGGACAGGATAAACTAGTTCTACACATTGACACAGGCTACCAATCCAACATGGTGACATCAATTCCAATATGGGAATACTTCCAACAATCTCCCCCTTTGGCATTGATGGAAAGATGTACAAAAAAAAATTTTAAATCAAAATTCTCAACAATTCATATTTCTCCATATCTCTCCCAAAACACCATAACTCTCCCTCTTTGACATCAATGGCAAAGGGTGCCAAAAAATGTCAACATGGTGACATCCAACAAAAAAAAATTCAAAAGCTCAAAAATTTCAAGCATCCAATTCTTCATACCAAAAATATTTTTTTCACCTCAAATACATTTTTTTACCTTTCTTTGATCACGAGATGCAGTTTCTTCAACTCTAGTACTATAGAATCCATTCTTGTAGACACACTTTCCAATACAACCAACAGTGTGAAGGAGAATGACCAATCAAATGAGAATTGTCTCTCACTTTCTTCCATGTCAGAGAGTATTTTGGCAAGATGGTCTACCCGGACCTCAAAAATCTCTTTTAGAAGTTAGAAGGTCTTCACTACATCATCCCTTTTTCTCTACACAATGATTAGTTCGAATTGAAACTCACCAATTATCAACCTTTGCTTCCCATATTTATCCTTAAAGATATAAAAATTCTTCCCAATATTGTTCCCCTCAGATTCTATTTCTTCAATCCTGCCTCAAAAATTATCAATTGCAACAGGCCACTAGAGGCAATACTTGTAAATATTAGCCATTTCTTTCATGCATTTCTTCATCACCACAATCAATTCAGATAACCTCTATTTTTATTTAGAGAATCTTTTCTCAACCAGGGTCTCCAACTTGTGTCCTTCTAGACCTTCAAGAAACATTCTTTCTTCAATTACTTCAACTAGATTCTCAGGAAAGGAATTAGAAATGGTAGACATATTAATACCTTTACACAACAAATACTCAACTAAAGCATCATCAAATTTAAGTTTATCCACAAGAGAGACTGCACTCCAAAATTTTCTAACTTTCTTCATTTTCCCTTTAATTAGCATAGATTGGATGTCATTTGGACCAAAAGATTTGGATCCAGGCAGAGATTCTTCTTCTTCCATTTCTTCAGGAATAATAATGATATCTTCATAAATTCCTTTTCTTTTCCTCGATTTTGAAGGGGAATCACTTACAACAACTTCCAATTATTTCATTTTTGAGGAAGAACCTTCCTAAAATCTACTAGGCATAACTTTACTAGATCTGATTACATGTTTCAATGATAAGAAAAAATTTCCACATGCATTTTCTTTATACTCTAGAATTTCCAAAAGTCTGCATATCTATTTTGCAACGGGAATCTCAGATTCCCACTCAACATATTTCTTTCTCGGTAGTGATTTCAAAAAATAAAATATCATACATGTAAGAAAGGACCCAAAGAAAAATGGGTGTCCTTCTCGAAATGGCATTCATATGTTCTTGATGATATTTTCAAGAATTAGCTTACATAGATCAAATTGTTTGTTTTCTTTCACCATTTTATGTGCTAAAAATATTGTAATAGCTGAAGTAGAAATTTCCTGATTTCTAAAAATGATTGTTTACGAAATTCCATATGCAACATACCTAATTGAGGAATTGGCAATGGTATCAATCAATAGTGTGCGGGGATCTTTGTCAACTCTCGTTAATTCCTCTACTTCCTCGTATTTAATAGTCTTCCATCTAGTAAGTTCTCCAACACTGCACAATCGGGTAACTGCTTTGATCACTTCCTTCAAAATAGGACAAGATTTATCCAATACAATGCTATCATCCTTGAATTTTCTCAAAAGGAACAAAATGAATTCCTTATCAGCAAACCAGGGGAATTATCCCCATATATCTAAACCTAGGGTTTGTAGATTCCGTAATTCGCTTGGTTCCAACCCCAATTCCAGTTTTTTAATTCTTTTATTATCAAAGTCATCCAGCTTGACTCCTTTCAACTTTAGAGGGGTATTCCTACTTGATCCTTTGATATAAATTTCCATTATAGCTCTTAAAATTCAACAAAAAAATTCTTCTATTACCTTCTTCTGCAATCGCGAGATAAGGAAACTTCTGACACCTTCCTTCAAATGTCCATAGTATTCTCTTTGAATGTCTTCAAATCACTTTAGAGATGCTTTGAGAGAGTTCCAAGTCACCCTAAAAATCCTTCAAATGTATTGATGATCAAAATTATTTGAGAAACTTCCTTTATACTTCATCATTTCACCCTAATTCACATTAATTGCAAAAAGTTGGCAAAAATTTCTTCCACTTCACACTAAGAAACCCTAAATTACTCCACAAAGGAATATGCTCGCTTCTTTTCATCTGATTTATTTTCAACACCTATGTCATATCATTTCTTACAACATACCTAGGTGTCAACACTTGACACACTGCATTTATGGGGTTTTAATTGATTTTCTGCTAAATCTCCCCTTAAGACCATGCTAGGCCTAGTTCCCAGAGAAATCATCTGTACTGAATGAGGGTAAAGACACATCAGTAGAATCTAGTTCTTCTTTATTTCTCCAAATCTTTCTCATTTCCTTATTAACTTCATCCTTGTCAACCTTTTTCATTGGTTCATCACTTTCCACTTGAGTAGACTGCTTTCCATTTTTACTTCAGCACACTTTCGAAATGTGTCTCAATTTCTTGCAATAGTAATAGATAATATTCCTTTGTCTTATCTGATTTCCATTCATCCTTGTTCTGCATTGATTAGTTTTATGTCCAAATATGTTACAGGTATATTAGTATCCATCAAATGATTGATTTATTCTTCCTCTATTGAATTTTTTCATCATCACTCTACTAACCATCCTTGTGATTTGCATTCAATAGCCTTATGTCTTATATTCTTGCATCTATAACATTGTCCGAAGAAGGGACCAAAGAATTGATTGAACCTACTCCTACACTCAGTTTACTTATGTCTGAGTTTGATACATGAGAAAAAAAAAACCATTAAAAGATGAATACTTTTGTGCATTCGATTGTCTGATAGGTGATTTCCTTTCAAAAAAAAATTATGCTTTCCTTTATCTCGAGTCTTTTGGTTATTTACAAGATTAGAGTTTTGCATCTTTCCATCGACATCATTACTTAAGCCATGTTTTTCCTTAGAAGGTTTTTGTCCTACTATTAACTCATCAAGCTTGGTGGAGCTTGTCTTAAAGTCATCTTCACAAAGTTTTTCTTTCTCAAGTTCTACTTTCAGATTCATCACTTCCTATTCAAGCCCAGAGAAAACATCAACCTTGCTTTGTATCACTGTTTTCAAAAATTCTTCAATTTTCATCTTTTCATCTATCTTTAATTTTAGTCTGGTATTTTCATCATTTGCTTGTTCCAATTCATCACTCACTTCTTTGTATCTTTCTTTGAATTTCTTTAACTGCTCTTTTAATTCACAGATACACTCATTTGTTTCATCTAGTTTTTTTTCCAAATATCTTTTTTTAATTTCAGCCTTACCAAGATCTTTAGGGGAAGTCTAGAGCTCTTCTTTGTCCTCATTCAATCTACATGATCTCCCTCAACCTATTAATATTGTCCAAAGGAATGAATTCTTTGTTACTAATTATTGAAAAAATTGGATATTGAGAGGGGGGGGGGGTGAATCAGTATCCACATAAACTTATTGAAAAATCACCATTAAAATTTACATCATAGAACGAATAAGAGCAATAATAAAGCATGAAAGTCCACAACACAGAAACACCAAATTTTACGTGGAAAACCCAATGAGGGAAAAACCACTGTGAGGATTAACTCACAATGCATATATTTATAGCAATACCAGTTACAAAAGAGGCTTATAGCCAGAAAGGGGATCACTACCCGAATATAAAAGCTCACTACTTACAAAGAGGCTCACTACCTACATAGTTTATATAAATAGAGGAATGGCTAACCGCCAAGATTGAATTGATGAAGATGCACCACCAGTGTTGATTCAGTTTTGTTGATGCACAAATATTTATTTTAGCAGATTAAACTTCACTCTTCACACATGCTTGAACTCGCACTACTACTACTTGTCTTCACTTCATATATTTTTCATATTCTTCATTTGCACTACGCTTCACTTCTACACATCTATATATATCTGCTATATTTTCCTATATCAAATAGGGCAGCTATAAAAAAAAAATTCAATTGTTTCATGCAACCTCATGTTGGCTGGAACTAAAGCAAGGTCATACATTAAATCTGTGATCACTATAGACTGAGTATTAGGTCAGCCAGGATTATCCTAATACAAAAATACAACCACAAACATTGATGCCAATGCATTACCAAAGCATATGAGCAATAGAGAATGTCTACATACACGATTCAAACCATTATGATACTTTTTCTAAAACCTTAGATCATTCTGATTACTGGAGAGATTATGCAAACCAAAAACACCAAAATTATTGGATCAAATACTAGATGGGATAAAGTAAAGGGTATTAGTCCAACATGGTGACATCAATGACAATATAGGGAATAATTCCAACACTCTCTCCCTTTTCCTTTCTCTCTCCCATTCTTCCCCTCTCCCTTCTCCCTCCTAATTCTCTCTGTCTCTCCATTTCTCCCTCTCTCTATCCCCTTCTTCCCCTATGCGTTCTCTCTCTCTCTCTCCCCTTTTTTCCATATTTCCCTCTCCCTCCCCCCTCTTAATGCTCTCTCTCTGTCCCTTTCCCTCTCTCTCTGTCCCTTTCCCTCTCTCTCTCTCCCTTTCACTCTATCTATCTATATCCCTTCTCCTCTCTCTCTCTCTCTCCCCCTCTCCCCCTCTCCCCTTCTTCCCCTCTTCCCCTCTCCCTTCTACCTCCTAATTATCTCTCTCTAATCCTCTATATGTCCCTCTCTCCCTTTACATATCTCTCTCCCTCTCGCTCTCCCTCTATCTCTCTTTGTCTCTCTCTTTGTCTCTCTATGTCTCTCTATGTCTCTCTATCTCTCTGTCTCCATCTCTCTATTTCTCTTTCTCTCTCTATGTCTCTCTCCCCTTCTTCCCCTCTTACACTCTCCCTTCCCCCTCCTAATTCAATCTCTCTCTCACTCCCTTTCCCTCTCCCTTTCCCCCCTCTCTCTTTATCTCTCTCTCATCATTTCCCTCTCTGTTTCCCTCTCTCTCTCTCTCCCTTTCGATCTCTCTCTCTCTCTCCATTCTCCTATCTCATTGTTTCTCTCTTTGTCTATGTCTCTATGTCTCTATGTCTCTTTGTCTCTCTATTTGTCTCTATCTCTATCTTTATCTCTATCTTTTTCTTTATTTTTGTCTTTATCTACATTTCTCTCTGTCTTTGTCTCTGTCTCTGTCTCTATCTCTATCTCTCCCCTTATCCCCTTCTTCCCCTTCCCTCTCTCTCTCTTTCGCTTTCCATCTCTCTCCCTCTCCCCTTTGTCCCCTCCTCTCTCTCTCTCTCTCTCACTTCCCCTTTGTCTTTCTCTCTCTCTCTCTCTCTCTCTCTCTCTCTCTCTATCTCTCTCTCTCTCCTTCTTCCCCTATCCCTTACCCCTCCTAATTATCTCTCTCTCTTCTTCTCCCCCTCTCTCTCTCTATCCCTTCTCCTTCTCCCCTTCTTCCCCTCTTCCCCCTCCCGATTCTCTCTCTCTCTCTCCCTCTCCCCTTCTTCCCCTCTTCCCCTCTCCCTTCCCCCTCCTAATTCT
This sequence comes from Sequoiadendron giganteum, assembly GCA_007115665.2. Taxonomy (NCBI): domain Eukaryota; kingdom Viridiplantae; phylum Streptophyta; class Pinopsida; order Cupressales; family Cupressaceae; genus Sequoiadendron; species Sequoiadendron giganteum. The sequence continues at coordinate 748,960,348 of CM021102.1, read as the reverse complement.
CTCTCTCTTTCTTCATCTCCCTCTCTCTCTCCCTTTCCCTCTTCCTCTTCCTTTCCCCCATCTCTCCCCCCCTCTCTCTCTCTCCTCTATCTCTCTCCTTGTCCCCTTCTTCCCCTCTTCCCCCTCTTAATTACCTCTCTCTCTCTATCTCCCCTTCTTCCCTTTCCTTCTCTCTATCTCTACCTCTCCCCTTCTTTCCCTCTCCCTTCCCCCTCCTAATTTTTCTCTCTCTCTCTCTCTCTCTCTCTCTCTCTCTCTCTCCTTTTCTCTCTACCTCTTTTTGTCTCTCTCCCTTTACCTCTCTCTCTCTCTCCTCCTTCTCCTCTCTCTCCCCCTTTCCCTTTATTCCCCTCTTACCATCTCCCTCCCCCCTCCTAATTCTCTCTATCTCCCCCTCTTTTTCTCACTCTCACTCTCTCTCCCTTTCCCTCTCTCTCTATCTTTCTCTCTTTGTCTCACCCTTTCCCTCTCTCTGTCTCTATCTCTCCCTTTCTCTCTCTCCCTCTCTCTCCCTTTCCCTCTCTCTCTCTTTTCCCTCTCTCTTTCTCTCTCTATCTCTCCCCTTCTTCCCCTCTTCCCCTCTCCCTCCCCCCTTTTAATTCAATCTCTCTCCCTTTCTGTCTCCCTTTCCCTCACTCTTTCCCTCTCTCTCCCTTTATCTCTCTCTCTTTCTCTCTCTCTCCTCCACTCTTTCTTTCTCCCTCTCCCCATCTTTCCCTTCCCTCTCTCTCTCTCTCGTTCCCTTTTCATCTCTCTCTCCCTCTCCCATTCTTCCTCTTCTCCTCTCTCTCTCTCCCTCCCTCTATCTTTGTCTCTATCTCTCTCTTTCCCACCCTCCACCTCCTAATTACTCTTCGGTCTATGTGTTAAAAATCAGATATCCGATTTATAGCACCAAAATTTTACCACGAAAAACGGCTTAAAAATATTACTTGACACAAATCCGATATCCTATTTTATTAGATATCCGATATGTATTACTTTGGTTTTGGCATTTGTATGGAGCAATGTATTAACACCCAACCCAAAAAAAGAGTCAACTTGGGATTTTCATGTTTTTGGGTTAATGCAAGACACTACTTTTTTTATATCACCACTTTTGGGGCCATCATGATTCTACACATGCTCGTATTAGTAGTGCTTTGCAATGATTTCTGGCTTTGATTGTGCGGGAATTTTTGCATCAACACTTTAGATCACACTCTGTGATCCATCATAAGAATAAGAGTAGAGCTAAAGGAGAGAATGAAAAGATGTAGACCAAGAGCTATCTAAAAAGAATGAAAGAAAGTGGAGGAGAGAGGGGAGGCATGAAGACCAAAAGGGACAAGACAAAAGAGACAAAATAAATAAATAATTAAAAACCAAAAAGAACAACAATTACAAAGCCAGATACAAGAACAAACACAACACAAACCGAATATGAATACAACCCAACTACAAAACAATTACAAAACCATTGAAAATGAATACCAATAATTAAGGGAAGCAATTAATCAAAGCACCAAAAATTACAATGATGCCAAAAGAAAATTTGCAATCAACACACACACAGACACACACACACATATATATGTTGGGCTACAAATAAAAATAATAATTAGAACAATGAACACAAGCAAAAGAAAACAAAAATCAACAAACCAAAACAATTACCAAAATAAACAAAATACAAAACCACCAAACAAACCAATAACCAAATATAAATAAATAAATAAATACCAACCAAATAAACCAAGACACCGAACCAAAACAATTACAACAATGAAGCAACAAACAACCAAAAAATGACATAAAACACAAAAAAATACCAAACAAAAACTAAATTTGCACTCTTATATATTTATATTCATAAGTAATTGAATACAATTATTTATTAATACAAAAGTATATAAGAATGCAAAAGACCAAGAAAAAATTAATTATAAACCAAAACAAAATGGAGATTTGCATACAGTTATATATATGAATTCAAAAACTATCAAATGAAAGAATAAAATTATATAAAGCACAATAACCAACAAAGAATAAAAATAAAATAATGAAAGAAAAGACAAGAGACAAATTAACCAAAAAAAAATGAGAAACAACAAGCCACACACAAATGAAAACTAAAAAACATAAAAACCAAAACAAAACACCAAAGGAAAAATAATGAAGCAAAGAATATATATATAAGAAATGTATGCATATATGTACTGGAAAAAAAAAGAAAAAAAGAAAAACTATAAATATAAAGACAGGTGTATGAGTATATGTATATGTGTATGTACATTATACATTTACATATACATATAAATGAATTCAAAAACTAAGAAATGAAAGAATAAAATAAATTTAAAGCACAAAAACAAAAAAACAAAGAATGAGGAAAACATTATGAAATAATTAAAAAAAATCAAACAAAACATATATACAATTAAACACAAATCATAAAACATTAAATCATAAAACACAATTAAATATATATATCAAATTAAATTGGTTATTTTTTTTGTATACAATTAATCTTCATTTAATTAAATATATATATCAAATTAAATTGGTTGTTTTATGATAAATATATTTGATATTTGATACAATTAAACATAAAAAAACAAATCATAAAACATACATCAATTGGTTGTTTTTTGCTTCATTGTTGTAATTGCATGGACTGATATTTTATAAACTATGTTGTCAAAATTGTGTTTTACTTAAATTATTGTATCAAAAACATAGTCTATAAAATAATATTCCATTATTCAATTGATGTATATATGTTCATACAATTTATATTTTTATTTGTTAAGGCATAAATTTGATTATATTTCTTTGAAATTGATACATTTATAATTTATCCAATTTTTGTCAAACATTAAATAATTCTTGTATTTGTTGATAGGTAGAAGATGTTGATGAAACAAATACTAATTGTATGTTCCTAATTGAAATTTGCAATCAAAAAACAAGACACTAAATCAAAACAACCAAAAACGACATAAAACACAAAAAATACCAAGAAAAAAACTAAATTTGCACTCACATATATTTATATTGATAAGTAATTGAATACAATTATGTATGAATACAGAAGCATATAGGAATGAAAAAGGCCAAGAAATAATTAATTATAAACCAAAAAAAAATGGAGATTTGCATACAATTATATATATGAATTCAAAAACTATGAAATGAAAGAATTAAATTATTAAGCACAATAACCAACAAAGGATAAAAATTAAATAATGAAAAAAAGAAGAGACAAATTAACCGAAAACTATGAGAAACAAAAAGCCAACACAGAAACGAAAAACTAAAAATACAAAAATCGAAACAAAACACCAAAAAGAAAATAATGAAGCAAAGAATAAATATATAAGAAATGTATGTATATATGTATTGAAAAAAATTAAAAATGCAAATATATAAATATAAAGGTAGGTGTATGAGCATATGTATAAGTATATGTATATGTGTATGTACTTTATACATTTACATATACTTATAAATGAATTCAAAAACTAAGAAATTAAAGAATAAAATAAATTTAAAGCACAAAAACAAAAAAACAAAGAATGAATTCAAAATAACGAAACAATTAAAAAAATAAAAATCAAACAAAACACCAAAAAGAGTAAATAAATAAGAAACATGCCCTGTTTCTCCCATAAACAAGTCACAGATGATACAATGTTATTTGGGATGGCTCAAGAAGGGGAGTCATCTAGATTCAAGAAAATTTTAAATTTTTACTCCAAAGCTTCAGGTCAGGAAGTCAGTAGAGAGAAATCAAAAGTGTTCTTCAATACGAATCAAGGTAGGGAAGAAAACATATTGAGAACATTGGCTTTCAAAAAAGGAACATTAACCTGCAAATACTTGGGTATGCCTCTAGTTAAAGGACTAGAACCGGGGAGCTCTTGGTACCCCTTATTGGACAAGATAAGAAGCAGATTAGAAGCTTTGAAAAGTAAATGGCTTTCTTGGGCAAGGAGGCTGACTTTAACTAAGATAGTCATCACAACAATCCCCATTTACCTGATGTCATGCTTGCCTCTAGAAAAAAAGGTTAACAAGGAAGTGGTTTAGAAAATAAGAAATTTCTTTTGGAAAGAGGCTTCTGATCAGTTTAAATACCCACTAATCAAATGGAAACAAGTATGTGACCAAAAAGCAAAAGCTGGGGCTAGAGTCAAAAACCTTATGAAGCAAAATCAGGCCCTCGGGGCAAAATTGGTATGGCTAATCCATTACAAACCAAATCTCAAATGGGTCAAATTTCTGAAGAATAAATATCTAGATGAGGAAGAGAATAGTATTTTCAAGTCAATATCTCTCCCGGATGGATCAAGAATTTGGAATTTCATAAAAAGCAGTAGGGAGTTGATGACAAAGCACTTAACATGGGAAATTAAAAATGGAGAGGCAGCTAGTTTTTGGGAAGATTCTTGGGATGAAATTCCAACACTTGTAGGAAATGAGGAGTTAACAAGGGTGTGAACTGTCACTAAGAGACTGTGGGGAGATAAGGTGAAGGATTATCTATTGAACTCTATTGGGGAGAATGACATCCCAAGTTGGAAAAGTGTGCAGGGGTTAGGTCTGAATTTGAGTGAGGTGGAGTTGTTTGAAGGAATCCTGGAGCAATGAGAAATTTGCATCAGGAAGGATAGGGACTCCCTAGAATGGGCTGCATCTGAATAAGGAAGGTATATAGTAAAATAAGGCTATAGAGTCATAAATGAGTCAATCGAGTCAGTAGGAGTAATCCCAACCAAATTGTGTTGGAATAAGCAATGTCTTCCCAAGGCAGGGGTTTTCACCTGGGTGGCTACTCAAGGTAAAGCTCTCACAACTGATAGGTTTAGAAGTCTGGGTTATGAAGGGCCATCAATATGTGTATTCTCTAAGGAGACAAAATAAGATAGAAATCACCTTTTTCTACATTGCTCCTTTACTTCCAAAATTTGGCAATGGTTATGCCACATGCTTCAGTGGTACACCGCCCCTCCTAGGTGCCTTTTGGATTGGCTATCAGCTTGACCTATTTTGAAGAAGGAAGCAATGTTTTGAGGGTTGTGGATTTCAGCCCCATCCATAATCATTTGTGAGATTTGGAAAGAAAGGAACAGGGGGATCTTTCAAGAGAAAGAAATGCTATCGTCATCCCTTCTCAGTAAGATAGAATCAAGCATTATAGAAATAGTAAATGCTAGGCTGGCAGAATGGGGCATGACTCATCTCACTTTTACAAGTTGGGATGCAAAAATGGTAAAGAAATGGAAAGGGCTCACTCCTACCATGTAAGTGGGGAAAGGAAAGGAAAAATCCTTGATGGACAAGAAACTAATCTAATGGTCACCGCTGGAGTCTAGCTGGATTAAACTGAATTTTAACGGGGCCTTGAGGAGGAATCTGGGCCTCTCGGGGGTGGGGTGGATAATCAGATGCTCAAAGGGAGAAACCATGGGCAAGCTAGCAATGCCTCTCAGAATCGAAATGAACAATGATGCAAAAATTCAAGCATTAATATTAGTATTGAGGATGTGTAGGGATTTAAACATCAAGAAAATGGCCATTGAAGGTGATTCGTTGCTGATTATAAACGGTCTTAGAACCAAAAAGCTAACTAATTGGATACAACTTTATCCCTCCAAGAAGCCTTTGACAGTGTCACCATAAATCATATATATAGGGAAGGGAACCAGGCGGTTGGCAGGCTTTGCAACCTAGGCATGGATGGGATTTCTCTAAGAGAAAGGAATATCACAACAGCAAGGATAGAAGCATAAATAATGGCACCCAGATTGGCAAAGGCATGGCAGCATGGGAAGTCAGCACTGGCAGGGTGAATGTTTCACTTAAATCGTTCGACAAAGCTCTAAGGAAAAAAAAGTTCTCCCTTCTCGGGGCTTTGCTAGCGGAGAAGAGAGAAAATTCAAGAGGAATTCATGGATAGACAATTTAGAAGGTCATCAAGGTCTATAGTCATATTTTCTGCAGATCCCGATCACTGTGGGGAGTGGAGAATCAAGAAAGGTAGGGTTGTTCAAAGTGGCAGTGGGCTTTAGCTGAAGCCTTGGAACAAGAAAAAATAGAATGGATTTTGCATGTTAGCAGAATGAACCATGACCCAAAGTGGTCAAAACTAGCTGATTAGGGATGAAATCTATGCTAGTTAGACAGACATATGAATGTATCCCTTTTTTTTCTGGTAATATATAATAAATCATCATTACGTAGCAAAAATAAAATAAAATGTGTGCATATGTATATTGAAAATAAGTAAAAAAGAAAATACATAAATATAAAGGTAGGTGTATGAGTATATGTATATGTGTGTGCACATTATACATTTACATATACATATACATATAAATAAATTCAAAAAATAAGCTTAGAAAGAATAAAATAAATTTAAAGCACAAAACCAAAAAACCAAAGAAAGAGGATAAAATTAGGAAACAAATAAAAAGAAATATAAACCAAATAAAATGAGAAACAACTAAGCCAACACAAAAATCAAAATAATTCACCAAAAAGAAAATAAGTAAAAAGCAAAGAAAATAAAAATATGTAAACATAATTATAAATTGAAATTAAGTAAAATTTTTTTAATATGAGTATATATGTATGTTTATGTGTATATGTATATATAAATGCATATGTATATGTACATTATACATTTACATATACATATACATATACATATACATATACGCATACACATACACATACATATGTATAATGTATAAATATACATATACATATACATATACATGAACATAAACAAAAAACCTATATGAAAAGGAAGGAAAAAAAGGAAAGAAACGTAAAGGGAGAAGCAAGAAGGAGAAGGGAGAAAAAATGAGAACCAACCCAAGGCCTAAAACCACTATAAACTGAAAGAAACACACTGAATGATACCTAAACTGGAAGGAAAGAAGGCCAAAACTAATAAAGGAAGACAAAAGAAAAAAGATAAAGGAACCAAGAAAGAAGAAAGGGCAACAAAGGGGAAACAAAGGAGGAAGAAAAAAGGGGGGAGGAGGCCAACACAAACTAGGGGAGAGGAAAAGAATGAGACAATAAAACCAAAGCACAAGAAGGGAGGTAGGGACACCCACCAAATAAGGGAAAAAAGAGGGATCAAGGAGAGGAGGGGAGATGAAGGGTTCGAAGCTTGGCTAACAAGGGATGCCTAGCTTGACTCAACATCCACCCTTCATCCTGATTAAGGTTCAAGTAGTGGTTGTTTATTTCAATGGATTCTTTGAGCTTCCTTTTGAAAAAATTATCTTCTTTGTGTAGGATTTGGGTGTTTTCAATAAAAATATGGTGTTTGGCAGAAGAAGAGTGGCCGGCTCAAGGAGATTTGAGGATCCGCTCATGTCTAATGTCTTCTATGTGCTCTTTGGTTATAGTGCTGAGCGATCAACCTGTTACACCAATATAAGGTGCACCACAAGAGAATATAACCTTGTAGACACCAGAGTAGAGAAGTATGTACTTGGGATCTTTGAGAGAGGGGATCCCATTTGTCATGGTGGATAGGGGTTTGAAAGCACATTGGAGACCTTTTTTACGAAGGATCTTGGAGATTTTTTGGGATAAGGCATCGACGAAGGGGAAAGAGGCAATAGGGACACCAAAGGAGTGGATGGGTTTAGAGGTGGAGAGGAAACAAGCCTTTTCTTGGTTAAAGGCCCAAGAAATTTTCTTATTAGTGTACCCGTTTAGAGTGAACATGTGGCCGAGATGGTCTAGCTCAAAGTTTAAGTTATCCTCATCAAAAATTATAAAGGCCCTCAAGGAAAGAGTTTGAATGAAACAATTTTTTTGGAAAGGGTGATGATGAGAAGATGAGTGGAGATAGAGATCAGTGTGGGTGGCCTTGCAATACACTCAATACCCGAGGGAATCATCAGGATTTTTGAGAAGAAGAATATCAAGGAAAGGAAGACGGTTGCCCACTTTGATCTCTTTGGTGAAGGAAATACAAGGCATAAGGCTATTGAGGTGGGAATGGAAGTCCTCTAATTTTTCCAAGCCATGAGGCCAACATACATTGGTGTCATCAACATATATTTTGCACCACTTTGGCTTGAGAGGGAAGGAGTGAAGGGCTAATTCCTTGAAATGCTCCATGAAGAGGCTGGAAATGACAGGGGAGAGAGGGGAACCCATGGCCACACCATCGACCTGCTCATAAATGACCCCTTGGAAGGAGAAAAAGGTATACCTTAAGCACAAATCAACAAGGGAAGCAATCGGGGTATGTGTAGGATCATTATAGAAAAAATAGGCCCTTAAGTGGCGATGAAAATTCATAAAATTTGAGTTAGTCAACTTGACGTAAAAAATTGAATAAGTTATCTATATTATTTCAAAAATATGTAAGAATAGAATCTGTAGAAAATTGAATGTAGTTTCTAAACTACTAAGTTTATTTAAAGAAACATCTATTTGCTGAAAATTTAAAATTTCAATGCAGTAGTACTTAAATTTCACAGAAAAAATATAAAGTAGGTGTCTGTTTGACCACCCTAACCACAATAAAATGATAATATTTTTTTATAAGATTTTAGATATAAGTATAGGACTCATGTCCCAATGTGATGCATATTTTTTTATAATTTTTTTCAAAGTAAATAGTAAATTATGAATTTTTTATTACTTTTAAAAATATAAAAAAATCATATGTCTAACCACCTTAACTTAGTCAAAAATTCATGAAATTCATTTTTTTTTAATCCTATAGTATGTGAAGCATAGATGTGACACATGTTTCAAATTCAAAAAATATGATAGCTTTTGAAATCTATAGATGTTTTCAATCAACTTATCAATCAGAACTTTAGTCGTAATTCAAATAGAGAATGAATAATATTTATTTATTAAATTCAACGTAAAGAATAATTTATATTGGTGGAAATCCTAGAATCTCCTTTAAAAACCCTTTTTGTTTCATCAATTTTGGGTAAAAAAAGGTCATTAGCCACATGGGCCATCATATCACTTACATATCACCACATTTTGACCCATCATGATCTTTCACATACCCATCACCTCATTAGATTTGTGCCTAACTATTTCAATCAAGTTAGGGATGGGAACCTTGGTGAAAAGGGAAACCACATCGAAGCTTACCAAAAGGTCATTACTCTCTAACTTTTGATCGTTGGCGAACTGAACAAAATGGGTAGAATTTTTGATAAAGGAGTCAGACTTCCCAACAAGAGGGGCTAATAATTTAGAGAGGTGAGAGACAAGGTTGTAAGTTGGTGACCCCATGGTTTCGACAATGGGTGTCAAAGGAATGTTGAATTTGTGAATTTTGGGTACACCATAGATGTGAGGAGTGATTTCTTTGTTGGGAATGAGATGCTTTTTGGTGTCCTCATCAAATGAGGAGGAAGACACAAAGGACTTGACAAGCCTTAAAATTTTGGAGTAAGGGTTGCACGGTAAGGATTTACAACTACTAGCATCAGAAAGGAGCTTGAGAATTTTAGAATTGTAGTCAAGCTTGTTCATGACTACGATGGAATTGCCCTTATCTACCTTGGAAATAACAAGGTCTTAGTGTGCAATAATTTATTGAAGGAAAGAAACTCAAGATTTAGGATGTTGTGCTTGGGAGGTTTGGCGTTCCTAAGGGAAAGAACATAATATTATCTGATTTCCTCAACAACGTCATGAGGAAGACCCTAGATGGCATTATCAATTTCAATGGAGGTCAACATGTGGGATAGCTCTAGGTGACAAGGCAAACCTGATACCACATTTAAGAAAATTAATGGTACGGGGATCTAAGGAAGAGCTAGAGAAGTTTACCACTAATTTACTCTCCCAGTCAGGGATAGGGAGGAGACTGGCGGAGAAACAAGGAAGGGACAAAGGACAATTCAGTTGGAGAGACGGCTGGGAAGGAGGACACATGGATGGATCATAGGGAGGAACCTATCAAAATATTCTACCTATCAACAATTAGTATGTGTTTCACTAACATCTTCTACCTATCAAAAAACATAATCAATATTTAATGTTTGGAAAAAATTGGATAAATCATAAATGTATCAATTTCATAGAAATATAATCAAATATGCCTTAACAAATAAAAATATAAATTTTATGAAGATATATACATCAATTGAATAATGAAGCATTATTTTATATACTAAATTTTTTATACATTAATGTAAATAAAACATAATTTATAAAACATCAGTCCAAACTCATTTATTATTCTTTGGTTTTCTGCCCTTAAGAACATCCTTAGGGAGACCTTGTTCTACCCTTTCCTATCACGTAGGAGTGAATTTTAAGAAGGGGTAATCAACCAATAAATCATCTCCAATGGTAAGGTCCTTAATAGCCCCAACCATTATCAATCTATCAACATCTCTTTCTATATCTCCATCTTTATCATTTAAAACCTCAACCAATTGACAATTCGGCCTTACAGTAGGGTCCTTTCCCTTACTACTATTTATAAATCATGAAATATTTTCGTGTGTGTATGCACATACATATATATACATAATATGACCTCTATTCATTTCTTTTCCACTTTCCAATTGGAAACGATGTGTATACATATGTGAATTTAGACCATATGCTTACATGCTAGGCTTCTATTCTGCTAGCCTTCTCCACTCACCACTATAATATGATGGACGATAATATGGAATTAATCTCCTAGTGGTTTGTTCTAAATTATTTCTATGTTTAGATCCCACATGTAAATTTTGGACAATAAAGAGGCCTATATTCTCTCCTTGAATATATGAGGGTTGTATCATGTAGCTGTATCCACAAAATTGCAACACCTCGTACACTCTAGGTAGTTGTTGATCACTAGGCCAAGAACAATATAGTCAATGATCAAATGTCTCTTTGTAAATTAATCTCAAAATTAGGGGAAACTCAACATCTCCATCACATTCATTCTCATAGGGTATGTAGTCCACCTTCCCCTTGTCTTTAAGAAAATTATGCATCTTTAAACCGGTTCTTGTTTTGTTACTTCTTTTCATCAATTCCTCATTTTCCAAGCTAGTATATTGGCACATATTTTTGTTAGATGTATCATATAATAATTTATCATTTCTCTCTAGGCTGGAAGTCAGTGATCCAAGAAACTTTAAACCAATAACTTTATCCTACAAGTATCCATTAAGAAAAAAATTAGTTATTTAAATAATATAAAACAATGTTTAAATGAAGTATACATGTTATTTATATCAAATTAGAAAATTCCTTACCACAATTCCTATTGGATTTGAATCAATTGTAGGAGGCATACTACTGACTGGAAGCTCATCATATATTTAATGTATTTCTACAATCACTCGTTTGAATTATTTCTTTCCATGACCTACAGAACATCCACAAACAACAATTTTCTAAAAGTATTCATCCCATGTACTATAGTCCTGACCAACCTCTTGTTTAGTACAATCATTTATTGTGTCTATTGTATCCTTTGTCATATCTATTTCCACTCACTATCCTCTACGTGATTTAACAATTTTAGGTTCACTCTACGTACATATTTTTTTCTTTTGCTAGTTTGAATGCTCAAGATTTGCATTTGTTCCAATCTCCATCTAAAATAATCAACAACAAGCATTAATTTATGTCAAGATTGGATAATACATTATAAATTTCAATAATACTATGAAAAAATATGGACATATCACAAAATTCCATTGGATCATTTTTTCCTAAGTTAAGTCAAAATTTGAGTACCTGATGTCCCACTTCATCTATTGTGTATTCATTTGATATGACATGATCTATTGCCATGGCCTCGTATGGCCCCTATAATACACAACATAGTAAATAATTTTTAGTACCCAAATTATATCATTTCAATGAATATGCTATACAACACAAAATCTCACTTTAGTCATATATTTGACATATTGATCATGTTTTGGCCATCCTAATTTTCAAAAATTTCCCTTGATCATAGAATCACATTTAATCACCATTCTTATGCATTTTCAACCAATAAATTTTACCCCAGAGGCCTCATGAACAAAAAAATGACTTTGTCTACTCTATGTTGTAGCATTTTTGAATTCATAAACATGTCCCCCCTTTTCTTGAGGTTGCTTTCTCTTCTTACCTCTATTGTATCTACAGATTCTACTATCATATCTATTTCCACCCACTTTCCTCTCTATGATTTAGTAGTTCTATGCCGTCCATGTCCTCTATCCATGGCCTCCTTTGAATCCTAGAATACACAACAATGACAATAGTCACATAACAGTTGTGCACCAAGAAAATAATGGGAGGTAGGTATAAATGTAATGGTACTAGGGTGAATTAGGACCTATGATATCACATACCATCTCATTTTTAGGGACATCATATGCCAGGATTAGTAGTTTCTCAACAAGAAATTCACAATCCATTTGATCTTTGGGTATGTGGGTAAGTGCAAAAAGATGGGTCAATTTTTTTGTTGTTGAAATTATCTTGTTAATACACTTTCTTTTCATTAAGACACATTATGAAAATTAAAATAGGACATTGCAACATTTTTCTCTTCACAAAACATTTAAACGTGGAATCTTGACAACTAGAGGTCAAATCTTATTATTACAAGATGACTAAAAGTTCACATCAAAAAGACATTTATTTACAAGCTGGCTACAAATAAAATCTATTACTAATAATTTTAGCTGAACATCCCTTCCATCATCCCTTTTTATCCTAGATGAAAGAAAACCTATTACTAATAATTTTAGTTGGTTCTCTACCTTACACTTTTACCACAAATTCATTAAAACTGGAGATATTTTTTGTTTAAAAATTAGAGATGGGATTCCTTATTCTTGATTGAAACCTACTTTAGGATGGAATGATGAGATCTAACAAAGTGTAAAAAAATGTCAAAATATGTAATATATACATGGATAAAGGAAAAAGACAAATATATATGATAATACATGATGAACAAGATCTATCAATAATACATTAAATAAGGGTGGGTTAGTTGGATCAAAGAGATTTTTTTCTTTTTCCCAAACCCTAATCAAGATAGTAGCAATGAAACATAGATAAGGGGTGCATCCAAGTCCTAATAAAGTATAAAATTAATCATATCTACTTAAAAATGTTAGATTTATAACCTAAATGTAGAAGGATAAAATCTAAGGATAAAACCTGAGTGTGTTTAAGAATGTTTGGTTCATGAATTTATGTAAGGAAAAATAACATGCCTCACATAAATATCCCAAGTAAATTAAATAAATCAAAATGAATAAATAATATAACCTTCCCATGATAAAGAGTTGAGAGTAATAACACCACTAAAATAAATGCTCAAAATTAAATAATAAAAATAATGGTATTTATTTATCGACTTCCATGCAAAATACATCATTTCGCACAACTAGGCGCTAAATTAGGTGCACTTTGTGCTGCATTTTATGCCCCAAAGAGATTACATTTAGGGATCAAAGTTGGGGCTAAAGTCGGTGCTAATTACAACGACTATATCATCGACTAATGAATCAAAAATGAAGAAATAAAAATTCCCATGAAAACATGTCAAAAGTTATAAAAATGGTACAAATTTTTCCATCGATCTTTCCCTTATACATGTCATATTGAGCTTTCTAGAAGCTCTCTTCTCAGCTGCCATAGGGTTTCACCTAGAAGTTGCATATGGAGATTTCATCGATTTTTATGAGTAAAGAGATTATTGGATCCGCACGTGGTAAGCATTTTCTTTTTACTTATAGCTAGTGTGACTTGTTTTTGTCCCTTGTATCATGTGTCATTTTAATTAGTAGTTGGAATCATCTAGTGTAGGTAGGTATATATGACACTTTTATAAAAAAAATTGGTAGATTTAATATTTATTTCACCTTTAGGTTGTGTTAAAATGAACTAAATTTGGTTAAGTACCCTATAGTCGTTGGTTTTCATTCTTCAAAAATCTTACAAACATTGTCCGTATGCATTTAGCTAGTGTGATTTGTTTTTATCATCTTGATTTTTAATCTTGTGCTCATTGGTTTGTATTCTTGTCAAATTTTAAAAAAACCATGTGTTGGCACCTTTGCCAAATGCCATTTGAAGTGATAAATACTTCCATATAATTCAAAGCCATAAAAATTATATGATTTTGTTATAGTTTAGGAATGATTGTGCCATTTGTGCCACAAAAATTCTCTAACAATGATTGGAAACCATAAAAAGTAAGGTTTTGGCTAGGGCTAAGGCATACTGAAAATAAAAAAAATTGTAAGCCTCACCATATACCCTTAAACTATTTTTTTTTTTGAGATTTTTAACGTCAAAAATAATTTGGGGTTTAAAATTTGAAAAATAATTTTGAAAAAGGAGAGAAACACCATATGGCCTTGAATTTTTTAAGAAAAGTAGAAAAACCACTTATATGTTGATAGTAGATGCAAATGCGAAGTTTCTTTAAAACCTTGATTGATTGGACTTGATCCACATGATGCTGCTTCATTAAACTTTCAATCAGCCTCTTTAATGTCATTTTTATGCATAAAAATGCTCCTTGAATTGAAAAAATATATGAATTGTACTTGACAATGATTGACTATAGCTATGCATAAAAATGTTCCTTGAATTACAAACATATCTGCATTATTTTTCTTGACAATGTGTACTTCATTTTCCTCCACAAACTAGACGAAATTAATTTTCCCTAGGCCGCCTAAAAATGTCAAGCAATAGAGGGAAGGGAGAAAAGGGAGAAGACTCTGGCTACAATGAGGTAATTGATTGTCAATTTATAGATTTGTAAATATTTCCATTGTTTCTTTTATTTTTAGTTTTTAGTTTTTAATTTCTAAATTTAAAAGAAGAAATTTATTTTATATATATAGGGACATGAGACTAACAAAGATAAAGAGGCATTGGCTTCCATATTAGGGGTAGAGGTAGTCAACAAATTGGATGGTGTGGACTTGAAAATGCTTGCTAGATACATAAAAAAATGATCTAGTAAAGCACCTAAAACATTGCAAACAAATCAATCATGTCAAAGGGAATCAATTGATTCCCCAACCAGTCTTGGATCAAGAAAAAGATCTAGGAGGAAATCAATAACAATAAAATCTAGGAATGTGGAACATGGAGCAAAGACTTCCAATGTCCTAGCCAATCTTGGGACACATACTTCTTCCACCATGCCATGTTTTGCATCTTCCATTGGTACCTATGATACCAAGATAGAATACTATGTGGTTTTAGGGGATGTCCAAATGACATATGCTATAAAAAATTTTATGAATAGGTTGAAGGAATCATTCGTTCAACGGTTCGAAGACCGTATACATTTTCCATTCGCAAAAAGATACCCATACCCCTACAAAAATCAATTATCCATGACATGGAGACTGAATTTGGCACAAGTTGGTTTGTAAAGAAGATAAATCTATGAATGTCTCAAAAATTCAAGAGATTTTGATGCAACCAAATAAATAAGATAAAAGAGCTCCCCCCTGAGCTAAGGCTCAAAAAAATTCCACTTGATGTAAGTGTGAAAGTATGGAAAGATCTTGTAAAATAATATGAGAGGTCTGATGCATGGAGGAATTCTGATGAGGAGAGTATGTAGGTATTTGAATTTTTTCATTAGATTATATCAAATTTATTAAATGATTTTTAAATTTTATTTGTGCATAGTTAAATTGAATTAGTATATGTTTCAGGACAAGGCCTTCAAGGCTAGGCTTAAAAAAATTCATGCCACGCATCATAGTGGCTAGAAAGGTTTACAAGCCTTGACTTTTACATTTGTAAGTATATTTAATATGTTAAATGATATTTTTTTATTTCCTAGGAAAAGGTAAATCATTGCATATTAATTAGTTTAACTAGTCCATGTGCCATGTTTTGACGGGAGGCAAAATATGACCAACATCCAAAGCAATTTGAAAAGGAAATGTTACAAAGAAAAAAGTAGGTCGATTTTGTAATTGGATGGAGAACAAGATATCAATAGTTGACTTTCAATAAATTAGTTGGATATTGTTACATGTTAATATGTCAATTTTCATTTCTTGTGTTGAGTTTCAATAATCTTTGAAGAGGTTATAGAGTGATAATTGAGATAAATAGTTACAGTCGAACTATTTTTTTTGTGTTTGGTTTCTATTGGTCTTCTTGTCTTTTTGACTCAAGTGGATTGTTGTTCATAGGTCACATGCAATTCTTTTTGATAATGTAGATGCAGTTATCATTGATTTTTAATGTGCTTGGTTTTAAGGGATATGAGGGAGAAAAGGAAGTAGTGGGGAACCATTTTAGTGGGGAATTATTCTTTTTTCCTAAGGGTCAAGTAAGGAAGGTTGATATAATTTAATGGTAACTATCAGTATTTACTAAATTCCTTAGATGTAACCTTGTATTTTTATAATGGATGTGGCGGTACAGTAGCGTATATGTTCTTTGTAGTGTTTTGATCAAGTATGAATCTATTGAATATGGATTGAATAGTCTTGATAGTTAATTTTATAATGAAAACTTGCTAAAAGATGTTTAAATCATTATAGAAATCAAGCTAAAGAGAGTGAAATTTATGATAATACATAAAGGGTGAATAAGACCTTTCCTTTACTCTAAGACATAAAGTTAGACAAAAATGAACATTAATGAAAATATCTTTGATAGTATTCTCATTAATAATTCATACAAAATATATGAATCGAGAGACAATCACCTCATGAGACTTACATATTTAACTCAGACATGTTCATAAACCATGAAATTGAAAAAATTGGCTAGATTAACTCAAACCCTAAGACATCGACTCAAAATGCATTTTCTCTATGCTTTCTACTTGCATACTCGGCTCTATAATTCAACAAAAGACCTATACAATTGGCCTTGAATTCCCTTTTATAGAATAATGGAGAAAAAGAAGCCTCAAGCCAAGTTTTACACATGTCACCCTCTCAGTGGACCGCAATACAAACATTCCCTTTTATAGTTATATTTACATCTTCAAAATAGAGGGAAAAAGTGAGATGAAATATTTCCATTCGATGAAGAAAATGGAGCCTCCTTCCAGAGGGAATTCTATTGGAGAGAACAATCTTCTAACTATGGTAACATATTCATTCCTTGAGCTAAAGAAAAAATATGAAAGAGAAAGAAAGGTTGACCAAAACTAGTATTCAAAATATCGATGATCGATCTCTACCTATGGTGTTTGTGATAAGAGACACATACCTTATGAATTTAAACTTCCTAGGCCAAGCTTATATTATACTTGACCAAATGTATGTGTACTCTTCCTTTGTGATCATAAATCCAATTCATCAATAAAAATATTTTTCCATTTTTCAAATTCATCATCAAATGGCCAATTAAAATTAATGATTTCGTCCATCTTTGTTCTATATGGAGAATATTTCACCATCATTGAAGTTGAATATTTATCAAAATCCTCTAAGAAACTAATAATAAAAGATAATTTCTTTAGAGAATCCTTTAATATAGCAATATCAACATGTTTAGAAATTAGAACTGCATGTGAGGCAATAGTGGTATCCATTTGGTCCTTCCACACCTATAGAGGCTTTACCTCATCATATGTACATTGGATATTTGACCGTAATGTAAACTCTGACTTATCATACTTAGCCTTTAATTCTCAAATTCTCTACTCTACTGGAGTGACATATCCATGTAACTTTTGTTCCTTAATTGCATCAACATATTTGTAGATTGGGACCACTCTAGGGTATCTATCTTCCTTCTATTTAGCCCCCACTACCATCAATTTCAAATCACCAATGCTTTGAATCAACTTATCTAAGATTGGGATAGCTATATCCTTATCCCTTTGGGACAACTTTATTTCTTGTAACATTAAAGAGTAATTTGCATGAACAATATTTAATTTTATTTGAATCCTATTGTTTATATGTTGGAGTACTATATGAATAATATGAGCATTGTTCTCATACTTTGTATTTTGAGTTTTCTCAAGAAATTTATTATGTACCTCAACTTGTTGAAGAAGTTGCTCCCTTGTAAGCTCATCAGCTGGATGTGGCTCCTGGCCCAAGTTGTATGGTATTATGGTCATGGGTTATTGTGACAAAGGAGAAGGCTAGGAATGTTCCATTGGAATGGTCGATGCAACTTGGCTTGAGCTATTTTATCCCTAAGACTTCAACATCACCAATTGTCCTTTCCAAATTTCTAGCTCTATTTCTAGCTCAATAAATCTCTATTGACTCTTATCATATTCAACCAAGATATCTTTATACTATCATTTGAATAGTCCCTTTCATTAGTTAAATTTTCTACAGATGCTTTGGAAAACTTGGCAACATTCACCGTCATGTATGCTGCCTCTAGAGTTGGAGTGTCAATAACTCTTCTTATAACCAATTTTCCACTAAAGTTAGTTGGTTTTGCCACAACTGGTTTCCTAGATCTTGTAGAAAATAACCAAATGGTCAAGGTATCCCATTCTTCACTAAATGTTGATCCATTGATTGCCAACCTAGCTTCTTCTTCAGTTTGAAATAATGGCCTTTCAACTCTTATGGTGTCCAATACAACAACATTAGCAATGTCCCATTTGAGCAATAATAGAACTCCACTTTTCTACACAAGAAACCTTCCTTCCTCAACTGTAATACTTTGAAATTCCTTATTCATGGCTTTCATTACATTTTCTTGGATAACGATCTTAGGGAGTTCAATATGTAAAATCCTCTCCCTGGCTACATTCTCAGCATAAATTGGAACCTTATCCCTCCAAGAAAAATCTTGGAATGATCTTGTTTTAATAAAAGATTCATCCTCCATAAATTCCTTACAAGCTTCATGTCTCAATTCATCCAAGTAACTTATCCCACTCAACTCCCCTTCTCCCAATCTAAGGCTTCTTTCTCTAGTATCTTCTACAACTTCCCTTGGAGGAGAAGGCTTTCCTTGTTGCATCTCATCAAGAGTGATTAATATTTCTTCTTCCTCGGTGTCCGAGTAGTCAAAAAAAATTCTCACCTCAAATTTTGCCTTCTTGTTCGGTGGCTGCTCTGATAGAGAAGGTCCTTTTGGGGTGAATCAATCTCAATAACAATAGGCTGAGCCTATCTAGGAGGTGATGAAACTGACCTAGCTGGAAAAGATTCCCTTGACCCTTTTGAGGTAGTAGGGGTTGGAAATGTTTATTGTTTCTTATCAATCTCCTTCCTAGTAGAATATATTTTGATATTTTTTGTAGGCTCATAGGGAGTTCTTTCCTCCTCATGTGAAAATGATGCCTCTTCTACTACCTATGACTTCCCCTTATCCTCAATTGTTGTTTCCCTTCTTAATACACCCACAATAATTTCAAAGTTTGCCAAAAGATATAGTACTCTTCCTCATTCTCCCCTGATATTTGGAAAAGGGTCATATCTAGGATCCGACTTCATAGAACTCTCAACCATATTTTTGAAGGAAAGATACATGGCCTTATTTTCCTCTTGCACCTTGAAATCCAAAATATTCGTGATAACATCTTAAGGGTGGTACAAGTTATGCACAAATACACCGGCCATTATCCTTGCCTTTACTACAACAATTAAATCCTCAAGGTCATGGTTTCTAGGGTGCACTTTCCTCAAGTCACAGGGTTCAAATATCTTAACAAAATATTTGCATCTTCCCTTAACCATCATAAAGTCTACAAAGGTTGTCCATCCAGGGAAGAAATATCCCTTCTTCTAATTTTCTAGAAGATGTGTCATTTGTGTAGCTCCTAGTTGTCTCATTATTTCAATAAATCCAATCCTCAAAGATACATCCCTTCATAGTGCATAAGGATTACTAGGTGTGCCATATAACCTTAATATAGTTGTATCTGGATAGGAAATGATATCTCCCCAATTATGAGTTATCTACAATTCAGACCTCCTTTCCATAGGTCTCAAGAAATCATGAATCTCCTTTGGGATCCTTGGTGGATCATGAATCAAGGATCTCCTCAGCTTGGAGGAAAACACATTGTGAAAGACCACATTATCAAAAAAATTATCATGTCTGTCTAGAATCCTGGTACAACTCTAAACCGACAGTTCAAGACCATCCTCTTTCATCTTCAATGGTAACAAGTGGTATCAGAGCGAGTTTTTTTCAATTATCGTTTGCAGGAAAGTCTCACGGTTGAGTGGGAGTCTCACGGTTAAGTGGGAACAATGGCAGACGAGGGTAAGATGAAGGTTGATAAGTTTAATGGGCAGAACTATCAGTTATGGAAGATGCAGATGGAGGACTATCTCTATCAGAAGGATTTATGGTGGCCATCGGAAGGGAAAACCAAGAAACCTACAGCAATGTCAGATGAGGACTGGGATATTTTGGACAGAAAGGCACTTGGCAGTATTCACTTATGCTTGGCACAATCGGTGGCTTTCAATATCACAACAGCAAAGACAACTCTAGAGTTGATGGAAACCCTAGCAAAGTTATATGAAAAGCCTTCTGCTTCGAATAAGGTATTTCTTATGAAGCGCTTATTTAATATGAAAATGGTAGAAGGTGGATCAGTTACTGATCATTTGAATGAATTTAATACGGTTACCAGTCAATTAACTTCCGTAAAAGTTAACTTTGATGAAGAAGTTAGGGCTCTTTTGATTTTGTGTTCTTTGCCTGAAAGCTGGAATAGCTTGGTAATGGCGGTTAGCAATTCTGTTTCTGGTTCAAATACATTGAAATTTGATGATGTTGTTGGTGTTATTTTGAGCGAGGAAATTCGTAGGAAAAGCTCAGGTGGAACATCCACATCAGGCAGTGTTTTGAATGCAGAAAGCAGGGGCAGAACAAATGAGAGACGAAACAATTTTGGGAGTCGTGGGAAGTCACGAGGAAAATCAAGGGACAGAAGGTCCCAATCTAGAGACAAGAGGGATTGCTGGTACTGTGGTAAGTTAGGGCATGTAAAGAAAGATTGTTGGTCTCGAAAAAATAAAGAAGGAGACAAACAGGAAGGAAATAAAGAGGCAAATGTGGTAAGTAATAAATCTGATGAGGATGCTTTGATTCTTTCTCTTGATAATGCTGATGATTCTTGGGTGTTAGATTCAGGGGCTTCATTTCATGCTACGCCCCATAGAAATTATTTTCTTGATTATGTCCAAGGGGATTTTGGGCTAGTTTATTTGGGAGATAATGAACCTTGTCAGATTGTTGGAAAGGGAAGAATCAAGATCAAGTTGCAGAATGGGAATCATTGGCTACTACATGACGTAAGACATGTTCCAAAGCTAAAAAGAAATTTAATTTCTGCAAGGCAACTAGATGATGAAAGTTGTGTTGTTACATTTAGTGATAAAAATTGGAAGGTTACAAAAGGTGCCTTAGTAGTAGCAAAAGGTGCGAAAGTAGGCACCTTATATCTTTGTACAGGTCATACTGTTCCTTCTACTTTAGCTATTGTAGATAAAAATCAATGTTCAGGAACAGTTGCTGCAGTTCAGCAGGAAGAAAATCAGATAGTTGCTGCAAATTCTGAATCAGTACTATGGCATAACAGACTTGGTCACATGAGTGCAAAAGGTATGAAAGTACTTCATTCAAAGAATGCTTTACCAAGTCTAAAATGTGTTAACATGGATTTCTGTGAAAGTTGTGTGTATGGCAAACAAAAGAGAGTTAGTTTTCTCAAGGATGGGAAACAAAAGAAAGATGAGAAATTGGAGCTTGTGCATACAGATGTATGGGGACCAGCTCAGGTATCTTCTCTCGGTGGCTCTCATTATTATGTCACATTCATCGATGATGCAACTAGGAAGGTATGGATTTATTTCATTAGGCAGAAATCTAATGTATTTGAAACTTTTAAAAAATGGAGAAGCTTGGTTGAGAATGAGACAGGTAAAAAGTTGAAATGTCTCAGATCTGATAATGGTGGTGAGTATTGCAGCAAAGAGTTTGAAGATTATTGTTCCTCTAATGGTATTCGTAGGCAGAAAACGGTTCCAAGGACTCCACAGGAAAATGGAGTGGCTGAGCGCATGAATAGAACAATAATGGAGCGTGCACGGACTATGAGATTGCATGCTGGGTTGCCTTTAAACATGTGGGCAGAGGCTGTAAACACTGCTGTTTATTTAATTAATAGAGGTCCATCTAATCCTTTGGGTTGTGGTATTCCAGAGGAAGCATGGAAAGGTAAGAAGGTGAGTTATTCTTTTCTGAAAACCTTCGGTTGTGAAGCATTTGCACATGTAGATTCTGAAAATAGAACCAAGCTTGATGCAAAATCAAAGAAATGTATATTTGTTGGATATGGCATAGATGAATTTGGTTATAGGCTTTGGGATTTTGAAAATAAGAAAATTGTGAGAAGCAGGGATGTCATATTCAATGAGAAAATGTTGTACAAAGATCTATTGCAGCAGCATGAGAAGAAAGAACAGGATTATGCAGTGCTGGATGATATTACAAACACCAATGTTCCAGTGGTTCCTCATGCTCTGCAACAGCAACAACAAGAAATACCACAAACTCTAGTTAATGTTAGGCGATCTTCAAGGTTAAGTAGACCTCCAGAAAGATTTTCTCCCTCTTTGTACTCTATTCTATTAACTGATGCTGGTGAACCAGAATGTTATCATGAAGCTATGCAGGTGGATACCAAGGTTCAGTGGGAGCATGGAATGGAAGAAGAAATGGACTCCTTGCTGAAAAATCAAACTTGGGAATTATGCAAGTTGCCTGCAGGTAAAAAGGCTTTAGCAAACAAATGGGTTTATAGGATGAAAGAGGAGGATGGAGGTAAGAAAAGATTTAAATCCAGATTAGTTGTAAAGGGATTTGCACAGAAACAAGGTATTGATTTTGATGAAATATTTTCTCCAGTTGTTAAAATGACCTCTATTCGTACTGTGTTAAGTATTGTGGCTGTTGAAGATTTGCATTTAGAACAACTTGATGTTAAAACTGCCTTTCTCCATGGTGATTTGGAAGAGGAAATTTATATGGAACAACCACAAGGATTTGAGGTCAAAGGTAAGGAGAAACTAGTGTGCAGATTGAAGAAAAGCTTATATGGCTTGAAGCAAGCACCTCGACAATGGTATCTTAAATTTGATAGTTTTATGGCTGAGCAAGGTTACAATAGGTGTAATTCAGACCATTGTGTTTATTTTAAGATGCTAGGTGAAGATAGCTACATTATTTTATGTTTATATGTTGATGATATGCTTGTAGCGGGGTCTAACATGGATCACATAAAGGAGTTAAAACAACAGTTAGCAAATTCATTTGCTATGAAGGATTTGGGGGCAGCAAAACAAATCCTTGGTATGAAGATTACAAGAGATAGGAAAAATAGGAAATTGTTTTTATCTCAGGTTGATTATGTTAAAAAGGTGTTGCAGAGATTTCATATGGAGAATGCAAAAGCTGTCAGCACACCTTTGCCCAGTCATGTAAAATTGACTAAGGATATGTGTCCAAAGACACAAGAGGAGGAAGAAAAAATGTCCAAAGTACCATATGCTTCAGCTGTAGGTAGTTTAATGTATGCCATGGTATGCACGAGACCAGATATTGCACATGCTGTAGGAGTTGTTAGCCGGTATATGAGTAATCCAGGAATTGAGCATTGGAATGCAGTGAAATGGATTCTCAGGTATTTGAGAGGTACACCAGATAAACATTTATGTTTTGAGGGATCTAATATAGATTTAAAAGGCTATGTTGACTCAGATCTGGCAGGGGATATTGATACCAGGCGGAGTACCACAGGTTATGTATTTACCGTTGGTGGGACAGCAGTAAGTTGGATATCTCGATTGCAAAAGGTGGTTGCTTTATCCACCACAGAGGCAGAGTATGTGGCTGCAACAGAGGCAGCAAAAGAGATGATATGGATGCAACTTTTCATGGAAGAGTTGGGAAAACAACAGGCTGAAAATTACTTGTTTACAGACAGCCAGAGTGCTATACATCTTGCAAAGAATTCTGCTTTGCACTCTAAAACCAAACACATACAGTTGAGGTATCATTTCATTCGGTCAGTGATGGAGGATGGACAGGTAAAGCTGGCAAAGATACATACAGATGTAAATCCAGTGGATATGTTTACTAAGGCGGTGATAAGGGAGAAGCTGAGCTCCTCTTCAGCTTCGGTTGGCCTTCAAGGTTGAATTAAAGTATAAGAAAGCAGCAGGGTCCAAGGTGCTTATTTCCAGTGGGAGCTGTAAGTGCAGCGGTGTCGTCCAGGTTCAGTCTCCAAGTGGGAGATTGTTTAGGTGTGGAGCCTGATCAGTCTCCAAGTGGGAGATTGTTGGTATGTGGCGACTGATCATTCTATACTGTACACTCTTCATGTATCCTCGCCAAAAAAGGGAAAAATCACAAAAAGGGAAAAATCACAAAAAAGGGAAAAATCCCCGATTTTGTATAACCCTAATTTATAAAGGGTTTAGGATAGAGTTACAGTATTATAAGAAACAGGCGATTATTCGCGATATTGTAATAGGGTTTTACACTGGTTAATGAAATCATTGGATGGCTGCGGTTTGGTGGATGTAGCCCACATTGGGTGAACCACGTTAAATTCTCTGTGTTATTTTTCTGTGTGTTTTACTTCTGGTTTATTTGATAAAATCTGCATTTAGCTTTTAGATATCTACCATTGAAAACCTAACAAAATACCACATTATCAAAAAAATTATCACGTCTGTCTAGAATCCTGGTACAACTCTAAACCGACAGTTCAAGACCATCCTCTTTCATCTTCAATGGTAGATCTATACCAAAGTATTTCCTTCCCTTTTATAGAAACATATGCATTAATAGGGAGTACTACCTAAATTGAACCCAATTATTTCCTTCCTTAAGAGAAACCAAACCCTTGTGCATATGCTCTGCCAAGTAAGTAGCATAATCGTAGAGCATATTGAAAGCTCCATGTTGGATATGTCCTGCCATGTACATATATTATTTTGGAATAATTTCTGGTGGATCAAAACCAATGTTTTGGCATAAGGAATAGAAGGTCTTCTTAAATTAGTTAGCAAAGTATTTCACAGGGAAATATTCCCTCTCATATTTTCCAATCTGTATTTGTCTCTCATTTTTTCTATATCATGTGGTAGTAGTATGTATTGGTAGCATTGTGGTTTTGAACAAGACCTTGGTATGTTCATACTCTTTCTTGAAAAACATTCAGGTCAATAGGGATAATGTCTTCATTCCACTCAGACAGGTCAAAGAATTCAACAATTTCTTCACTAGTAATCTTGACCATCTCAATGCCATCAAATTCCCTAATTACCATAGAAATGGGGTCATACCTTGTTGCAGTCTTTCAACAAGTCCACATCCATATAGAAATTTGGGACCACAAGTTCTCCCATGTCTAATCTCTAGGTATTGCAAGTGGGAACTCAACAATTTCTATTTTCAAACCAATTCCTCAACATGTGCCATCCGATGAAAGGTGTTTCAACATACTTGATACAATTTTTCTTATCCAACAACCCCTCATAAATCTTAGGACCATAAAATATTACATCCCCCTGAGATTTCTAACTTGTCGAGGGTTTGAGCTGGTCAACAATATCCAAAGAGAGTAAGCTATTTGGGGTTTTAGAACTAGCCCTTGGGCTTTGGGAGCCATGGATAATTAGGTAGGTTCAAAGTAGGATAGGGTTTTGATGTAGGATAGCTCAATACCTAGTGCTTAATCAACAACTAGGAAAATTGGATATACAAATTTTCAAGCATAGCAGAAGACCACACTTATGCGTAATGTTAAAGAAAAATAAATGCTATTAAAACATGCAACCTAATCCAATTTGAAATAAAGAAGCAAAAGCCTTCATTAAATCAAGATTGTTTAAAAGATAAATATTGTAATTTGACTTACAAATTTGGTCGTTCATAGGAAACCCTAATATTTTTGAGTTGTAGCTTGAAATAATTTGCACGATCTCTTGAAGGCTTTAAATTTACGTGCAATCCTAAAGGCTTTGAATTTACTTGCAATCTTGAATTGTGTGAGGAAAATAAGTTGTTACGTGCTTTAATGTCGAAAAAATAGCGGTTGTGGGTGTCCTATCCACCATTATTGCTCGCTCGTGCAAAGAAAACATTTCAATTAGCTGTGCATCCAATTTTAAATAAAATACATTGATCTCTTTCCAAGACAGCATAGAGAATGGTCATGATCAAGTCAACATGGTTTTAATTTTATTTGTATTCATTCATTACCTCACTAGCCAATGAAAACTTTCTGACTGGAGACCATATCATCCTCTCCCATGGGCTCCACCTCCTTTCCCAAGTGAATGAAATAGTCCACGTGTCTATCATTCATAGACCTCACAAGATTTTGGAGAGTACTTGTCTAAGCCATGTGAGGTGTGTAATATACAACCAAGATTTACCTTCAACAATGTGAGTGCACACGTGTAAAACATTCACCAACCTTGCATCATTTGGAGATCAATATTCAAATCCCATGAGGTTTGTGAGCAACGAATGATATGTGACCTTCAAATTACGTGGGCATGATTTCTACACATGCAATTAATGTTAGTTTTAAAATTTTGGCCATGACTAGATTAACGGGATTATAACCCATGAGGTGAACGTCACAATCAACTAGAAAATAATAACAAACCTGACTTAGGAAATATTAAATGGGGCAATATAAAACTGAGTGAATGAAAAAACTATGCAAGGGGGCTAGTAAAGATGTGTTGCTAATGACCTAAGTCATGACTTAAGTGACAGGTGACTGAATGAGAAATTCAACAAAGAATAAAGATCTAACAAGGTTTGATTCATCGGAGTAAGAAAAAACTATCAGTAGAACACATCTTGTTGTCTCCCCGATAGGCTAAGAAAAGCATATCGGAGACACCAAAGTATATTGGAGAAAGATGACATGTCTCACCGATGGACCGATACATCAACATGATGAAGATAGTTATTAATAAAGTACATAGTGGTATCGATGAGACACAAACCTATTAGGTTGAAAAAATGCATGATTTCCACAATACAATGATGAACTAACAAAAGAAAAGGGTACTGAGAGGAATGGTTGCTATCGGGAGAATATAAACATAATTTTCGCAATGAGCCGATAAAAAAAAGAATGTCATAAGTGATTAATTACATGCCTAAGGTATGATATTAGAGATGTAGACATCGAAAATTGGTCTAGGCCTACAAGTACACATTTGACATAATTTTCTATATTCCGTTGTCATGATTAAATAATATTTATTATTTAGTTAACCTTTCTAACACATATTTCCTCTATTAATTAAATACTCCTTTTTAATTAATTCATTAATTCATAAATAACCTTTATTCAACTTGATTAGTTAAATAAATCATATTTGTTTAATTATGTCCCTAACTAATTAATTCTTCCTTCTTAATTAAATAATTTATTATTTAATTACCCCTTTATCATATTTCAACTATAATTAAATATATTTCTTTAAATATTCATTTAACCCCCTTTATCTATAATTAAATATTTATTATTTAATTATTCAATTTATCCTTTTCAACAGTCAAATTAAATAAATTATCTTTATTTATTTAATTAAGTCTCTTATTTTTTAATGTTGAATTAAATTAACATTTAATTCATTTATCTATTATTTGTGTCACTTTCTTCTGTCAATCAGTTGTATAATCATTCACTTACCTTCTAACTTGAGATCTATTTTTAGTTCACCAGTTATCTCTTTGGATTCAACATTTGGTCATCTCTGTGAGAGGACTCTCTGTCACAACTAGTCAGTTAACTAGTTCTAACTCATATGCATGTATGAATTCGAATGAATTCTTCATCTTTGAGTTCTAACTTTGTCTTTGACATACAAAGTCTATTTCTTCTATTTTCGAAGACTCTTAACTGAAGATTAAGTTATCATTCTCACTTAATCTTTATCCTGCAGTATTTTATGACTCATGTTCTAACTCATGTTCTATCTGACACATAACTCATATTGCATGGAATTCATCAATCTCATCCATCGATCTCTCTTTCAATCTGAGCCAATCATTCAGAAACCAAAAATATATAAGATGGCCTGTCATTATCATTATTCCTCCTCCATAAATCATACACTTTTGAGAAGAAACTTATCTTCAATATTTTTCTTAGACATTCGACGAAGTTATGCTTACATCAAACACAAAAATATGAGGGTAAGAATACTGAAATAACTAAATGGAGAAGAGCAATCAAGATAATTCGAAGGAGTGAATGCATATTCGGTGAGAGCTTCCCATTAATTTTTTTAGTTTATTATGTTTGCTTATTGATTCCTTATTGTTTGATTTAGATTAATATTGATTTAGATTAGGATTAACATCATTTATTTTGCCTACCTAAAGTCATCTCTGTCTGTGTTGAGATTATTGATCCCATTTCTTCGATTCACATCTCCCCGGTCGAGTCCATGAGCCCTCCTCAGAAACATGTTGCTGATAATGTGGGGAGTATCAAAACTAATGTGGTCAATAAGAAGCTTAAGAGTGGGTTAGGCTTGGCTCATGCTAGGGCGGCGGAAGGGCTCTCTGAGCTAAAGGCCACCCAGGTTGACATGGCTACTAATATCACTAAGCCGAAGAAGGGCAAGGAGAAAGGTTTGCAGGCTATGATTGCTAAGGAAGGCAAGGGAAAGGGCAAGAATGTGGTTGAGATTGAAACCAGAGGGGAATGGTTGTTGAGACCATGGAGCTGACTGGTGGGGAAAGTGGTAGGAGGAGATTGGGGAGGCTGGCGAAGAACAGCAAAAAGAGACTGATTATTGAGGACTCAGAGGTGGAGTAGTCAGATAGCAAGGGTTACAAGGAGGAAGAGTCTGATGATGAGACTAATGATTTTGGGGAGAAGCCCCTGCCTACTCCG
Organism: Sequoiadendron giganteum; assembly: GCA_007115665.2. Lineage (NCBI taxonomy): Eukaryota > Viridiplantae > Streptophyta > Pinopsida > Cupressales > Cupressaceae > Sequoiadendron > Sequoiadendron giganteum. The sequence goes on along the minus strand of CM021102.1, from coordinate 748,931,469 downwards.
ATGGACAACAAGATTCCTTGCCATGGCTTTGACTCGCACACTCTATTGGTGACTGAGCCTAGTGAGATGCAGGAGACTAGGGATACTAGGGAAGATTCGGATATGGTGGTGAAGAGATTGAACACCATGGACAAAAGATTTAGGGGCTTGACCCACTTTACTATGAAACTAAGCCACTTTGTTACTAGTCCGCTGTCAAATGTCATAAAAGAGGAACTGGAGGGGAATAATAGCCAGGAAAACAAAGAATGGGTGGGCGATGAGGCAGTGGACCTCCTGATCAAGAACTGGGATGATGCTAGTTAGCTGCACTTGTTGGTGGTCTGTCGGCTGCCAGTGTGTTGTCCCTGGGCTGTCTTTGTGGTTTTTTTCTGTTAATTTTTCATGTTGTTGTTTCATTCCTTTTTGGCCCTAGTGGCTAGTTGTGACGGGTACAATGCCCCGTAAATGCTATTTAACTTTTCAAAAACATCATTTATTCTATTTATAGAGATCTCTATCTAGATTTTAGTCTATGTTACATTTGGTGAACCCGACGTGAACACGCTTCAAATTCACACATCTTTTCGTCTTTTCATTTTTCCATTTTTTTTTTTTTTGCAGGTTATCATATGACACACAGCATCTATTCAGAAAAATGATGCATCTATCCTCGCACATTGCATTTTCCATATTCTACAATCCATCTACCATCCCAAAACACATCCATGAAGTCTTGAACCGCATCCACCTATCAACATCGAGCTGCATTTGTGGCTCGAAACACCGCATTTTCCTGGTAATCAATTTTTGACTTTTTAGTCATTTCTGTACATTCATATTTTCATTTTCTTTGTTTAGGTTATTTTGATTTTCGATAATGTTTAGTTATAGTCGTGTTAAGTTGGATTAACTTAGTGTTTGCAGGACGAAGCATAAAATGCCATAAAAACACAAACCATTGTTTTTTGTAGGATGAAAGTTGAAGACACCAGAAACAAACTACTAATCATTTTTGCATGCAGGACTTAATGCCTTTGTCTTTATTTATTTAGCAAGCTTTATGTTTTGTCGATAGATAACTGTCATTTGGAATACAAAGAATCACTGTTTGCCTTGTTTTGTGCAAAAGCACATTTTTGTAATCCTTCACGGTTCAGTATATCGGAGTATCCTCTCCCCTTGTGCAATCATGCGATCTTGGGTGTAAGAGAAATGGTTACTGACTCTAGAACTTTAGCCTGTCTTGGTGGAAAAAATTACTCACCACAAGATGACTTTGACCGGTAACATGTTAAAGCAAAGTGACTTCCACCCGATATATAAAAATGGATTTCTAGAGAAAGCCTAGAAATCATGCTCACTATTCCAACGAGATGGAAAAAAATGGACTCTTGCCAAAGTTGAATAGTGCCCCACAAACTAAATTCCCTTATTAAACACCTTGCTTTACATTTACAAAAATCCTACCTATTTGCTGGTGCAATAGGGTCGGCCCTGTGAAGCCGTCTTGCATTCTTACGATTTATGTGTGGAGATGAGATGTATGCCATGGGATTTTCATGGGTACAATAGCTTGGCTGCCCCGTATAAGTGAGTGCCATGGAGGGGATCCAGTGGGGTCAAGCTACTAGTCATCTGCCATAAATATGCATAGCTTGAGAAATCTAAGTAAGAACTCAACAAGTATTGTGCAAAAATCCTAGGTTGTAAATGTTTTTGAGTCTTAACAATTCTATCATCACAAACTAAAAAATACATTGATTTATGTGCTTGTGTTTGTTGTATTCGTCAAAAATGTTAATCAACAAACGGAGTCAGTCAAAACAACTTTTTGGAAAACTTCAACTATAAAAGACGTCAGTTGCAACTATCAGTTTTAACACCGCATCTGTCTTAGAGAGTCACATTTGTTAGGGGAAAAGCCACATGTGTTTGTCAAGAAAATTCATTTTTCACAATCTGGATATTACAAGTCGCAACTATCACATTCTGAGTCACATATGTACATGCAAGCCACATCTGTCAATTTTCAAGCTACAAGTGTCTGTCAGAAAATTTAGGTTTACAGAGTTCATATTTAAAACCGCATGTGTATTTCAAAACCGCATTTTTCATAGAAAAAACTGCATCTATCAGAAAAATCACATGTGTATTTCAAAACCGCATATATCAAAAAGTCCAAAATCTTTCAAAGTTTGAAATGAGGTTTTAGTCACATCACCGCATGAAAAATTGTAAATTGCATTTGTCAAAAATAGAACCACAACTCTTAGGTAAACGACATTTGACTATCAACAGAAAACTTCGAAAAAATTGCAAACTGAGTCCGAAACATCACTGTCATTTTTCACTTCTGGTTCTTAAGATCAACCTTGGACAAAAACTGATAAAATTTTGCTCAAAAACCTTGCATCATTAGGTGGCATATACATCTTAGTCACAGTAAATGTCCTAGTCATAGTCATCCTAAGTTGCATGCATATAGATACTACCTAGGAAATTGCATATCACCCGATAAATAACTTTCCTCATCATTGGAAATGTTCATGTTTTAGTTTGTCACAATCATTGAACCTATTCACTTTAGTCCCATTTAGTGGATCTTTTCAGCTCAATAGTCTAGTTTGGAAAATTCACCTTGTCAACTATCCTTGTCCTACAATCAGGTTCCTTGGTCAAACACAAATCATTGCATGCATTTATTCCATAGGTGGTAGGTTATACCCATCTTAGACTCATTTATCATCATATTCTACTCAAAATTTTGCATATTGTCCATCCTACCATATGTCATTTTACTATACATCTTTTTAGAAATCATTTTAGCAACATCATTTATTGTCAAAAAATCCAAAAACATAGAAATAGGACATATTAGTTTTTAGACATAGTCTGCATTACCCCATTTTGAGAAACTTTTCATGGTCAAAACAAGGTCTTGAAAGAAACATAAAGCAATGTTAGACCCCAACGAATTCATCAATCCATTTGGAAATCAACCATCAGGAAGTGAAAGACCACACAAACCTTTGCTTGAAAAAAACATCACTAGAGACACACATGGACAAATTTATATAGAAGACATAGACGCTACTATACAAGATCTTGAGTTTGCATCTTTTATGGATGAGTGTTTGGCAAATGATCCCCAACGCTATCTAGAAAATTTTCTAGTAGAAGGTGCCACACTACCAGTAGGATTTGATATTTATACTTTGAAAACACAGTCTACTCAACCAATGCAAATTGCGATGTCAAGTGTTTCTATTCCCCAAATAACCGAAGCAATTTCAACTAGCATACCAACTCAAACATCATCAATTGTAAACAAAACCCCTTTCAACATAACACAAGGTTTACAATTTACTACGGGGGAAACTTCCTCCAACCCCTTTGGCACCAACATGATTGGTAAGAAATCCAAAGTTGGTAGGAATATTCCTATACCAAATCAGACCATTCAGACAGGCAATATTCCTATACCAAATCAGATCATTCAGACAATAAATATTCCTATACCACATCAGAACATTCAGACAGGAAATATTCCTATACCAAATTAGAACATTCTAACGGGATATATTCCCTTGCCAAATCACAATCCGTCACAAAACATGGCATATCAGAACACCTAAATTGATCCAAACAATGCAAACACCATGTCCTTGACACAAGTAGATGTCCTTCAAAACCAAATGCAAACTCTTCAACAACAGATGGAAAACATGTCTATGTTAGGAAAATTAACTATCTCCACGCAAGAATGTCCATGTCCATTTGACAAAGTGCTTTATATGACACCTTTCCCCCATGGATACATTTTACTGATTTTTCCTAAGTATAATGGGAGCAAGAATCCTTTGGAACACATTAGAGAATTCTCAATGGCATGCATGGACATATCATATGACCCCACATAGTTGATGGGACTATTTCCACGAACCCTTATTGGGATAGGACTGCAATGGTTTTCTAAATTACCATATGGTATATGATCCTAGGGTGAATTAGCTAAGAAGTTTGTCGAACATTTTGCCTTTAACATAGAAAATGAAATAAAAATATCAACCTTGTGTCACATAACACAAGAAGACGGTGAAAATTTCACCAATTTCTTTTAGAGATGGAGAAGTCTAGCTAGTAGATGTCCAGTTGAAATACCGGAAAAATAGAAGGTCACAATATTCCTAGAAAACATCAATCCAAAACTACAAAGTGACTTAAGGGTACACTATTGTACTTCATTCCTAGACCTGGTACAAAAGGGAATCATCCTTGAAAAAGGCCTTATAGATAAAGGAGAAATTAAGGTACCAGGAAGAAATCTAGTTGCCCAACATCAAAACGCACCAAATGATAGAAACAAATTTTGGTCTAGAAATAAAAATGTTACAAACGTCAGCATTGTTGATGCTAAAAACATACATACGAGACTAGTTATCACACTTAGAGGATACAACAAAAATGTAGACATGATGAATAGTCCAGATCAAACAACCAATTGTGTCCAAAATTCACAACAACAAAGACCACAAAGGATATTTCCTACACATGAATTTACACCTTTAGGACAACCAATCGAGATGATTTTTAAAAAATTTATTTAGCATAATCTCATCAAACCTTTGGAACCAAGAGAGTATGATCTTGGATAGTTCAAACCTTCATGGTGGGACGTAACACTTTTTGTGACTATCATCGAACAAAAGGACACAACCTACAATAATGTCGCCAACTGAAGAATATTATCCAAGAATTTGTTGAAAATGCAACCATAGAGGTCAATGGGTGGAAAAATAAAAGAACAGTGATCATAAGGTCTTCACAGACCCATTACATGACCACACAAAAGGAAAAGCCTCCAGTTCAGGAACCAAAAATAATCCATCATGCAATTATACCAATACCAAGTATGAGTATGGTAAAGGAATGATCATAAATCACCTCCAAGCCACAAATGAAAATGTTAATACCATCATCATTAAGAAGCATCAAGAATGTAATGTAAACACATGCAAAACTAAGATTACTATTCCAGGTCCTTCTTTTGAGCCACCTACATAAGCTTCCAAGTTTAAGTACAACCTCCTTGATCAATTGAGTAAAACCCCCTTGCAAATAACTATCTTGGAGTTTTTGACTTTATCACCTGAGCATCGAGCCATTCTTGACAAATCTTTACATAACACAATTGTTCCTATAGACTTAGATGTCAATCATTTCAAAGAAATCGTGGGATATTTGACCAAATCGCATCATACCACATTTTACCAACAAGATTACTCAACTGAAAATTCTAATCATAATAACCCATTACATCTTGATGTCCTAGTAACCAAGGTCAGATGAGTCTTGGTATATGGAGGAGCAGGTATGAACCAATGTACCTTGAAATTGGTTAAGGCATTAGGATTCTCAGAAGACTACGTAGACATCTCTAAGAGTATAGTCATCAAGGCTTACGATGATGAGAAAATATCATCCAAAGGAGTTGTCACACTCCCTATCAGAATTGGCTCAAAAATCATGAACACCAACTTCCAATTCTTGGATCTCACCCTTCCATACAACTTGTTGTTAGGTAGACCTTGGATACATGCAATGAAAGATTTACCTTCAACATATCACCAATGTCTTAAATTCTTGTATAATGGCACCGAGATCATGATTGATGGTGATTCAGATCCGTTTCAATATTGTACAAGCCTAAGGGAAATTCCATAATGACAAGTACCAGTGAACCTAGAAGCTTCATCATCCAGTTTATCCCTATACGTTGACCCATCACATCTTACTAAGTCTATTTCATTCAAACCACTATCATCCACTCCAAAGGTCGAGATCCAAGACAATGGCTATGGAGAATATTACATAAAGGCATCATATTGTGTCAGTCAAGTGATTCCACCTAAGACATATGGCTTACCCATGGTAGATAGAAGATAGTCAGTAGTCACATTCCGTGTTCCCCCTACAATGACATTGACCAAATGGGGAGAGTTAAGTGAAGAAATTGTGGATCAAGGTGTTATTAACTCTTGGTTGTACCGAGAAGACAATGAATACCCCTCACCATCTATTCAAATAGCTAAGGACCAATATGGAAAAGGCTTTAAGATTATGCAAAATGAAAGCTATGATGGACATAGTGGGTTAGGACTACACCAAAATGGAAGGATGGAATCGATCACTGTCTCACCACGACTGAAATACCTAGGGCTAGGGTTTTAGTCACTTAGAATTGGGTTTCCTAGTACATCATCACCATTTCAAGAGGAAGATTGTGCTTATGCAGGGATTGTGACATATCACGAACCACTTCCCCTAGTCTACGACTAGTATCACGAATCACTTCCCTCGGTTTACAATGAATCTCCCGAATCAAGTGATTGTGAATGTGATTCTTATTCCTCTACTAGTACCATGAACATAGATGATCTCTTTGGAGAATTGGACCTAAATGTAAAACCTATACCAAAACCAACTAGTCCCTATCATAGGAAGCACTTGTGTAAAGAAGAATGGCATAAACACTATTATTGGGAAACCCTTTATCGTGCATCTTGGGCACCTGCTGAACCATCTTCTGATGACTCAGCCCTTACAATAGTCCCACAACATAGTTTACCTACCCAAAGGAAAAAGAACAAGAAGGAGCTACTCCAAAAATTCTGTGATCATGTCAACCATTCTATATTCACCTTGTCAGCAGCTGCCTTTAATAACGTCGATGATGACATGCCTCTCACATATCCCAAACTTATCGACTGGGATCAATAGGGTACACCCATCATAGACATATTCAAGAATGACGAAGCAATTGCTGAGTTCATGGGACTTAGAGAAGGCATACCAAGAGGGGATCATAAAGCTAGTTTTACCATAGACTTGGATGAAAAAGCATATTTTGGGGAGTCTATTTACACCTCTAGTCGCAAAAAAGAGAATGAAAATAAAAATGAGGAGTCCCTAGGTGAAAACTGAAAGGCACCTTTGGATGAAGAAACAATCAAAACAAAGGATGTATCCAAAGGTGAAAACCTCTCAAGGGCACCCAAGGATAGAGGTTTAAATATTCTCCCCGTTGAATAGGAAAAGCCATCGATGCTAGTAGAAGAGTCTGTTGAAGTCAACATAGGTACAAAAGAGAATCCTCAGATGGTATATTTTGCAGCTTCCTTAACAAAGATAGAAAAACCTGAGTTTAAGGACTTCTTCAAAAAGAGATAGATAAACTTTGCATGGTCATACACTAACATGCTTGGGCTAGATCCAGACCTAATATTGCACCATTTTCCATTACAACTAGGTATTAAGCGAGCCAGACAAAAATTTAAGGAAAATGCATCCACAAACAACTCTATTGGTCAAGGCAGAACATAAGAAACTCTTGGATGTAGGATTCATAAGGACAATAGACAATGCAGACTAGATATCAAATCTTGTACTAGTGACTAAACCAATTGGGGGAATTCACATTTGAACAGAATTTAGAGACATCAATAAGGCATGTCCTAAGGATGACTTCCCTTTGCCGAACATAGAAATGATAGTAGATCTTACAACAGGATACTAGATGATATCCCTCATGGATAGTTTCTCTGGATATAACCAAATCAAAATAATAGCTGAAGACCAACATAAGACAACTTTCATGTGTCCATGGGGCACATACTATTGGAATGTTATGCCTTTTGGCCTTAAGAACACTGGAGCTACCTATCAACGAGCAATGACTACGATTTTCCATGACTTTGTACACACTCATGGAAGATTATGTAGATGAAATTATAGCTAAATCAAAAACAAGGGAAGATCACTTAAAGGTTTTAAACAAGATATTCCAGAGGCTAGAGAATTACAACGTTAGGCTAAATCCGAAGAAGTGTGTCTTTGGAGTGAAATCAGGGAAACTATTAGGGTATATCATCTCCAGAAAAGTCATTGAAGTAGATCCAGAGAAATTAAGAGCTCTCATAGAAATGCCTCCTCCAATCAGTATTGGTAAACTAAGTACCCTACAGGGAAGATTATAGTCCATCAAGTGTTTTATAGTACAATTAGGAGATAAAATACACCCATTTCAATATCTACTCAAGAAAGGAGTACCATTTGTGTGGACACCTAATTGTCAGGACGCTTTCCAACAATTCAAGGATTACTTGGTCACTCCACCAGTTTTAATGCCACCTACCGATGGAAAATCATTGATAATATACATTTCAGCAACTCAGATGACATTAGGGGCTCTCCTCACACAAAATGATGATCAAGGTCATAAAATAGTAGTCTGTTACATCAGTCGTAGCTTGGTAGGATATGAGTTGAATTATAGAAACATAGAACATTCCTGTCTTGTGGTAGTCTTTGCTACCCAAAAAATTTGGCACTATATGCTCAATCGACAAACAATGTTGGTTACAAAGATTGATCCCCTCAAATACCTCCTAAGTAAAGCAATATTAATAGGCCAATTGGCTAAATGGGTTATGATACTTAGTAAGTACGACATCCAATATGTTGAGAGGAAGGCTATAAAAGGATAGGTGATTGCAAATTAGTTAGTTGATGCACCTATGAAGGTAGACAATCCTTTAGTGGCAGATTTTCTTGATGAATTTCTCTTCAACATTGACATTGAAACCAAATACAAATTATACTTTGATGGGTCACATACAAATCGTGGTTCAGGAGTAGGTATCCTATTTTTTACTCCTCAAGGTGATACCATTCCTAAATCAATTAGGATTTATTTCCCTTGTACCAACAACATAGCAGAGTATGAAGCCTTAGTGATAGGATTAAAAATGGCAACTCAGTGGAAGATTAAGAGTCTAAATGTTTTTTGGTGATTCTCGGCTAGTAATTTGGCAGGTAAATGATGATTACAAGACTAAGGATGAGAAGCTTGACCCTTACAAGTGTATGGCTAATAGTTTTAAGTAGTACTTCCATGACATTACCTTCCAACAAATACCATGTATTCAGAATAGGGCTGCAGATGCTATGGAAACCATGGGTTCCTTGTTGGATATTTTGAGTAACGTGCCTAAGTTTGAGTTTTCGATTGAACAGTTGTTGGTCCCCACCTATGATGTCCTTGATACTATGATGGTGTGTACCATTGTTGGTCCTACGTCCCCTTGGTATAAAGACATATTCGACTATCTAACTGACCAAACCTTACCTCTATACCTATTAAATAACCAATGCCAAACCTTCATTCATAAGTCAGCTAAGTACACCATCATCAGAGAAACCCTTTATAGACGTACCTTAGATAATGCCCTAATGAGATGTATTGATGATGAAGAAGCACAAACAACTTTGCGAGCGGTTCATGAGGGTATATGCGGATCCCATTCAAGTGGTCCTAATTTAGTCCATAGGATTATGAGACTAGGTTACTACTAGCCTACAATGGAGAAAGACTCATATATCTTTGTAAATAAATGTAGATAGTGTCAGATACATGCAGATTTGATAAGAGCACCAACAGAGGAGCTTCATCTGATTACATCACCATGGACTTTTTCCCAATGGGGACTTGACATCATAGGTAAGATACACCCTCCATCATCCAACAACCATAAATTCATCATAACCACCATCGAATACTTCACCAAATGGATTGAAGCTATTCCCATGACCTACATCACCAGCACGGAAATATCCAAGTTTATTTTAAACTATATCATCTATCAGTATGGTGTACCCCAATCTATAATCATAGACAATGGCTGCCCAGTCAAGAACTAAGAAGTACACCATTAATGTGAAGAGTTCCATATCAAATATCATTTCTCTGCCCTGTATTACCCACAAGGTAATGGCGAAGCCGAGGCATTTAATAAAACCATTGTTAGAATCCTAAAAAAATATTGTCAATGATGCTGGTTGTGACTGGCACCTGCAACTTAATCCTACCTTATGGGCTTGCCGCACAAGCATCCATACTCCCACTATCACCACTCTATATTCCCTAGTATTCACATCCAAAGCTATCTTACCTATTGAGGTTGAAATACCTTGCTTGAGGGTATCCTTGAAGGGTCACATTGATGATGAAGAATACCGTGTATCCAGATTACAAGAGCCAGAATTACTGGATGAACGAAGACAAAAAACACTAAACCATTTGCAAGAATATCAGAATCATCTTTGTCAAAGCTATAATAGGAAAGTTCTCAATAGACACTTTGACATTGGTGACCTGGTTTTAATGGAGATTCCTAAGAATCAAGCTGAACAAGAAAAACTAGGTAAATTTGAACCTAATTGGTTAGGGCCTTATATTGTCACAAAAGATTTTGGGTCAGGAGCAAACCAACTCTCTATTCCTGAAGGAGAGCCACTTTTGTCACCAATCAATAGCCTGCATCTGAAAAGGTTCTATGCTTAGCTTATGAGAATATGTGTCTTAATCTAGAAAATACAAAAAAATGAAAAGACAAAAAAATGGTTACCTTGATAAAAACCTAGAAAACAACCGTCTTTGTAACACCAATTTTTTTTTTTGATAAAATCAAAAAATTAAAGAGAAATAATCCATCCAATAGTGAAAACTGCTTCGGTGGTTCTATGGATAAGTACCATGGTGAAAACCTGGCAAACATGCGCTATGTGTAGTCAAACTTTCTCTTTTGTCTACCATCATTCCAATCAAACTTTTTCACCATTCATCATAATAAATGGTTGTCTTATCCATTGCTTGGAATGATTGACATCTAACATCCATTCCATCACATTCCCCACTCCATCTCGCAAGTCTTATTCCCGAATGGGGGAAAATCCTTGTCCTATGCCATGAATACCTTATACATAACATTACACCATCAAAAATGTCTTGAAAAATCCCAAAAACATTAGAAAACTTCAAAAAGACAAAAAAATCAAAACATATCAGAAAATCCCAAAAAAACGTCAGTCGTGTCAAGTCGGTCATGTTAAGTTAGTCATGTTAAGTCAGTCATAGACTTAGTCAAACTACATTTCCTCTGTGACTAGGACATAGGCAAGGCCATCAATCGATGTGCCCCCAAGGCATTAGGTCTGTCATTCTAGGTTTGTCATGTATCATACACATTTAAATCATGACTCTTTGTACATTCAAAGTCATTGGTCATGTTGAACTATGAGGTCTCTATGTATACAATGTAGGCAAGGCTAATCAATTGATGAGCTCCTAAGAACACACTAGGTCAGTCCAATAGGGGTCATTCACAATTCACTATCACACACATTGCATATCATTCATTTAGATGTATGTGTTTAGCCGCATTAGGTCATACTTTAAGGTATCATTTCATGTCATACACTATCAATTCACACACACACTTTTAATTAGTCAAGGAATCAAAACAAGTCATGCATCAACAAGGCAACATATCAACAGTTATCAAGTCAATATCAAACACATTGTCAAACTGATCAACCTATGTCTTTCTTGTCAACAGACGTTGTCAAATTGTCATAGCCTCATGTTTCTTGTCGCATCAACGTCATCAGGCTCCAACGTCTTATATGACACATGTCTTTTCGAAACCAGGCTTTGTCATGCCTTACACAGATAATCACCAAGTTGAAACCAAACTCCATGGCTTATGTGGTATGTGTGATCCCTCACAATACGCTATGTCAAACATCAAACAATCAAATAGTCCTACAAGGTCAAGTTTTGGCAAATAATTTTATTTGGCTTTATGAATTTATATCTTATTTTGTCTTATCTTTTTATCGATTTGTGAATTTAGTCTGGTTACTAGCTTTCTCAAGGATGTCTCAAGACTCTTTTTCTTTGGATGTTGTTTGTCAACTATCTTTTTAAACATTGGTTTTTGAGTCATGTTACTAGTTTGCTCAAGGATGTCCTATCAAGGATTTAGAGGAGCAATAATGTCTCATGACTTGCCTTTTATTTGTTTGTTGTTTGTGGTTTGTCAAGACAATGACGACTGGGGCATCTTTCCCTTAGTAGGAGTTAAGACACTCCTTGTCTACGACTGTCTATTTTTAGCATATGGATGACTTTGTACACTATGGTCTATCTCATATCATAGTGTGTACTATCCATTTGTGTCATCTCCCGCCCAATGATGATAACAAGAAAGCATAGCATATTTGGAAATATATCGAAGATTGTATGTTTTTGTCAATCAATCAAACTTTATTATTTCTTACTAAGATTCTAAATTCATTCGTGCTAACATTTATCTTCTTTGACATATTGATAAAGTCCTATGACAGAACACAAAAATATTAAAACATTTTCATATGCATACATTCTATAAGAATTTCATATAGTTACATTGCATTTCAAACATATAGGAACATATCTATGAAATCATTGCATAATAGGCATTTCATCATCATAAGATACATAATGTAAACATTGCATCTACATTTCACCATCACACATAAATAAGCATCATATAGAACGTTACATCCATAACATCATAAACTACATAACTCATTACATGTAGAAACATTCATTCATAACACATATACATACATCATCTAGGAAACATAATTATGTAGAAATAATGCATCATCCATATAATAGAACTGCATATCATATAGAAGCTACCAAAATCATATATATATATCTCAAAATAATGTGTCATAGTACAATATCCGAGTATATCCATAAATAAATAAAACATGAGCTCGTAGACTTTTTAATCAAAATAAAGTGTCTACAATAATAACAACTGTCATCATGTCCCACTACCACTACTATCATGTTGTGAGGGTGGTGGGAAAATCCTCGAAGGTTCTCTCTATGAGGTGGAAGGCCTCTCATATGGACCTGCCCTCAGTGGTCCTACCACACCCTCTATACTCTATGTCCTGGTATAACTCCTGCTCTATGATCTCTGACTGTGAACCTCTGAAAAGATAGGATCTCATCTCTCTATTGGCACCACTGCCTCATATAAATCCCTGTAATAGGTATCTCTCTCTACTAGTCTGACTAACTCCCATACCATACCATCAGATGAAGTTCCATTGCAAAGGCATCTAACCTCTATAAATTGGTTCTCTATCTCCTATCGTCGGGCTATGGCCTAATCCCTCTCGATGAGTGCATTGTCTCTCCCTGCACAGACACTATCTCTCTCTGTGCAGGCACTGTCTCTCTTTGTATGAGCACTATCTCTCTCTATTCACATAGCATCAAGCTCTGCTGTCACCAGTCTCAATCTCTCCTCCAAGGCATCCCTATCACCATCCCTAGGGGCATCATTCTCCCATCTCCCCTCCACAATCCAATCCCTGAGCTCTCTCTCTTGCTCCTCCATCGGTGCCTCATCCTCGACATCATCCTCCCCATATCCTGCCAGAATACCTAGAGGGTCTATATCCATATCCATATCTACATCCTCTGTGGCATTCTCTCCCCCAATCTCTACCTCTGAACTCTCCTCTATAACTGCCTCCTCGAAAGCATGCTCATCCCAAACCTATATATCAGCTCCACCTCTGATGTCCAACATCGGTGCATCCTCTATCACTACCTCTCAGATAGGTGAAAGTACACCTACCTGACCCCCTCTCCATCCTCTTTGTCCTCGCCTACCCCCTTTGTCATCATCACCCCTACCTCCAACTCTACCAACTCTGGCACCTCCACCTCTCTGCCATCCTCTCAGTCATGTGCCTCATCTCTCCACTAGTGCCAGCTGATCTAGATCCGTGTATGGAATAGGACGATGCTCTGCCCACCATGCGTCATATGCGACTATCGACCCTGGGTATGTTGCTCCATCTCTCTATCCCCACTGAACTAGTTGTAAGTCCTATATCTTTGCCTCTATAGTAGCTACTATAATCATGGGCCCCTAATATGGAACCTTTCTAGATGAATGAGAAAACTCTTCTCTACTCCGTGGCTCATCCTAAACCTCACCGAATTGTCTCAACACTCTGTCTAGTAAGTGTTTCTCAATGATGTGCACACTAGAAATAGTCCTCCCTATTAGGTATTGTGTTTGTCTATAGAAAAACAAGTGTTTGTCCTCATCCGACCACTCCTCACAATCCATGTATGGTCTCCACGTGAACTAATCTAGAATGTCAAGCACATATCTCCAATATCTAGTGTCTCCCACATGGCTCTGAGTGATGTGTCCCATGTACCAAAACACATATGGAGATCTCTCTTGTCATTGTATAATAATTGGAGGATGAAACACAAATATCCTCTCCCATGCCCACACCATCAGTAGAGTGGTCCCACAACTCAGAGACTGTGCGTCTCTATATGCAATATCATGCACGTGAAAATATAACATCCCTAATAGGCATGGACCCCAAGCATACATGGTCTCTCTCTCCATAATACCAACCAAAATCTCACCCCATCCAACCAAAAAACCATGACCTCGTCAATCTGGTAAAGATATTCCCCCTATCAGTGTACATAATATGTAATCAATCCTATCATATCTATCCACCAACACTAGCCATCTGATCTCATAATGCTCAATGTCGAGCCTACTGATATTGTCCACTTGATAAAATCTCGCTAGCTCAGTCAATTCATGGTGGGTATCATACATCACCCACTCTCCTCTAATCAGCAGTCTAAGTATCTTATACACATCCTCCAAAGTGATAGTTGCCTCCCTAGTCGAAAAATAAAATGACAATGTCTCAGAGTGCCATTGCTCGCACAATGCAGTAAGCATCCCCCTATTCACCTGAATGGTGGGAATCGAAAGATAGTGATGTAGACCAAGTCTCCATAGAAGTCATATCTCTGCACTACTCAAATGATCTCTCAGATAGAATGTATTAGGATGTGTCTCCCATGTATATATCAGATCTAACACAACCTGTATTTAAACCATGATGTCAAGAATTTTCAAGTTTTTCTTAGAAAAAAAATTCAGAAAATTTTACCAGCCAAATGCGGCTCACTTTAATAGATGCGGTGCATTTTTGAAAATGTGTTGCACAACACCTCATTTGCATTGCGTATTACAGATGCGTTGCACATTTCCCACACCCATTTATACCTACTGCACATGCAGTGCAAACATCGCATGCAATACATTTTCTATAGCCTATCTACCTACTACATATGCGTTTCACGAATGCACATGCAGTTCACTACCCTACATGCATCTATTCCTAACGTAGATGTGTTTCATATATACATATGCGGTGTATTAAATTTCAAGTACGTTTATTCCCTAAAATTCCTAATCTAGCCTAGGTGTGTTTTCGCACATGCGTCGTTTCACAATCAAATGCGGAAAATATGACATATGCATCATTCACAAAGGACTGCATATGCTAATTAACTTTTAAAGACCTAGAAATACATGCAAAGAATAAATTTCAAGAGTTCTTTTTCAGGTACATACCGGTGGTCTTGCGTCAGCTAGCTGCCTGAAGGTCCGGATCTGATATCCTTGATGCACAACATAGGGAATGGGTGCCATTTTCATCAGCTAGTCAAAGAAAATTCTTAGTTTTCCAAACTCCTTCGGGTGCAAATGAATTGGTTTTCAACCTAATTCCTATTTATAGCTAGACTTTGGGTGGCATTTCTTCTACCCTAGTCTATTGTCCGCTTAACCTTTCAACTTCTAATTACCCATACACGCTCATATCATCTCCAAATTCAATTCTGTCAACTCCATAGCATTTCTAACCATCAAATTGACTTATCGGGAACATTTCCTAATTTTTTTGGAATTTTTCAAAAATTGTCAATTTTCCCGAGGGGACATACCTTAACCTGTTTCATGCTAGGGCATGACTGAGGCATATTTTCTTTGACACAACACCGTAACAAAATTGTATAAAATAGGAGCAAACTGTAGACACCGAAAATTGGTCTAGGCATGCAAGTACACATTCAACATAATTCTCTATAGTCTGTTGTTGTGATTAAATAATATTTATTATTTAATTAACCTTTCTAACACATATTTCCTCTATTAATTAAATGCCCCTTTTTAATTAATTCATTAATTCATAAATAACCTTTATTCAACTTGATTAATTAAATAAATCATATTTGTTTAATTATGTCCCTAAATAATTAATTCTTCCTTCTTAATTAAATAATTTATTATTTAATTACCCCTCTATCATATTTCAACTATAATTAAATATCTTTATTTAATTATTCATTTAACCCCCTTTATCTATAAATAAATATTTATTATTTAATTATTCAATTTATCCTTTTCAACAGTCAAATTAAATAAATTATCTTTATTTATTTAATTAAGTCTCTTATTTTTGAATGTTGAATTAAATTAACATTTATTTATTATTTGTCACATTCTTCTATCAATCAGTTGACTAATCATTCACTCGCGTTCTGACTCGAGATCTATTTTTAGTTCTCTAGTTATCTCTTCAGATTCAACATCTGGTCATCTCCGCGAGAGGACTCTCTATCACAACTAGTCAGTTAACTAGTTCTAACTCATATGCATGTATGCATTCGAATGAATTCTTCATCTTCTAGTTATAACTTTGTCTTTGACATACAAAGTTTATTTCTTCTATTTTCGAAGACTCTTAACTAAAGATTAAGTTATCATTCTAACATAATCTTTATTCTGTAGTCTTTTCTGACTCATGTTCTAACTCACGTTCTATCTGAAACATAACTCATGTCACATGGCATTCATCAATCTTGTCTGTCAATCTCTCTTTCAATCTGAGCTGATCATTCAAAAACCAAAAATCTATAAAATGGCCCTTCATTATCATTATTCCTCCTCCCAAAATCATACACTTTTGACAAGAAACTTATATTCGATATTTTTCTTAGACATTCGACAAAGTTATGCTTGCATCAAACACAAAAATCTGAGGGCAAGAATACTGAAACAACAAAATGGAGAAGAGCAATCAAGATAATTCGAAGGAGTAAATGCATATTCGGTGAGAGATTTCCATTAATTTGTTTAGTTTATTATGTTTTCTTATTCATTCTTTGTTGTTTGATTTAGATTAGGATTAACATCGTTTATTCTAGTTGCATATATCTTTATCCAGATTTTAGGATATGTTACAAGAGAGACTAAGGGGTATCGGGGAAACATCATCTGATATCACGTTGATGCCTTGAAGGAAAAATAATGAAATACATTCACTTCGATGGGAAACATGGATATCGGCCAGAGTAAAATAACGGTTCCACCAATACAACAATAATGATTGCTTTTGAGTGATTTGATGGTCTGAGATATCAAGGAGATATTCAAATCAAATTTTATCCCCGATCATAGGATGGAGAGAAAGTGGGACACTAATGAACTAGAGCCAAGAAAAATATACCTCAGATTAATCACCTTTTTATCATAAAAATTGATGAAGCTCATAGAAAGTAGGAGTGGAGAAAAGTAAGGTCGATGGAAGCAAGTTGATGCAAGTAAGTATATTGATACCAATTAGAAGGTTTTTCGAAATAAAAAGAACTATAAGAAGAAGCTAGGGTTCTCACAACAATGGAGGAAATCTTTGGGACACCAAAGACTAAAAAGAAAAAAATAGAGCCTAGACTCTTAAATCGAGATTTAATAGACCAGTGTCCTGGGTCGGGGCCAAGGCCTAAGAGGAGAGCACGGTTAAATCCTCACATGAACAAACTATGGGATAAACAAAAAGACCTAGGGGATGTCTTGACACCACAAAGAGGGTATGAATTGTTCATGTATCACTACAAAAAATAGTATAGGTTCCAACTCGTGTGTAATCCTTGGAGAATGAACCTAGGAAAACTAGTTGTTCCTAATGTATTTATGAATGTGGAATTGATCAAAGCAATAGCTAACAAATGTAACTATAGGAGACAATCAATTCAACTATGATGGGTCTGAGTTCATTATCATCTCCAAAAAAATTATTTCTACTGCTTTCCAATTAGATTGCAGTATGCACCTGTCATTAACATTTAACGACCTAATAATAGAATACCACCACATGGATACTAGTTACAAAAGATGAAAGTTTCCCTACATAGGTCCAATGAAGATGGAAATCAACTTAGAAATTTTTCTCACAATGAGCATCCTCCCTTTCATGAGGAATTGTTCGAGCAATACTTTCAGTACACATACTATATTGTAGGACAAGTATTGGGAGTGGAGGTCCCACCTCTTATGTCATTAGCCTCAATGGTGTTTCTAGCAGATGTGCAAAGTAGAGACACAAGGCCATTTGATTATGTTGACCACCTAGCCAATGTTTTAAATAAAGGATTGTATAAAATTAAAAACAATAGTGAATATATTAATTTCAAGCATTATTCTTTGTTCATGCATTTTCTTTTGTATGAAGGGAAAGATAGAGGGTTTTGGGGAGAGGACCTTAGGATAAGAGACATGGATGAGGATGGAAACTTTAACCAATTCAGAACCTACACATCAATATGAGACAATAGATGTGAAAGATCCCATTATCTGTATTTTGAAGAATATTTTGTTAAACCCTTGCCGAAATTGTTAGGATATCCATGTGATTATAACTTGTCTCCCGAGGTACAAAGGTTCCTTAGACCTAAGGAAAAGGATCCCAAAAGTAAAGTGAACCACAACTGGGGAGATTGTTATACTTATTCTGACTAGACTGTAATTAGAGAAAACGGGTTTGAAGGAGCTCCATACTTGTTACCAAAGACTATTCCAGATAGAGTAGCTTATTTCGAAATTGTAAGGCAATTAGCTAAATTATATTCTACATATCTTAAGGGGTAAAACAAGCAATCAATTATTCCAAGTACACTATGCTTCAGGGACTTTATAGTTGTCTCTAGTGAAGGGTATGAGGATATTGACAAGAAATTGACACATTATAGTCTGCCATTGGGAAATGAAAGAAAGAGCTTTAATTCAGAAATTTCTATCAATAGAGAAAGGTTGTCACAAGGGCTATCTAGGTATGTGCACCAATTCTCTATGGATGATGTAATCAAGAATTGTGATGAAATTGTAACAATGCAAAGGATTTTCAAATAAAATAAGGTCTTGGTAGTTGAGGATTGGAAAAGGAAAAATAATCATTCATATATAAGGGAATTCGACCATATATAGGGTCATCTAGAAAGGGTTGAACAATTAATCAATTATGAAAAAGAACTAACTAGGGATGTGACTTATATGATATTTGAGGCACATGTGGAAACTGGCTCTAGAATGCATGTTGAGGAGATGAAACCCCTCAGTTACATACCCTCACAACCCACTCCAGAGGTCACTTTTTTTGTTGATACCAACATAAGTGGAGAAAGGAATGAAGAAGTTAGTGATGAGGAGGAAGATGCAATTGAACAAATAAGTGCACTAGTCACAAAATATGAGCCACCCAAAGAACAAAACATTGTTAGGTTTGAAACATCGAATGAAATTTTTGATGATGTATGAGTTAGGGCTAGACAAGAATTTGTTTCAGATAGTGATTTTGTCAAAACTTCAAAATTCAAGTCATTTTTTATTAGAACAAGGGAAAGATAGTGAGGAAAATAATGAAGGATTTCAATCCTAAGTAAGATGATATTTCCTTAAAAGAGTTAAGGAAAGAAGTAGATAAG
This sequence comes from Sequoiadendron giganteum, assembly GCA_007115665.2. Taxonomy (NCBI): domain Eukaryota; kingdom Viridiplantae; phylum Streptophyta; class Pinopsida; order Cupressales; family Cupressaceae; genus Sequoiadendron; species Sequoiadendron giganteum. The sequence continues at coordinate 748,911,929 of CM021102.1, read as the reverse complement.
GAGCTAGAATCCATTAAGCCTGAGAGAGGAATAGAACTACTTCAAGAAGCCAGGGTCTTGCTTTTTCCTGGTTGGGATATTATTTTTCTATAGTGTTTGATATATTTAGGAAGAGAGGGGATAAAACACTACATCTAACCAAAGAAGCTAGTGATAAAATGTATTTAGGATCATGTTACAACCCAAATGAATCTATAATTGTTGAGTTGGTCACTATAACCTCAAGATAAGAGACCTTCTATTATCATCAATCCAAGTCAGCTATTTGGACATCTCATGGTGCATAGATTTGGGGATATTAATCCCATTGAGATTGTAGAATTAAACATAAATTTGGCAAAATTCAATAAAACCCAAATTCAAAATTTAGTGAAGGATAATGAAAAGACAAGGAAGGAGGTAGCTAGTTACAAAGACAAATCAACCTCTTCTTCTTCATCATAGTTTTTTTCTTCATGGTTGGATTGTCAAAAGAGAGTGTTAGATGAAATGGTAGATGCTATATATTGGAAGAAATATCATGAGAAAGCTCAGAAGAAATGCAATGAACTGGAGAAAAAATCAATACTACTAAATTTGAGATCACTTCTGAGATGATCAAAAGGAGATTTGAGAAAGTAATAAATTAGGCTGATCAATATTAGGACCTCTTTGAAAAGTTGTGCTCAACTTATCAAGAACATGGGAAGCTATATGAAAGGGTGGAAGAAAAGAATGATGAATTGATCAGGATGGAAGTCATGGATAAACAAATACTCCATAGATACAATGAATTAGTCAATCAACGTGAGGAGTTTCATATTAGAATCAAGGATGATCTTGATGACTTCAAGACAAAATTAGATATCCCATTTCTTATGCTCTTTGATGATGGAGAACTTAAAGAAAAGGATCAATGGAAAGTAGTTGTTTGATATATTACCACAAGCACTTGAGATAATCAATGATGAGGAAAAGGTATTGGATAATGCTAAAAAACAACTTGAAGGAATCATGTATCTGGAGTACAATATGAGGGATTCCTTGTCAAACATTGACATTCACATCAAAGAGGATTACATCAAGCATATGTCAGAAATGCACCTGTTCATTACTACAAATAGAAGGGCCCTGAGTGTGGAGAAAGAAACTTTGCACCAAGACACACAAGATAATCAAGCACCTCATCATGGAGAACAAAATAGTGCCACATCCTAAGAAGTTGCAGGTTCTCTATGATGACTAACATAGCAAGTGTTGTTGAGTACTATTATTTCATTAAGTTAATTTTCTTATGTTTAACACATCACAATTAGATAGCATTAGGAAAAGATACAAATTTTCATGAATGGGCCTATAGCTTGTTGCTTCTATTGGATGTTGTTGGTATGTGGTTTTAATTGATGTCAACAATATTTGAATTAATTCATTAGAGGTTGTATATGTCAAGGATATTGAGAAAATTGTAATAAAATAAGTTGTAGGTTGTTAGTGGTGAAGTGAAGTTCAGTATGTTGGCTAGCTCAGTATGTTGATAATCAGAGGTTGTGGATTAAAGGGTTTGTTTTTGAGAATATCTAGTCTATCCACATTAAGTTTTTGAGATTCACATGAATATTTGATCAAGTTATGAGTATCTATGTTTTGACAGTTTTTTTGTTGCTTCAGTTGGTGTTCCTGAAAGCGGGTGATGTAATTCTATTAAGTTTAGTTGTTGCAGATGCTTATCTAGTGATTCTTGATGCTTGTGGATGTTCTATAGATCATGATCTATCCATGTTGTACATCCACATTGATCATTGCACTCACGATTGGTGATTTTCTTTTGTGTGTTTATGTTTTTCAAGTTCATGGCCAACAAGGTGATCGTAGCATGTTGTGGATCTTCGAAGAATAATTATTGAAGATGTTTCATGTTCGAGGATGTTTTTTTGGGTCCTCACTATGTTGTGGTTGAAAATGGTTGATTTGCATTGATAATAATTTATGTTTTGGGCCGAAAGTTTGTAGTTATTTTATATTTTATCGAAACTAATATGTAGATGATGTTATTCTTGATTGCAGATATATATGTGCAATGTTTCACTTCATTTGATACATGTGAGATGTATGAAGTGTGAGTGATATGTGAAAATAAAGTTCAGATATTTTGAAGGAAAAAGAAAAGTGTGAAGAAGAGTGAGCAAAAGAAAGAGTGTTCTTGTGCTTAACCGAAACTATAATTAGGCATTAATAGATGCTATCTTCTCAGTTCAAAATCTCTTAGATGGATTTAATCCATATGTGACTGTAAGATAGTGTGTCTTCCTTTGGGAAGTAAGCATTTTGGTATTTGAGTAGTGAACTCTAGGTATTGTGCCTGAATGCATGTTCTATCCCTATTTACTATACTTTTAATAGAGTATAAACTTGTGGATTAACCTCCACTGTGTGTTTTCCCCTAACAAGATTTCTATGCAAAAATATTTTTGTTATTTGTGTTTTTGATGTGGTAATGGTTTTGTCTTTCATGTTTAATTATCAGATCTGAGAATAAGTCTAATAAGTATAATTTATAAGACAACTTATTCACCCCCCCTCTCAATGGTCTACCCTTGTGTTTCTAGAAATTGGTATCAGAGCAGGTTCCTTGGAAGAAGTTTAATAGCTTGAGGTGATCTAGGATGGTGACATATAAGAAGGATAGTCTAAGATTTGATGGAAAAAAATATTCTATGGAAGACTCAAATGGAGTGTCATCTGAGATGCATTGGTGAAGCTTATTGGAACATTACAAAGAATAGATATATCATTCCACAGAATGGTCCTTCTAGGGCTAAGGAAGCATTGTCGAGTGCTCTGACTGATTTTGTGATGACAAATTTAATAGATCTGAATAATGCTTATGATATCTAGGAAAAGTTGGAAACTTTGTATGAAGGTGATGCTCATGTGAAGATTGCTAAGCTGTAGAGTCTGAAAGGGAAATATGAAACATTGAAAATGGGTGAAGATGAGAAAATTACTAGTTTTATGTAGAGAGTGAATGAACTTGTGTGTAATATCAAATGTGTTGGTAAAATATTGGATGAATAAAAGATTGTTCCTAAAGTGCTCAGATCCTTGCCTACTACATGCAAGCATAAATTTTATGATATTGAGGAGATCCAGACTATGAAAAATGTAACTAGAGACATGTTGACTGGTAAGATTGTTTCTTTTGAGTTAAGTGAGTTTGGTGATGCTCTTCCTAAGATAGAATCGGCATTAAAACCTACTACCTCTGGAAAAGATAAGAAGAGATATGATCCGAGAGAAAGTTCCTCTAGAAACGTGTTCAAGTATGAGTAGGAAATGAGATAGATTGAAGAAGAAGAGAGAAAACTAGATGAGCTTGAATCACTTCTTGTCAAAAGGGTACCCATAGGAGAAGGTAAGTATAAAGGGAAATTTCCTCTTAAATTATTTTTATGCAATAATATAGGTCATTTTGCCTCAAGGTGTCCAGAAAGAGTTCCTAAGCCAAGATCTAACAAGCCTAAATTCCAAAGAAAGTGTTATTTTGCTGCTGATGAAGGTGTGATAGATGATGAATCTGATAAAGGAAATGTAAGTGAGGATGAATTTGTATTGATTTATATCAAGGAAAGTAATCCTATACCTACTGAATCTACTAGTTACATGAATGTGGAGAAATCTCTAGCTACCAGAATTGAAGAAAAAGATGAATGGGTGATTGAAAATGGATGCTCTCATCACATGATAGGTGATATAAGTAAATTTATGAGTCATGAAAAGTATGATGGTGGTGTTGTGATATTTGGTGATGAAAAATTTGGTGTAATTTGTAGCAGAGGATCCATTTCTTTTGATGGTAAGCATAATAATGATGATGTTTTATATGTGGATGGTTTCAAGCATAATTTTTTAAGTGTTGGAAAGATGGTTGACAAGGGATACAATCTTCAATTCAAGGATGGAAAATGTAGAATATTGGGGAGTTTTTTAAATATGATTGCATCAGGTACAAAAAAAGAAGGTAATATCTTTCACCTGAGTGTTGCTAGTAAAAGTTATCCGATTTCTCAAGTTGATGAAAGTTGGTCGTGGCATAGGAGATTGTGTCATGTAAAATTTGGAAATACTATCAAGATAAGTTCTACCCAGGCTGTGAGAGATCTTCCTAAGTTGGTAAAGCCTACTAATACCATATGCAAGGAATGCTAGTTAGGGAACCAAACTAGAGTTTTGTTTAAGAGAAAACATCATTATTCAAATAAGTATTGGAGCTTGTGCATATTGATCTATGTGGTCCTTATAGAGTCAGAAGTTTACAAGGAGACATGTATTTCATGTTATTCATTGATGATTATTCTAGATTGATGTGGGTTTATTTATGAAGGGAAAAATATGAAGCTCTAGAGAAATTGAATATTTTAAGGCTAACGTTGAGACAGAGACAGGTCTGAAGATTAAATGTTTGAGATAAGATAGAGGTGGTGAATTCATTTTTGGTGAGTTTAATTCCTTTTTGTGAAGAATGTGGGATAAAGAGACAATTATCTGCTCTACGGACCCCTTAGCAAAATTTAGTTGTGAAAAGAAAGAATAGGGAAGTTCTAGATGCTGCTAGGACTATGATGCTAGAAGGAAATGTCCCACATATCTACTGGAGAGAAGTTGTGAATACTGTTGTTTATACTATCAACCAGGTATATGTCAAAGGTGATGTTGGTAAGACCCCTTATGAGCTATTGTTTGGTTATAAGGCTATTTCTAGATACTTCAAAAACTTCAGAGTAAATGCTATATCAAAAAAGATGAAGATATAAGAAAGTTTGATGCTAGGAGTGACAAAAGAATATTTCTTCGTTACTCTGCTAAAATTAAAGCCTACCAGTGCTTCAACAAGATATTGAGGAAATTAGTTGAAAGTGATAATGTCAAGGTTGATGAAGACATAGATAGACCATCCAAAACCTATGGATATGATTCTGATGATGAAAATTCTAGTTCAGTTCAGACTCAAAATCAAGTGCAAATCATTTCGGTGAATCAAGAAAGCCAAGAGGAAGGAACTAATGAAAGTGCAGAAGAGAGATAATAAGAGTCTAAAACTCAAGAACATCCTAAGACTCCAAGGTATGTAATACTTAATCATTCAAAAGATCATATTATAGGTGATAAGAACAAAGGTGTTCAAACTAGGAGAACAATTGCAAAAGAATACTATTTGATATCAAAGATTGGGCCAAATAGTTTAAATGAGGCATGAAAAGATAAACATTGGATGGAAGAAATGAAATAAGAGCTACTAAATATTGAGAAGAATTATACATGGATTCTTGTTCCTAGACCTAAGGACAAAATATAATTGGAACTAAATGGGTCATTCGAAACAAACTAAATGAGCAAGGTGAAGTTGTTAGAAACAAAGAAATATTGGTGCGTAAAGAATACTCTCAGATGGAAGGAATTGAATTTGAAGAAACTCTTACCCCTATTGCTAGGATTGATGCTGTGAGACTATTTCTTGCTTATACTGCCTACAAAAATTTTAAGTTTTATCAGATGGATATTAATTCAGCATTTCTAAAAGGTGAATTGGAAGAAGAAGTGTATATTGAGCAACTTGATGGTTTCAATTGACTGATTAGGGAAATGTGGTTTTTCAGTTGAAGAGAGCATTGTATGGACTTAAGAAAGCCCCAAGATCATGATATGCAAGATTGGATAAGTATTTGTTGAAGCTTGGATTTAATAAATGTACTATTGATAGTAATTTTAATTTCAAGATTGATCATGCTAAATATTTCATTGTTGAAGTCTTTATTACTGATATCATTTTTGGAGGGGATGATAGTTTGTGCATGAAGTTTGTTGATGAGATGCAGAGTGAGTTTAAGATGTCTATGATTGGAGAAATGAAATTATTATTGGGATTGCAAATTACTCAGTTAGATAAAGGGATTTTTATATCTCAGTCCAAGTATGCGAAAGAACTTCTAAAGAATTTTGGTATGGAAGATTCAAAGCCAGTTGGTACACCAATAGTGATCGTATGTAAGTTGACACAAGATGATGATTCTCCTAAGATAAATCAGACTAGATATAAATCCATGATTGGTGGATTGTTGTATTTGACTCAAATTAGACCTGATATCATGAATGCCGTATAAATTGTTGCAAGATTTCATGTCGATCCTAAGGAATCTCATGTGACTTGTCTGAAGAGGATTTTTAGATACTTGAAGGGGATAGTTGATTTTGGCCTATGGTATCCTAAAGAAGATGATTTTACTTTTTCTGATTTTACTGATGCTGATTGGGAAGGAGATGTGAATGACAAAAATTGTACTAGTGGTGATGCATTTTCCTTGGGAAAGACATTGATTTCATGGTTAAGCAAGAAGAAAAATGCCATTTCTTTATCTACTATAGAGGAAGAATACATTATTGTTGCTAACAATTATACTCAAGTATTATGGATGAAGTAGATGTTAAAGGATATCAGAGTTGTGTATGAAGAACCTATTGCTATATTCTATGATAATTCAAGTGCAATTAACATTTCTAGGAATCCAGTGCTGCATAAAAAAACCAAGCATATATCTATCAAGTTACACTTTTTTAGAGAGAAGGTGAGTGAGAAGGAATTTAGATTGGAGTATGTGCGTACTAAGAAATAGAATGCATATATCTTTACCAAGCCCTTGCCTAATGAGACTTTTTATTATTTTAGAGGGAAGCTAGGGGTGATTACCCCTCCTAATTAGAACTAAGCTTCATTGAATTGCATCAGTCTATGTATTTCATAGTCATATTTTGATTCAGATTGATGTTATGGTGGCTGCTACTCAGGGGGAGTAGTCAGATGTTCAGAAATGTGGTTTAAAGATTGTGTGGAGAAAGATACACATTATCTTTGTCATTGATGTCAAAGGGGGAGAGGATTCATGTGAAAAAATGTGAATTATCTGGGGAGAAGAGTCAAAATATAAGGGGGAGAAAGTGCTAAGAGAAATTTGTGTTGATGGTGTTTTTCACATTATGTGTTGCAATCAATGCCAAAAGGGGAGATTTTTGGATGTTTCTCGTATGTGGTTGTCATTGATGTCAAAACTATTGGCATTAATGCATTAGAGGTTGTATATGTTGAGGATATTGAGAAAATTTTAATAAAATAAGTTGCAGGTTGCCAATGGTGAAGTGAAGTTCAGTATATTGGCTAGCTAAGTATGTTGATGATCAAAGGTTATAGATTAAGGGTTTTTTGTTGAGTATATATAGTCTATCCATATTGAGTTTTTGAGATTTGCATGAAGATTTGATCGAGTTATGAGTATCTATGTTTTGCCAATTTTTTTGTTGCTTCAGTTCGTCTTCCTAAAAGTGGGTGATGTAATTCTAGTAAGTTCAGTTATTGTGGATGCTTCTCTAGTGATTCATGATGCTTGAGGATGTTTTCTAGATTGTGCTCTATCTGTGTTGTATGTTTGCATTGATCATTGCTATCGTGATTGGTTATTTTCTTTTGCGTGTTCATGTTTTTCATGTTCATGGCCGATAGGGTGATTGTAGCATGTTTTGGTTCTTCGAGGAATAATTATTGAAGATGTTTCATGCTCGAGGATGTTTTTTGGGGTCCTCACTATGTTGGTGCTGACATTGGTTGATTCTCATTGATAATCATTTATGTTTTGGGCTGACTATTTGTATTTATTTTATAATTTATTGAAGCCAACATGTAGATGATGTTATTCTTGGTTATGGATATATATAAGTGATTGTTTACATCATTTGATACATGCGATATGCAAGATGTGCGAAGTTTGAGTTCTATGTGCGAATAAAGTTTAGATATTTTGAAGGTAGAAGAAAAGTGTGAAGAAGAGTGAGAAGAAGAAAGAGTGTTCATGTGCTTAGCCAAAACTATAATAAGGCATTAGCAGATGCTATCTTCTTAGATCAAAATATCTCAGATGGATTTTATCTGGATGTGACTATAGGACAATGTGTCTTCATTTGGGTAGTAAGCCTTTTGTATTTGAGTGGCGAGCTCTAGGAAATGTGCCTGAATGCATGCACATTCCCTATTTACTATACTTTTAATAGAGTATGAAATTGTGGATTAACATCCACCATGGTTTTTCCCCTAACAAGGTTTCCACACAAACATCCTAGTATTATGTGTGTTTCTGATGTGGTAATGGTTTTTCTTTCATGTTTAATTATCAGATCTGAGAATAAGTTTAATAAGTAAATTTTCTGAGACAACTGATTCACCCCCCTCTCAATTGTTTTCCCTTGTGTTGCCAACAAATTCTATATAATAAGGGAAACCAAGGCTTGGTTTTGGATCATCATATCCTATTGCATTAATTTTCTATAATGGCATAATTTATGCAGTTTCTCTCTAATATATTTCTATGTTGCATGTGAGTTTCCCTTATTTGTTTTTTCATTTTGTATATATGTTTTATTCAAGTGTATACTTTCATATGCTTTTTTTTGCTCTAATGTTGCCATTCCCCACTCTTTTTTATTTTTTTCTAGACTGAGTTATCTTTATGAGTTTAAATATTTTAATTTTAATCCTGTGTTTTGGTGTGCAAATGTCTTACTAAGTTCTTTACTGAAACCATTTTGTGGATTCAAATTCAAGAATGGTAATGTTTTTATTGTCACTTCACAAGATATGATCTTATCAAGAATTGAGATTTAGGAGAAATAAAATTTCATGGGCTTCTTTTCAACCTCTTGAATGAAAATAAAAATAGTGAATATTGCATTGAAAGAATAGGTGGTTGTTTCCTCGGAGCTTCACTATAAAAAGATCAATACCAAATAGGAAAATGAACATATCAAAATGAAACCTTTTTCATTCGCACATCCATTTTATTGTAGGCCTAAAATCAATTTTAGTGTCACCTCATTCTGACCAATGAACATATTCAACATGTATGTTTAGCTGATAAGCTTAATTCCAGAGTTGCTTTAGTCTCTAGTATCTTGGAAGTGTGAAAGGTTGTAGGATATGGTGGGCCTTAAGAGTTCTAGTCATCTTTCTTCCTCTTCCACCAAATACTAGCCTGATTCACAAGTCTGCCAACCTAATTGGATTTTTTTTGAAAGTTGAAGTGTCTCTTGAGTCACTAGTGTAGCTCTCTTTACCTTTTCAGACTCTTTCATTGCTACAAATCATTTATGGGATTTAATAATTTGTACCACATGGCTGATTTGTTTTGAATCCTTGGATCTAAAGTAAATTTAATTAACATAAATAATGCTAGGGAATTTCAATGCTTGCATGTAGTTGGCATTAAATCCGGTACTTGGAACATTGAAATTTCTCCTTATATAAAAATTTCCTCCATCTTGTTGGCTTGTAACACTCTTGATGGTGACTACATGAAATCTGATTCTGATTCCTCTTCTACATCAGAGGGCTCATATCCTTGATCTAACTCTTCTGAATTATCAAACAAGAATCAAGAGCTTCCATATTCAAAAATTCCCAACGACCATTTTCAATAAATTTATCTAGATCATCAGTAATAGTCTTCAAAATAGGCCGCCAATTCAAGTTTGTTATGCTTTCATAATAGTTTATATCAATGGAGTTCAACCATTCATTGATGCCATCAACCGAAGATTGAGGAATGGTGTCAATACGGAGAACATCCTACTTGAAGTCTTTGAAAACAATAGCCATATAAAATTCATTTTTCCTAAGGCCCACTCCCTCGAGGTGAAAAATATCATTCTCACTAATAGTGATTACTAAGAAAGGTAATTCCACAACCTCTACCAAATATTTTACCGTAGGAACAATAAAAAGCAGAGGCTTTGAAAATAACTCCATGAAAACCAAGCTCTCTAAATGGTATATTAAACTCTAGTTCAAAATATTTTAGATGAGGCTACTCCCATAGCTCTCATACTCGCTTGAAAATCTACATTGATTTTATTTTTCCTGTCCCTCTCTTGTTGTTCTTCCTCAATTTCATCAGGATCATACATTGACTTTCTTACCCCTCCTAAATTTTGGACCACATTCATTACCTCCACATAAAACTGGACATCCTTGGTCTTCTTGGTTCCCACCATGATATGGTTATGCAAATGAAAATGAAGCAAAGTAATCATCCCCTTCTCTACTGGCTGAAGAATGCATGCGTAATGTTTTGATACATGATATCAGCTCTCTCTTCTACTCTCATGGTTGAATACCAAAATCCATTATGGTGGTCCTCCAGAGTTTTAGTCATCTTTCCTCCTCTTCCTACAAATGCTAGCCTAATCCACAAGTCTTCCAGCCTAATTGGCTTTATTTTTGAAAGCTAAAGTTTCTCCTGAGTCACTAGTGTATCTCTCTCTTCCTTTTCAAACTCTTTCATTTTTATAGATCATCTATGGGATTTAATCATTTATACCACATGGTTGATGTACTTTAAATATTGCTAGGGAATTTCAATGTTGGCATGTAGTTGGCATTAAAGCCGCTATGTGGAACATTGAAAATTATCCTTATATAAGGGTATGTGCAGTATCATGATGGGCCAAAAAGTGGTGGTATGTAAGCCATATGATGGTCCATGTGGCTGATGACTTTTTTTAACCCAAAATTGATGAAATGAAAAGGGTTTTTAGAGGAGATTCTTAGCTTTCCACCAATATAAATTATTCTTTACTTTGAATTTAATAAGTAATTATTACTCATTTTCTATTAGAATTATGAATAAAGTCTTGATTGATAGGCTGATTTAAAAGCATCTATAACTTTCAAATGGTATCACATTTTTTGAATTTGAAACATGTGTCACATTCAATGCTTCACATACTATAGGATTAAAAAATAAAAAAATTAATTTCATGATTTTTTGACCAAGTTAAGGTGGTTAGACAGATGATCTTTTATATTTTTAAAAATTTGTAATAAAAAAATCATAATTTATTATTTACTTGGAAAAATATTATAAAAAAATATGCATCACATCGGGACATGAATCCTCTACTTATATATAAAATCTTATAATTTTTTTTATCATTTTATTATGGCTAGGGTGGTCAGACAGACACGTACTTCTTATTTTTACCTTGAAATTTAAATACTATTGCATTGAAATTTAAAATTTTCACCAAATAGATTTTTCTTTTTAAATAAAGGTCTAGAAGTTTAGAAATTACATTCAATTTGCTACAGATTCTATTTTTACATTTTTTTGAAATAATATAGATAAATTATTCAAATTTTTATGTCAAGTTGTCTACCTTTGATTTTTTGTCTTTTTATTGCCACTTAAGGGCCTATTTTTTCCATGATGATCCTACATATACCCATAAGAATTCCCTCCATCTTGTTGGCTTGTAACACTCTTGATGGTGACTACATGAAAAATGATTTTGATTCCTCTTCTACATTAGAGGGTTCATATCCTTGATTTGACTCTTTTGAATTATCATAATAAGAATCAGTAGCTTCCATATTGAAAATTTCCCAACCACCATCTTCAATAAATTTATCTAGATCATTAGTAATAGTCTTCAAAATTGGCTGCTAGTTCAAGTTCATTTTTCTTTCATAATACTTTATATCCATGGAGTTCAGCCATTCTGTGATTCCATCAAGCCAAGAATGAGGAATGGAATCAATGCAGAGTACATCCCAATTGCAGTCCTTGAAAACAATAGCCATATCAAATTCCTTTTTCCCAAGTCTTACTATCTCAAGGTTAACAATCTCAATCTCACTAATAGTGATTACTAAGTAAGGTGATTCCACCAACTCTACTAAATAGTTTACCATGGGAAAAATAAAATTAGAGGCTTTGGAAGGAACTCCATGAAAACAAAGCTCTCTAAATGGTATATCAAAGTCTAGTTCAAAATATTTTAGATGAGGCTACTCTGATAGCTCTCTTACTCGCTTGACAAATCCTTGAAACTGTGCATTGATTTTATTTTTCCTGTCCCTCTCTTGTTGTTCTTCCTTAATTTCATCAGAATCATACATTGACCTTCTTGCCCCTCCTAAATTTTGGACCACATCCATTACATCCACATAAAACTAGACATCTTTGGTCTTCTTGGTTCCCACCATGATATGGTTATGCAAATGAAAATGAAGCAAAGTAATCAATTCCTTCTCCGCTGGCTAGAAGAATGTATGCTTAATGTTTTGATAAATGATATCTATAGTTCTAGTCATATTTCTTCCTATTCCACCAAATTTTGGCATGATCCACAAGTTTGCTAGCCTAATTGTCTTTTTTTTTTTAAGTTGAAGTTTCTCTTGAGTCACTAGTGTAGCTATCTCTGCCTTTTTGGACTCTTTCATTGCTACAAATCATCTATGGGATTTAATCATTTGCACCACATGGTTGATGTGCTTTTAATCCTTGGATCTAAAGGAAATTTTGTTAACATAAATATTGCTAGGGAATTTCAATGTTAGCATGTAGTTGGCATTAAAGACGGTACCTAAAACATTGAAAATTATCCTTATATAATAACTCCTTTCATCTTGTTGGCTTGTAACACTCTTGATGGTGGCTACATGAAATGGAACCAGGATGCCATATATGGGTACCAGAACAACATCATTTTTTGTATCAACATGAATTATGATCTCTCTAGAAATGGGGATATCCTCCACATTTTTGTAGGAAACCATCTCAGTGGATGGCTTGGAAGAGCAATGTCTATATCCTATATGAATGCGCCCTACAATCAATCTTCTTTTTGTCTCATTATTTTTCCTTACAAGTTCTGCTTGGTATTGTCGATGCTACTCTTCTTTATTCATCTCCTGATTATAAGATCTTAAGGTTTCCTTGGAGATTCATGATTCTCCTCCATTTACCTCAACCTTGTGTTTTTGTTTCACTTCCTCATCTTCATCATCGTCATTAAATGGGTATGCAACATCAGTGTATACTTTGGAGCTAACTCCAATTGCATTTTTAGGCCCTTTATCTGTAACAACCATAGTGTCAGCAAAGAACAATGAATACTTTTGTGTTTTGGGATTACTAGTCTACAACTATAAATTATGAAACCCAAGTGATACTTTAAAATACATTCCACCCTTCACAATTTTGTCATTTCTTGAATTCAAACTTAAACCAGAATCTCGAAATTGAATCCCTACTCTTTTTCTTGTAGACTTTTTAAGATGAGGCAAAAGTTCAGGGCCATCTCTTTGACTACCTCCATAGTTGCCTTATATTAACATACATGAACATGATATGATTATATACATGAAAAGGTCACTTAAAAATATTATAATCAAAGTACAAAATTTATTGAAGAACTATTCTTTGTATGCTCAAGTATTTTTGCATGTCATAGTTTTCTTACAAACAAAAAACTAAACCATAAATGTTAACTCTCAAATATGGGAACATATAGACTAGTTAATTGTGAAAGAACCTTTGAATCATATTATAGTGCCAAAATGCCCTAGAAAATTATCCATTTTTGAAATATAGGAGAAGAAGATATATAGACTAGTTAAATCTCAAAGGATCTTTGAGGTAAACATAATCATATATAGAAAAAAATGTAGAGGGTTGGCACTTAAGGTTATGTAATAGAATTTACAATTGATAGTTAAATTTTATAAAAAAGAAATTATGATATTTACTAATGTTTATTAGAATTTTTGCATGTTTTACATAATTGGAATGACATATTAGTTGTAAATTTTTTGAAATTTTATTACGGTATGTTCACTTTGATATTATGTAATATGATTATGGTTTCATCTCATATGTTGTAATATTAGATATATAATAGAAAAATAAATTATTGCATAAAATAAATAATAAATTTTCATTTTAAATGTTTTTTCTGTAGAACACGGGTCTTCCAGAAGATCAAGATGATCCTCATCATGATATAGATCTAGAAAATATTGGTTCTGGTAGTATAGATAACATGGAAAAGGATGATGATGATGTAGATACATAAGACACTGAGGTCGATAATAATTATTATGACGACGATGATGATCATGATGATGATGATCACGATGGTGATGATGATGAGACAATTGCTAGTAGTAACCAACAAAATTCATGATCATATAGACTACATCATGGATCATTACTGATAAATTGTTATGATGCATCTTATCATGGTTAGTATCATATGTATCATTTTCATGGCATATAGTACCATATTATTGAGTTGTATCATATTGACATGTATCATTTTCAATAATATCATTTGGACATGTATCATCTTGACTTGTATTATTTTATTTTTGTTTTTATTTTTTTGATGAATAGGCAGATATCTATATTAATATAAAGATAAAATTACAAATTCATAGAAAAAGGGGTGGGTGGTAAAAAGGCACACCCCGAATGTCATATGGGTCCAGCCCAGAAAATCCAAAATAACACATGGGCCCAGCCCAGAAAATCCAAAATATCACATGGGCCTAGCCCAAAAGTTCAATAATAGAAAGAAAATTAAGCAGCCAAGGTAGTGCCAGTAGATCTTGGGGGGTCCCTATCATCGGGATGTTTCCCCCATACATTAGCAGGGTTTGGATGGATGTCAGGAGGAACACCCCAACCATCATCAACTTTATCTTCATATTTTTCAGTTTCTTTTTCCTCGCGCTGAGGCGAAATTGCAAGAGCCAGCCGCGGAAAACTTTTGCCACTGGAGTGCCAAATAGAGCTAGAAGTAGGTGAAGCATCAGAGGGCCACCCAGAACCACCACCACCACTCCCCAGAGCACCACTAGAATGCCATCCCTGACTAGGACGTGGCGAAGGAGAATGAGCCCACTTGGGAGGCCGAGAATCTCAGCAAGCAGGGGGCTGGGAGTGGGACGTGCAGAGTCACTCTACTTCCAACCCTAAGAAAGTGACCAGTCATGGGAGGATGAGGGAAAATTAGGGATCCAAGCCATAATACAAGGGGAATTTCCCCAATGGTCTAGGAGAACCTACAAGTGAGTCACCTCCAATGCAACCTTGTTGGCTTGCACTTGAATCTGTAAGAGAACATTAGAACATATAACTGCTTTAGCATAAAGAGACACATTAACATCTAAATGAGAATGAGAAAATATACAAGAATTTATGTCTTTCCAGATATTGAAGAGGATTTTCACCCTGAAAGTGTGCCAAAGCTGAGTGAACTTAGTCAGGGTTCTAGGCGGGTCCCCCAAACGAACCATATGCCACGAAAAGGGTTCCGACCTAAAAAGCCGAAAGAAGTCATGAATCCAAGTCCAAAGCTACTGAGCTCTGGGACAAAACCAGAAAAGGTGCTTAAAGCTTTCAGGTTGCCCACAAAATGGGCAGGGAAGGTCTGGGACCCCCAAATGAACAAGCCAAGAACCCATAGGCAAGCCTTGCAAAAGAATACACCAAGCAAAGTGGGCCACCTTCGGATTAACAATTATAGGCCAAGTGGCATCAAACCTCTTACACCAAGTATGAGCCAAGGAATTAAGAGGCCACCTTTGGTTCAAAGAGTTGATCTTAGGAAAATGGGGTGAAAGCCATGTGTATCCAAGCCGTAGCTTGTAGCTCCAGAAAGGAGTATCTGGAAACCATTTCCAGTCTTTCCACCAAGGTTTGTGCCCACGAATGTGAACTTTGTGAAGCATTTCCACCAGAATGGCACTCACCAATTCACCAAAAGTAAGATGGTCCTAGTTTTGAAGACTGTACTGGGTTTTAAAAGCATCCCACTACAAAAGACGCATGGTAGGCTGGTGAAAGAGATGATGCCATGTATGAATGCCCTTCTTATGAAATATGAGAGCCTTGAGCCAAGGTGACTTGGCTAGGGGTTGACCATTCTGAGCCAAAAGGGGAGACCACCAGAGGTTATGTGGTTGATGGAGAGCCCATCATAAAATCCAGCCCCGACCCAATAGAGCCAATGCTTAACAGTTTCCCAAGAGTGCCAAATGCTCTTGGCCACAAAGGAGCCCACAATTTGAACCGGCTCCCTCATAACTAGGAGGGTTTGGAGACCAATCCCTTTCCAAGTGAGTCTGTGAATAGGAAAACTAGACTGAATACAATGTTTGAGGAGAATCTTCCAGGCTTCATCTGTAGTGAGAGCATGGATAATCCATTTGACAAAGAGAGCAATCCCTTGTCATTGAGTGGAGAGCAATTCAAGCCCTCCCGAATCCTTAGGGAGACAACAAAATTCTCAAGCGACCCAATGAAAGCCCTTGTGGGTTTTAGAAGAGGCCCATAAAAAATCACAGAGCAACTTTTCAAGCCTATTGTAGGCCATTTTAGAACACACCTGGAATTTTCCAGCCAGCAAAAGAGGCTTAGTTATCCAATAGGCTAGCTTTTGCTCAACCCTGGAGAGCACGGCTTGCCAGAACTCCCAAGGGGAAGCCTGAAAGGTGAAGGGGTTGCCCAGAAATTGAAAGATTTCTCCCTACCCAATCCACTTCCAGTTATAAGTTTGGAGCCACACAGGAGTGGGGAGCACCGATTGTCTATAGCACAAGGTCTTGTGCCATTGAATAGCAAAGCCAAAAGCAAGAAAAAAAGTATCAAAGTATTCAAGGGCAGCTATGATAGAACCTTCATCCTCTAAGAGAGTGAGAATGGAATCATCTACGAAGTGGCCATTGACAAGCTTCTCTTGAGAGTCTAGGAGAGAGATCCCTTTAACAAATTGCTAGGAGACAACATTGGCCAAGAGATATCCAAAGCCCTCAGTAGCCAGAACATGCAAAGTAGGGGCAAGAGGGCATCCCTGGCGAATAGAACGAAAAAAGTAGGGGGAAGAGGCATCGAAAAAAAGCATACAAACAAACTGCATAAATTGGGCCCACAGCCCAAGGCTTGTAACATTGCAAGAATGAAAGGCTATTCAATGTAGTCATAGGATTTGGAAAAATCAATTTTAATGAACATTGCTTTTTGGTTCAACCGCCGGGCCCACTCCATGCCTTCCCAAACAACAATAATATTATCAAGAATATAAACCTAGACTTAATGAAACCAATTTGCTCAGGATGCACAACCTGGGGCAAGAGGTGGCAAATTTTCAGAGCCAAGGCTTTGGCAATGATTTTGTATGAAACATTGAGAAGCGTGATGGGACGCCAGTTTCAAATATCCTCTAGATCCCTAGGTTTAGGTATGAATTTAATATTGCCTTTATTTATTAAGTTGCCTAGAGAATTGGTTTGAAAGGCTTCAAGATAAACATGATGCAAATCACTCCCAACATAGTCCCAAAGAGCTTTATAAAATTGACAAGGAAAGACATCAATTCCAAGAGCCTTATCATTGGCCATGGAGGAAACAAATTCCTTGAGATCATCAATTGTTAACAATTGATCACAGAAATTAATCTAGGCAGAAGAAAGCCTATGTGGCACAACAACAAGGAAGTCCTGAAGGGCTTGTTGACGTGCAGGCCTGGGGTCCTAAGCCATGAGAACCTACTCATAGTGATGCATGAAATCCTAGAGAATGTCAGGTAGCTCATAGATCACCTTGTTACCATCTTTGATTGCTTTAATTTCTAGGGAAGAGTGCCTAGCACGAAGAGCCCAAAAAACTCTTTAGAGGCACAATCACCAATTTTGAGCTAGTGGAGCCAAGCCTTGATTTGAGCACCTCTGGTAGAATAATTATTTTCCACTTTCTTTTGATGTCTTAAATCTGCCACCCAGACTTCATGTGATGGGGAGAAAGGACTGGCCGCTAAAGCCTCCACAGTCGTATGCAAGTTGGCAATGGTGGCCTTGTAGGAACACCGATGAAAGATAGCAAGATGGCATCTATAAATGCGCATTACGAATGATGGCATCATTCCACCAAGCATTCCATCCCGTATGACTAGGAGGCTTGCACTCTAAATTCCACACTCGTTGTATGTGGGCCAAGGTGGGCTTGTGATAGAGGAAAGACATGTTCAAGAAGAATTGAGTCTTACATGTGCAAGGTTGACAAGATGCCCATTCGATGCGAAAATGAATTGGGAACTGATTAGAAAGGGTCATATCCACTAATGGTTTAACAGGCAAGGTAGAGCTATTGAAGGAAAAAAAAGATTGAGCTGAGATCATAGCATGATCAAGGCATTTAAAGACTTTGTTAGAACTAGCCCTGTAGTTGCACAAAGTGTGCCAGAGAGAATGAGAATGGTGGCAGCCCATATTGCGATAAAAAAACCCCAATCTATCGCGCATGTAAAACCATGCCTCCCTTTCACCCACTGTCCAATGAAAAGGCAAGGTGCCATTTTTATTGTACGCCATTTCCATCATGTTGAAATCCCCATAGAGAAACCAAGTGGCAACTAGAAAAGAGTCAACAATCCAACGCCAAAGCAAGAAAGGCTCCATGGCATCATTAGAGGCATAAATATTAATAATCCCAAAGGAATGATTCTCAATATTGATAAGAACCCAGACAACCCATTGGGAGGGGTCAACCCCATGGTCCACCACACAAGAATGCAGTTGTGGGGCCAAAAGAGTAGCAACTCCACCACAACTAGCTTCATGCAGAGGGAAAAACATAGAACTGGCTGGCCAAATAGAGCGACAAGCCGAAGCAAGCAAGAAATCAGAAATTTTAACTTCTTGGAGACAAATCACTTTAATCCCTGGGTAATTCTGCAAAGTATTCCTAACAGAATACTTCCTGGAGAGGTTAGTTAGACCTCAAACATTCCATGAGATAAAATTCATGTAAAATCTTCCATACTTGCAAAATCCCGATCCTTTTCACCCAGGGAAGAGAAGCTATTCTTCAAAAACTCTTGTAGAATAGAACCAATTTGAATAGGAGAGAATCTTCATTTTTCCAGCACATATTCACCTTCTTTCGATGGAGGAGATGGGCTGCGAGAACGTCGCTGAGTCCTCGCTATGGAGGGAAAATCTGGTTAAGGACACAAAATAGCCACAAGCTGAGGCATGGCCTTAGACCTAGGCTATAAAATAGCAGAAGTAACTCTTGAGGGAGTAGCTGTCCCCTTCTTTGAAGGGTTTGAAACCAACTTGATCAGTTCAGGGGCCTTGGGAGCCGACCCAAAACTGGATGACTTATTTTTCTGGTTTGAAACCATAGTCTACTTTGTGTCGGCCTTAGCTGAAGGCTCTATCGGATGAGGCTTTGCAACATCCCGTGACTAAGAGGATGTATGAGGAACTGTCAAAGGGAAGTCCTTGATCTTGTGGTTAGTTGACTAGCATTGATATCACGTGTTGGGTAGATTGAAATATGTGACTTTCTGGGTGTGATGAATATCACCGATTTGAATTTCTATAGACTCTTTCAAATCCTTGGATAAATCAACTTCTAGACAAACCCTCTTTTGAAGATGGGTTTGAAAGAATTTATCAGATTCGATACAAACAACCCTCCCTAGAGAGGAAGCAATATGGTTCAAGAAGGGCACACAAGGCAAAGGTAACCTAGGAAAATCAATCTAGATCGAGACACGCATTTTGGAGTCTTCTGAGATAGCAAAATCTTAGGTCCATGCTTGGAAAACCAACAAGGAAGACCGAACATACCAGGGCCCATGACCCAAAATAGCCTAGACATGATTAATCTTGGAATCACAATTGGAAGAAAAACCAGAAGCAAAATTGGAAGCAAACTTGGAAGAAAAATTGGAAGCAAACCTAGAAGCAAAAATAGAAGCAAAATTGGAAGAAAAATTGGAAGCAAAACTAAAAGCAAAATTGGAAGAAAAACTAGAAGCAAAAGTGGAAGGAAAAGTGGAAGCAAAAGTGGAAGAAAAATTGGAAGAAAACTAGAAGCAAACCTGGAAGAAAATATGGAAGCAAACCTGGAAGCAAAACGGGAAGCAAACATGGAAGCAAAACTGGAAGCAAAATTGGAAGCAAAAATGGAAGCAAAAATGGAAGAAAAATTGGAAGCAAAATTGGAAGCAAAACTAGAAGAAAAAATGGAAGCGAAATTGGAAGCAAAACTAGAAGAAAACCTGGAAGCAAAACTGGAAGAAAACCTGGAAGCAAAACTAGAAGCAAAACTGGAAGAAAACTTGGAAGAAAAACTAGAAGAAAAACTAGAAGAAAAACTGGAAAAAAAACTGGAAGCAAACCTAGAAGCAAAATTTGAAGCAAACCTAGAAGCAAAACTAGAAGCAAAACCAGAAGAAAAACTGAAAGCAAAACTAGAAGCAAAACTAGAAGCAAACTGAGAAGCAAACCTAGGAGCAAACCTAGGAGCAAAACTCGAAGAAAAAATGGGAGAAGACATGTAAGAAAAATTGGAATCCAAATTGGGTGCTAATTTAGGTGCTATTTTCAATGCTATTTCTCGGTGCTATTTTAGATGCTAAAGGAGGCGCTATTGCTTGTGCCACTTTTTCAGTGCTAAATCTGACACTACAGTTAGTGCTAAAGTCGACGCAAAATTTAGCACAAAATTCCTTGCCAAAGTGAACATACCATTTCGTGTCAAGTTTTACATCGACAGAGGTGTCCAATTCATGAACTCAAATGCACTAAAATCCAACATTATTTTAGGTGCTAATTGCTCATTCTGTTGTAGTGAACTTTCACACCTTCCTCCAAATTTTTTCTTAAATGAATCTTCAACCTAAATCTACAAATCACACATTAAAGAGAGGGAATAATGTTGTTTTGTTAGTGTATATGGGTTTGCCTTGGTCAAACCCCATTTTGGTAATGAAACATTGAAATAAAATGAAATAGAAGGAATGTTGAATGAATAAGTATATAATGTTGCAACTCACCAAGCCCTTGAAGAAAGGGCTACAATCTTGTAAGTAATGGCTAGAATGAATGTATATCTTGATTCTTGATTTATGTTATGGATCTTGACATGAATTCTTACTTGAATCATAAAACCCTACATCACAAATGTTAGCTCAAAAACAAACATGGTGCATGATGACTCTGATATGATGTTTGAATCTTGAATGTAGCTCCAAAACACTTGATAATCAGCTCTTGAATGCTCTCGTAAACTCTTGAATATTGTTGTGATCATAAAGTTTCTATAATGCTTCATATCAAACTTGTTAGGTGACTTGTAAACTAGCTAGGTGACTTATAAACTTTCTAGGAGAAAATATGTGAAATAGCCTTGTATTTTTACTTATTTATGCCAAATTTCCCAAAATTACAATACTACAAGCTGACATGAGATCTAGGAGAATAAAATAACACCAAGAATTGAATTCAAAATAGTGTTGTGCATGTTTTCCACACATGCCCAACCATAGGAAGGGACCCTCTCTTTTCTCTCTTGATGGGTTGCTTTTCTCCCATCTTGTTTTGCATGCCCCTTTCTTGGAGCCTAAATTTGTCATGTGCCTTCAAATGTTCAAATTCCCCTGACCAAATTCACCTACCTGAATTTTGCTAAGTCTTCTGCTTTCCCAGAAGTCCCCTTGCGGGTCCATCATCTGAGAACTTTGCTTCTAGATTGTTGTCTTTATGCTGGCCATTTTCTTTTCATCCGCTAGCTCACATCCTTTCAGCCTCTGAGTTTTGGACCTTTCGTCACCATTTGGAACTTTTCTTCTAGATTGTTGTCTTTCCATTGGCAATTTTCTTTCCGTCTATTGGCTCACGTCCTTCCGGCCTCCGGGTTCCAGACCTTCCGTTGCCGTCCGAAACTTTTCTTTTGGATTCCTATCTTTTTGTTGATTGTTTGCTTTCCATCTGCTAACTCATGTCCTTTTGACCTGTAGGTTCTAGACCTTCCATCGCCATCTAGAACTTTACTTCTAGATTGCTGCATTTCTACTAGTTGTTTTCTTTATGTATGTTGGCTCACATCCTTCCCACTTCTGGGTTTTGGACCTTTTGTCGCCGTCAAGAACTTTGCTTCTAGATTGTTGTCTTTTTGTCTGCATTCCATCTGCCTTATGTCTACCTTATGTCCGCTTGTCATCAACCTGCCGGGTCCTGAATCCCAAAACTCTACTCCTAGAATTTTTTTTCAGCTAGGTTGTTTCAAACCGTAAACTCTAGATGACTTTCCCTCCTCACAACTCCGGGTTCCCCAATAATGATCCAAATGTCCCCCAATCCAAAAACGGGATTTGACCCACATAGTGAAACCCATTCTAAATTTAAAGCTGAGAGAAACCACCTGGGTTGCCCTGCCCTATTTTCCCTTTCAAAACAACATTATGGTCATGGAAGTTTGACCTCTCGGGCCCGGACCATCCAAACTCCCTCCAATAAACTGCTAATGGATTTTTACTTTGAATATTATAATCTTTTGATGGTGCATGAATGGATCTAACAAGAATTTTGCAAGATTTGACTAATGTTTTCCTTGATTTGTGTATGAAAGCACTTATGGCACTTCATGTATGCAAGATTCAAGAAGCCTACCACGGGTTCGTCAGGGATACCCATTGAGAAATATGAACAAAGAAAAACACATAGCTCCTATCACCATTCATTTTATGCTTACATCTCTTCATGGCACCCATCAATACAATTGGCATTAGAAGAAGGCCTATGCTAGGAATGTCAATGGCAATATGCAAGGGGGTGGCCTTGAAGAAAGCATAAGGGAGTTGTACTACTTTTCATTGGATGATGATAATCTTTAAGGGGCAATCCACCTGAATCAGGGGTAATCAATCCATTGATGCCAGTCGTCAATTGGCTTGTTTGATCCAATGAAGAATGTTGCAATTTCATCAAGCAAAGGGAAACTTTAAGGCAGATTCAACTACAATAAAAACAAAATCAGCTAGAGGACAAAATTGCTATAGCGACTGGCCACTCCAAGACAAAATAGGGAAGAAACAAAATATGTGTTTTAAATTGTTGAATATTGTGGGGTAGGTGAATCTCTAATGTAATTAAATCTGAGCCACACAATGTAAATAAATCCTAGCCATTGATTTGGGCTTTGGAAAAGTATAAATAAGGGCTCTCCCTCATTTGTAAATGGTTGGAGAGCTAGTGTAAAACATTCTACAGCAATAGAAAGCAACATTGCATGATTTATGTATGTTTCCTTTTGAGTTTTCAAATTATGTGCGCATGATTCTACTTCCGTATTAGTTTAGTAGTTAGTTTTTCTGAAGGGAAGTGATGATGGTGTTTGTTGTTATATTATTTGATGAATTTCCAGCTCATGCTTTTTGTGGTTTGTTGATGATGAACCACTTTGTAAAGCTAGTTTGAGCTTCTTTACTTTATATCTGCAAATTAGTGTGATTGCATGTGCATGATGTGTGTGTGTGTAATATGAAAATATGCCGTCCTTAGAAAATTCAATTGGTTTTGTGTAACTGTATGATCCTCTTGGCCAAGAAAAACCTAGTTTAGGTAGCTTGTCTACTATGGCAACCTCCATTATCATTGTTCATTCATATTTTCAGGTCAAGGAACTATCTCTCTCCCATGCTCTTTTCCTTTTATTTTAATAAGTGAGCTATCCTATGGTTCATTGCACATTGTAAGGATAAATCCAATGATAAAATGGAGTTCAATACTACTGTGTGATCCTATAGAAAATGCACAACAACTCTCCCATCTTAAGAACTCCATTTGCAGATCCAACTTCCCCACTTTGTAACTCATTCATAAGTCCACCTTGTGATTCTAGAAAATCACATAAATCAACTTAGATATTTCAAGCACTATCAAGACCTGACATTAGAAACCTTGGAATAATATTTTGCAATTTGATTGTGGAAGATTGTCTTTCAAGAGAGGTGATGCACCTATGCATTACCTATATTGAGAAGTGCAAAAAAAAAACATCAACATAACTGGTGCTAGAAGGAGGGCATGATAGGTTGAGGCTACAAAGCTAAAAGTTGGAAGTTGATTAGAGAAACTTCAAGATGAAATCTGAGATGAGGAGATCTCTTTTGATGTTGAAGCTTAAAATCAGAAATTTTTGAAGGAAAACAAAGTTGAGCTGAGATGGAGCAACATTTACAAATCAACATCACTCAGCTACATGTAGATTTGAATAGGAGATTGAAGAGACCATTGCAGAAATTTGCATTAGTAGATAAGTGTAGGATTCATTACACTTGTAGGCACAATGAATTGGAGTGTCTAACATTCTTGGACAAAGTTGAAAGAGTCTTGCAGGGAGAAATTCCCTTTTAGAAAATCTATCAGCCTTTAGCCCTTGCAGACCTAGAGGAGGAATTGACAACCATGGAAGCCAAGGAGTTTGAAGACTTGATCTAGGAACATTTGAACAACAAACATAGACCAAGATTAGAGGAGGTGTTGATGTCTACTTGGTGCAGATTTCACAACACACCTCACTCTAAATTCACTTCCTCATCATGCATCAACATTATCACTCAAACGTGGTGATGTTTGAATGAGTTGGAGTAGCCAACTTTAAATGAAGGTGAGTCATCCTATGAGGTGGGAAAACTCTCAAGATTTTGAGGACAAAAAAGTAAAGATGAACCAATAAATTCAACACAAGTTGTTGCTAGGACAACCGACATAGAAAATGAAAACCAAAAAGAAAGAGTAGAGTGCCTTGGGGCATCAAGTAGTCTAGATGAAAATTTAGATAGAAATAAATTAGAAGGCTATCCCTCCATCAATGAAAGGCAGTCCTCCAATCTAGAAGAGAATCTATTGACATTTGATGATGAATCAATGAAGTTTGCAATAGCATATGCAAGGAAAACCGACATAGATGCTAAGAATTAGAAGAGGAAAATGTTGACAGCCTTGGGGAAATAGAGAATGATGATGAAGAAATAAGTGAGATTAGATTAGAATACCTCTCCCTCAGCAATGATAGTGATCAAGAATCTTAAAATGAAATTCTGGAGGAGTGGGAACAACCACTCGCCATGACTGTCTACTATTCACCTTCCTTCCCAAATGATGATGAGGACCCGGTCATGGATAGATATGACCAACTTGTCTCCAAGTTGGCAAAGGATTGGTCTGAGCTGAAATACCAAGTGGATTTGGAGGTGCTACTACTATTGAATTGGTGTAGACTTCATGATTTTTTGCACTCAGATTTTAGATGTGGACTCTACCAAGAGACCATCAAGCAAGTCAAAAAGCAAGTGAGGCAGCCGAGCACACCACTTCCTGCAGTTGCTTCAAGGATGGAAAGTGAGGACCAAGAGTTTGAACCAAGTAATGAATCAGCTGAAGGTAGTCCTCAAGAGGATGTTGGGACACTAATATAGTTTCGAGCTTTTGAGTGATGAAGTAGATCAAATAGGAATGTTGTCCACCTATCAAGAATTTCTTCCCCTTGAAGAGTATTTGTGCACCACGGACGATAGGCTTCATGGTGGGTCCTTGGAGGGATATCACATAGTGGGATTTGGTCCCCTTGATGAGGTGCCATCAATTGATGATTTCTTTCCATTGGGAGTTGTATTGTGGAGGTATGCTCATGTCAAGGAAGAGCACATCCCAAAAGATGTTAGCAATGAAGACATACTCCTTAAGCCTCTGAATGGTGTTGTACTAGATTTTCTAGATTGGGAGAGGGGTTCCTTCTCTATCTATAGTGATAGTGAACAAGGGGAAATAAGTGAACATAATGACGAGATGCATGAGCAATGAAGAGAAGAAGACAAAGGTGGGGGTGTTGAGATAGCTGCCAACAGAGATGAAGCCCCTAGTAGACTACAAGATGCAACTTGGAGTCCTTTTTCCATGATCATTGCTGATCCTCCTTCATATTTAGATGGTTGCAATAGGACAGATTCATGCATGTCACTATCTGATGACATTGAAGGCCACATAAAAAAGGAAAACACTTGGGAAAGGAAGCGGGACAACGTGTGACCTTTTGAGGACAACAATCAAGTGGACACTTGTTTTGTAGAAGATCAATGAGATGAAGTCTATCTTCTCAAAGAATAGCTGATAGGGATTATCGATCCCACACAAGACATGGAAGAAGTGTTTTCTACCCCATTCTTCCTACCTTATGTAGGCTTGATTCTTGAAATTTTGGACGATCCCATGCCACCCTCTGAAGTTGTCGATGCAATGATCGATGATGCAGTGCTCACTCTCAATTGTCGAATGTTGCCACCTCCATGTGATGAAACCCAGGTTCTATCCTTCCTTTCTTCTGTTGATCTTCATAGCTGCATAATTTATCATTTTGATTATGGGAATGCGGGGAGACAAACGTGTTTATGGATTAACGATGGGTTTAGCGAGCCTCCTCAATTGCTGATTTTCCCTAATCTGGTGACTGAACTTGAGTGCTATAATGTTGAATTTCTTTTTTTAGAATATAAAAATAAATTTACATGGTTAAGAAGGATAACAATCACCCATTTACGTGTGCATGCACTGCGAAATCCAATGAGTGGTGATGTCAATTCACTTTGCCTAAACATAGTGCTTTGTAAATATCTCTTTGTATATAGCTCATTTTTGAGTAGTGTAGGTTTCCCTATAAATACTCCACTTTCCTGCTTTCCATTGGTTAGTTGGTTTGTTGTAGGTTGCTTGATTTAGAGTAGTTTCTTTGCTATTTTCTTTCATTGTCCAGCTTTGGTTATTTTTGGTGTTTTATTTCCATTCGCTTTGCTTCTATTTTGTTGCTACTTTGCTGCTTCTTTTCTCTAGGTCCCTCTTCTTTTGGCTGAGCACATTTGTGCAAACAACAACCATTCTTATCACCTGGGGTTGTTCTATGTATTTCTTCATCAAACTCTAATCAATTTTTTAGAGTGGATGGTGAGGATCTTTTCGTAGGGTCTAGTGATCTGGTTGTTTGATTCAAAAAGGATAAGTGGTTAGTTTCTTTGATTCTGAAGTATTCTGAAATCTTATATCTCCCACTTTTTAAGAGTCTAGAGGTCGTTGTATGTCCTTTGTGAAGTCTAGTTATGTGAAAAATCTAAAATTCTACTTTAGCGCCACTGTGATTCTCAACCCTAAGCATGAGCTTCAATGGTTGTGGGTTGAAATAAAAAGAATTGAAAATTGAAAATCAAAAGAAAAGAAAGAAATAAAAAGATTGAAAATCAAAAGAAAAGAAATTCAACCTTTTAGGGTTATCTGAACAACTCTACCAGGGCTATGGACACCCGACCAGTAGTAGGGCAATGTTCAGGAGAATCATAACGATAACCTCTTTGGGGATATGGACACCTACCTCGTAGCGAGGAAATGTATTGGTTGCTTTTGGAGTTAGAATAAAATATGTAGCTTAACTTGATGGAGCTTAGGTTCTTGCAGCAACTGAAGGATGAGAATTAATGCAACTGCACACACTTGGGTTTTTAGCATACTAAATGCTAGGTTGGCTAGTGGTTTTGATCCTTTGGTTGAGCATCTGGCTTGTTCTCCCTAGCGTGAAGGTCAGAACCAAAGATTATGGGTTCGTGATTATATTTTTTCATTGAAATGCTATGTAGAATTTCCCCAACGAGTCACCATTTGTTGTGCATGTTTTGCACACACGCCCTGCCAAGGGCAGGGACACCCTCGTTTTTCTCCCAATGGGCTACTTTTCTCCCATCTCATTTTGCATGCCCCTTTACTGGAGCCTAAATTGGTCATGTGCCTTCAAATGATGAAATTCCCCTAACCAAATTCACCTACCCAAGTTTTGCTAA
The DNA here is from genome assembly GCA_007115665.2 of Sequoiadendron giganteum. Taxonomy (NCBI): domain Eukaryota; kingdom Viridiplantae; phylum Streptophyta; class Pinopsida; order Cupressales; family Cupressaceae; genus Sequoiadendron; species Sequoiadendron giganteum. The sequence continues at coordinate 748,884,395 of CM021102.1, read as the reverse complement.
GTCTTCTTCTTTTGCGGAAGTGCCCATGTGGGTCCATCGTCTGAGAAATTTGCTTCCAGATTGTTGTCTTTCCATTGGCCATTTTTTTCTGTCTATTGGCTCACATAATTCCAACCTCTAGGTTTTAGACCTTCCATCACTATCTGGAACTTTTCTTTTGTATTGTTTTCTTTCCATCCATTGGATCACATCCTTTCGGCCTCTAGGTTCTATACCTTTTGTCACCATTCAGAACTTTGCTTCTGGATTGTTGTCTTTTTGCTAACTATTTTCTTTTCATCCTCTAGCTCACATCCTTCTGGCCTCTAGGTTTCAGACCTTTTGTCACTGTTTATAACTTTTCTTTTCAGATTGCTATCTTTCTATTGGCTATTTGCTTTCTGTCTGCTGGCTCACGTCCTTCCTGCCTCTAGGTTTTTGGACCTTTTGTTGTTTGTTAATCTCTCGGGTATCGAACCCCAAAACTCTGCCCCCAAAATTCCATTTCACCTTGGTTGTTCCAAAAAACAAACTCTGGATGGCTTTCCCTCCTCACAACTCTGGGTTCCCCAATAATGATCCAAATATCTGCCAATCAAAAAATGGGCTTTGACCCACAAATTGAAACTTGATGCTCTTCCCCATGAAATTTTCAAATTCCGAATTTGAAGCTAGGAGAAATGATTTGGGTCATCTTTCCCTGTTCACCCTTTCAAAATAGCATTCTAGCTAGGAAAGTCCAACCTCTCAGGCCTGAACCGTCCAAACTCCTCTAGTAAACTACTAATGGATTTTTACACTGAATATTATGATCTTTTGATGATGGATGAATGGATCTAACAAGAATTTTGCAATATTTGACAAACATTTTCCTTGATTGTGTATGAAAGCACTTACAAAAATTCATGTATGCAGGATTCAAGAAGCCTACCATAGGTCCGTCAGGGAGACCCATTGATAAAGTTGAACAAAGAAAAGCACATAGCTCCTATCACCATTCATTTTATTCCCACCTTTCTTCATGGCACCCATCAATAGAGATGGAATTAGAAGAAGGCCTATGCCAAGGAACTCAATGACAATATGCAAGGGGGTGGCCTTGAAGAAAGCATAAGGGAGTTGTCCCACTTTTCACTGAATGATGATGATATTTAATGGGTTATCCTCTTGAACCGGGGGCAACCAATCCATTGATGCCAATCATCAATCAACATGTTTGATCCAATGAATAATGTTGCGAGTTCATCAAGCAAAGGGAATATTTTAGGCAGTTTTAGCTAGAGTGAAAGGGAAATCAACTAGAAAACAAAATTCTTATAGTGACTGGCCATTACAAGACAAAATAGGGAAAAAACAAAAGATGAATTTTAAATTTCTGAATATTGTGGGGTAGGTGAAGCCCTAATGTAATTGAATCCAAGCCACACAATGTAAATAAATCCTAGCCATTCATTCGGACTTTGGAAAAATATAAATACCCCCGCCGCCCCCCCCCTCTTTGTAAATGGTTGGAGAGCTAGTGTAAAGCATTCTGTAGTAGTAGAAAGAAACATTGCATGATTTATGGGTGTTTCCTTTTGAGTTTTCTCATTATGTGTGCATGGTTATACTTCCCTATTAGTTTAATAGTTTTTTTTTTTTTTAAGGGAAGTGATGATGGTGTTTGTTGTTATAGTATTTGATGAATTTACAGCTCATGCTTTTTGTGGTTTATTGATGATGAATCACTTTGTAAAGCTAGTCTAAGATTTTTTACTTTATTGCTGCAACTTAGTTCGATTGCATGTGCATGATGTATGTCTGTAATCTGAAAATATGTAGTCCTTATGAGATTGCATTGGTTTTGTGTAACTATAAGATCCTCTTGGCCAAGCAAAACCCAATTTAGAGAGTTTGTCTACTGTATCAGCCTCCATGATCATTGTTCATTCATAGTTATAGGTTCAAGAACTATCTCTCTTCCCTTATATTTTCCTTTTCTTTTTACAAGTAACCTATGCTAAGGTTCATTGCACAGTGTAAGGATAAATCCAATGATAAAATGGAGTTCAAGACTATTGTTTGAACCTGCAACAAACACACAACAACTCTCCCATCGTAAGAACTCCATTTGCAGATCTAGCTTCCCCAATTTGTAACTCATCCATAAGTTCACCTTGTGATTCCAAAAAATCACATAAATCAACTGAGATATTCCATGTACCATCAAGACTTGACATTAGAGACCTTGGGATAGTGTTCTACAATTTGATTGTGGAAGATTGTCTTTCAAGTGAGGTGATGCACCTATGCATTACCTATGTTGAGAAGTGCATAATAAAAAGATCAATAAATAGGTCCAAGCTAAGTAGGACTCATACACTAGTTGGGGCATATGAGTCCCAGAAGGCTAAGCATGGGACACAATTTTCAAGAAATGCTTAGTTTTATGCTAAATTCAAGACTAATCCACAAAACTTAGGTGGGACCCATATGCCCAAGGTGGAATATGAGTCTCAAATCAATAAATCTAGGAAATAAAATCCAAAATCATTAGATTATGATTGCTCATTAGATATATTCCAGGGGTATCTTGATAAAGATGCATTAATTATTGCTTGTGGATGCAAAATATGACCAAATAAGGCATAATGAAGCACAATTTTAGTAGGGAGGGCCCAAACAAGTGTGAAAATGTAGAGGGATACATTTTTATACACTACATTTAGCCCCCACTTTAGTGAGATGAGGAACTTGCTTCAAATTTACACTAAATTAGACAAACTTGTATCAAGAGGGGTCCAAGTGTACCAATGTGAGCACACTACGATGAGAACAATCAAGAGGGTTGCACAAGCTCCCAATATCAAGATCCTATGGAGAACCAACCTAGTAAGAAAATAAAACACATGTAAATAATATAAGGATCAACAACAAGGCAAAATAATACACTTCCAAAGACATAAAGAAGAAAGAAATTTTAAAAAAAGGGGTGGATCAAGCTTCTACCATTTTTCCTGCATGTTGTGGATCAGATCTAAGCTATTTGTCCAAGAATGTTTAAAAGTGGAACATGATTTCCATTATGCAAACCAAATACATGCTCATAAGTGGTAGTGGAACCTCAAGCTATCCATGAAGTGAGCCCCCAATGAAACACATATACACACATTTGGTATATGCTCACACATACAAGCAAGTGGCTATGGGAAAGACATGCCTAAGTTTGGATCCCATATACACAACCATACCAAATCTATACCTCTTGATAAATTTTACAAGGTACCACACAACATGAGAGTAGGATTCACAAGGAAAGCAAAGCTTCATATGCTTGACACCCATGAACAAATAGGATGGCTCCGTAGGCAAGTGAGATGTGTTATGGAAGGTGGCCATATAATAGATATTGTGAAAGTGTAAGGTACATTCAAAGGAGTTTTTCTTAGTTCATGTAAGGTATTAAATTAGGGAACATTTTTCCTAATGTATCCAAGAGAGGACCAATCGAAGAATAAAAGATTCAGAACTTAGGGGATGTAGTGTGTGACATCAAGCCACTAAGAGGAATATAATATGCTAAGAGAGATCAAAATCTTGAGTGAAATTACACCCAATGTCACCACAAAGAGAAAGACACATTGCATGAATTAAAATTACTACACAATGAAACATGATTTTAAATGCAAAAGATTAATGCCAATTTATGCTACCACTTTAAAGAAATTACTAAACACCATGTTGTGAGCAATTAATTTAAAGTAGAAATTTATAAACACTAACAATAAAGAGGATATGCAAGCTTAGTTGGAAATCCCTATGCTAGGTCATATGTTTCCAAATGAAGCTATGTCACGAAAAGGGATTTCCCCTAGAATTAAATCCCAAAATCACATAAGGGATCCATGGATCTAGGTCAATATGTCTTTGCTAATTTTTTTTTTAAAGAGCTCGAAAATTTCACCGTTCCCCAAATACTCATGGAACAAGGAGGAATGACACAAAGAGAGCGAAAAAAAAAAAGCTTTTGGGTCAACATGGAAGATACCTAAATATCTTGATGCCTTGCATCATCCCGAAAAGGAAAACACAAGACAAATGAGAAAGATAAAAGTTCATGACATAAGGAAGAATGTAGGTACAAATAGAGGAATGCCACAAAGAGAGAGGTACATAAAACAAAATGGTATAGGGGAGATAGCATTACGCACATACAATCACACACAAAACATGAAAAATAAAACAAAGAAAAGAATAGCAAGGAACATGTGAGTCAACCTATAGCAAGTTTTCTATATCCCAATCTTGTTCATCATATACAAAAGGTAGATAACTAGCCAAAGGGATAGTAGAAAGTGTCAAACTAGGGTTATTACAAAGTTCAACACTCTTCCTTGGAGAATTATCATTTAAGCTAATAGAAGAGGAAAATAATGTATTCAATTTATTATGTACTTCCTCATAAATTCTAGTAACCTCACCATAATTTTCGATGTTAATCACAATGAGAGGTCAAATGATAATGTCCAAAGAATGATTTAGCTCTTGTTGTGGTTGTGATATAGTATCTTTTAATTGGAGAAAAGAGGGATACTCATTTTGTATTTCTTCATTCATGTTTGGATTTTAATTTTACTAGTTGTTTTATTCATTTAACTTTCAAGCAAGGGCACAATGTCTACACCTACGATCTCTAGCATTTCTATTTCTTTTAGTACAATTTTCAAGTTGAATTTGTGTAGGAGTGGGTTTATCAACCATAGGTTTCTTTTCTTCCCTAAGGGGGGGAATGAAAGGAACCATAGGAGGTTGTTCAACCACTTTCTCTTTAGCTTTGTAAATTGGTTTCTATCTTAGGAGGCATGACTAAATTGTTTTTGTTATCTCTTGGTGTTCTATAGGAGATAGGTAAATGATGTATCTTAGGTTGGTCTTGGTGTTTTGGAATGTCTTTAGGTTCTGTAGACATGGAAAATGTACAACTTTGTTTTGGCACACTTGATCCCATTTACTAACAACATTTCTTCCCGAATCATACTCTCAACATTTCATCATATTCTATCTATTAATGTAATGAATTATTATTCATTAAATTAAGTCTTCCTCCTCTAGTAATTAAATTAATCAATTAATTTAATTAACCTTATATTTTGAAAAATTAAATAAACCATTTTATTTAATTAAATTCTTTAAAGTCCTGATATTAAATTAAATAAATTAAAACTTAATGGAATTAATCTAACATATTCATCCTTATTTAAATAAATCAAGTCATTTATTTAATTAATCATTTCCTCTCAATTCTAATTTAAATTAATTCATCTATTTGAGTCAAAAATGTCAAATGATCAAATCTCTTATTAAATTAATCAAAACCTTGATTAAGTTAATCCCTCTCATTAAAATCCTCTAGAGAATGCAACTTGCACAATATATCAATTACTTTCATTTATTTAATTCTCAATTTTCCCTCACATGGCATCAAAAGAGAATATTCCCTCAATTTGAATTCAAAAAATTCCAAGTGGACTTGGTCCTTCCAACAAGGCATTTAAAGCCTCTTACAAGTCCTTTTCCTTGAGCCAAGTGACATTAACTTCATTTCCATTCCCCCTTCAACAAGTCATTTCACAAATTCAAATTCAAACTAATTGCATTTACTGGTACTTTGGACAAAATGTGCACAACCATCAACCATTCACATGGTGACAAGTGGCATTCAACCATTGGATTCAAAGTTAGTCCCACATTGCTCAAATCTTGATTTCTCTTTCAAATTGAAATCTATAAATTGGAGACTTCTCTCCTCATTAATCATCCACAACTTCATGCAAAGTTACTCTCTTCACATTGAGAGCTAATTTTTTCCATTTTCACACAACCATTCATCACTTTCACAATTTGTATCAAGGTTATGCTCAAATATCTTTAGGATATTTGATCCATTTTCACAATCACTCACATTGAAACTTAGGATTTGGGAAAGGGCCAATTTCAACATTAAATTGGCACCAATTCCCCCATGGGATCACTATTCTACTTGCTTAATTAGGATTAGCTCTCATTTATTTAAGTTTTGTTCTTCATTTATTCCTAGTTTAAGTTTAGTAGATGGATTTCATGGGGAATCTCTCATGCTTTCTTGCATTTGATCTTACAATTTGACTTGTTTGTTGTTCTTGTGCAGTTGCAAGTTTAGGGGTTCATAGGTTCAATCATAGTTTCCTCAAGGATAGGAGGCTTAGTCATAGGTTGAGGCATGTTTCTTATAAGGGATAGTTTTGCAATGCATTTTTCCTTAAAATTTTGATAGGATTTGAAAAATAGGTCCTCACAAGGTTTAAAAGGTTCCATAGGCACAGGCCAAAAGATATCTAATGAAAAGTTCCCATGGGAAGATAGAGGATGAAAGCAACTATGGTGCACAATGAAAATTTTATTGTCAAAGGGAAACTGTAAGAATTTATGCACAACCGATGAGATGGATTCCATGGAGCATAGCCATGGGTAGCCAAGCTTCACATGTAATTGATCCAATGTAGAGATGATGGAGAATGAGATATATAATTGTTTTGATCCAACTTTTAGAGGAAGGGTAATCAATCCCATTATAGGGAAAGAAAACACATTATGTATTTTTATCCATGCTTTCAGTTTATCATATGTTTCTTGATAAATCTCATGCACAAGTAAGAATTCCTCAATGATCATATCCTCTCCACAAACAAGATCAATTAATATCCCGTCTGTGGGCTTGCCATTGATTCTGTCAGCTATATAAAGAGGACCATTAGTTGCATTTCTAATTATATCTTTAGATGAGAAAGCAATGTCAAGAGGATTTTTATTTCAACCCTTACAAGGCCTGAGTATTGATCAACACAATCAAACCTCTTATTGGATTTTGTTTAATAGTATCCATCCAACCTTGTTCAATAATATACATGTTGTCATCATAGGTGTCAACATTCATCACATCATTCTTCTTAGTTTCACTAGATTTGACAAATGAAATGTTATTATTCAACATAGGGTTGGTAAAGATTTACAAGTTTTGGTTGGGAGGGGCAACAAACTTATTTCCTTGATCATTAACACCTCCAATTTGAAGTCAACTAGAATCAATAAGGTCTTGCACAAGATGTTTAAGGTGCTTATAATGTCCTATGTCTTTTCAATTTTGTTAGTGATAATGGTAGTAATAATTTGATCTAAAGGTTGGAGGTAAAGGCTTATTAGGATTAGGAGTTTTAATAGGAGGAAAGGTAATCATTTTATGTTCTAGGAGTTGTAACATTGTGTTATGGAGGGTATTGGGTAAGGGAGTAAATTTCTTAGTCGGACCCCCAAATGTGAAAGGAGTTGTCTTCCTTATAGCAGCCACTTAGGTATCGATATGTTGAGTTGGTTGAGGGGGGTTTAGTTGAAGGAAGAATTTATTCTATTTCCTAGAAGGTTGATATTTTTTTCTATTTATAGATTCAAAATTTTAAAGATGAATAGAGGAGGATTTTGTTTCATGACTACTAACCAAGTTTTCATAATAATGAAGGGCATTAAACAAGTTTATCAAGGAAGGAAAATTCATCATTCCAAGCTTATCTTGTATCTTAGTTTGAAATTTCTCAATGCACATCCATTAAAGATGAGGATCATGAATCTTTACATCAATTTGGGAATAAAGAATTTGATAATGGAAATATAGTTAGTAACCTTTCCATCACCTTTTTTCTTACATCTCATCAAATGGGCTAAGGTCATATTAGGAGTCATGTGCACCTGGAAATGGTTTATAAAGGACTCAAAAAATATATTGAATGGATGAATTGAGTTATTTGGTAGTGAAGAAACCCATTCTAAGGCAATATATTTCAAGGATCGAGGGAAAAGCTTAGCTAAGAGCTTATCCTCAAGGATAGAATCACTACATAAGGTAGTATAAGTGGAAACATGGTTAGAAGGATCTCCTTTCCCCCCATATTTCTCAAATCTAGGTATCTCTATACCTTGTGGTATCGATGTTCTCAATATCTCCAAGGATAAGGGATTTATTTTGACATAGTATGTAGGTTGGCCATTTTGATTTTGGTTTATGGTGAATTTTTATTTTGAAGGGATGAAACATTTTGCAAAAGTTGGTTAAGGATGGTGTCATTGGTTTTATTTTGAGATGGAGGTGTATATTTTTTTGAGGGGTAAGTGAATGGGATGCTTATGGGAGGTAAAGTGGTAGGAGATATGACGTGCGATGCCACAAAGGTACAAGGATTGCTAGCAGAAATACCCAAGGTAGGAAATATATTACTAGTACGTGGCATCATCATTGTAACTTGAGGGTTGGTATAGGTAGGAATAGAGGAAATGTTTTTAGGAGGAGAAATTTGAGTTCCTCCTTGACTTTGGACATTGTTCAGAGGTAAAGCACAACTAGTTGTTGAGGTAGAATGTTTTCCCAAAATCTAAGCTAGGTTACACACAAGTTAAACTCCTACTTGAATTTCAATAATGTGATGTATGATATCTATGGTAGGAATAGTAGTGGTTGAAATTTTTTTAGTACTTATTTGATTTTATAGGTTTGCTAAGTCTTCATGGATCTGGATTATGTTTTCTTGTGGAATACTAGCAACCATTGTTTCAACACTTTTCACACTACTTGAAGTCAAAGATTTGTTAAGGGTATGATCCATACCTAGTGAGAAGTGTCAACACTAGTAGTGAAAGAGTTAGATAACCCAAGATCCATGATGATGTTCTATTGTGGTATGACATGAGTCTCAAACTTCGTCTCACTATAGTATTAGCAATATGACACCAAGTATTAAGGCTTATGCAAGAGACAATGAATGAATGCAAGATAAATGCAATCAACACAAGATAATTGATATTATATAATTTTGATTCAAATTAAATTAAGCTAGATGTAATTAAATGAATGTAATTGAAACCCAGTAATCTAAAATAGAAAACAAAAGCACATAAACAGAGTTTTCATTGCTAAAAATACAATTTTAGGTTTGACACGAGACTAAATCACCTAGAGGGGCATATTCGCAATTAGGTTTTTTCAAGGGTTCAAATGATACAATAAATTCTACACAAAATACCCAAAAATCAAGTAAAACAACCTACACTAGGACTAAATCGCCTAGAGGGGCGTATGCATCCCAAATTAGTGTTTTTCGACTAATTTTAGAAAATTCTAAGTGAATGTTAGGTTTTATGGTTTGAATGATGTCTAGAAAATATGAAATTACAAATTTCTAGTGACATTCAATGATGCAAGATGCAAAAATGCAACTTATATGTACTTTCACTAATGTAAGATTTATAAAACCTAGGTGCAATTTAACTAATGCAAGACTTAATAAAAAGTTAATACAAGGTAGATCTAGGACTATGATCCACTCCAAATCAGAAAATAAGGTGTTCTAAAATTTTAGGTTCACCAAAATAAAATGTCAAAAACCATCATTCTATTTTTTGGGAGATAGAACTAAAGGGGGATTAGGGTTCCTCCACCAATTTCCTTCTAGTTTCATTGAAAGAAACCTTAGAGATCTCAATCTAGGGATGTAGACGAGGAAAAAGATTTTAAATAAGGTGTCTTAGGGGTGTAATTAAAGATTAAAATGGGGGTCCACTACCAAGAAAGGCCTTGGAAAGAAGGAAATGTAAATGATATGTAAAACTTAAGTATATGACCTAGAAAATTAGCTTAAATCAAAACAAAAAAATGGAGATAAATAGAGGTGCACCTACAAACTAAAGAGGCTTGAATTAAGGTTTGAAATCCTAGAAATGTTGACTTTTAATGCACATTGGGACTCATACGCCAGGAGAAATGATTTAGTCCTAGTTTAGGGTTTTAGGCTTCTTGTGCTATTTTCGTACACACACCCCACCAAAGGTGGGGGCTCTCCTTATTTTCTGTTGATTTCATTTTGTTGTAGGTTCTACCTTTTCCCATTAAGGGATAGGTACTTTGAGTTTTGATATAATTCACCCTTTGAAATTTAATGATCATATTAACACTTTGGGTGGGTTCATTTTTCAATAATTGACCTTATTTTGGATGCTTGAAGGCATTAGGTATCTTAAGTTTTTATTCAGGTATAGAAATTGGATAAGTATAGACAAGTTTTGTGGAATTTGTGATGGGATAGAATCCCCAAGGTTCTAATTTTTGGTAGCTCTATGAGCATCTAGAATACTTGAGGCCCTAGTCCTCAGAATCTATGCTTGGTTGGATTCCCCAAAGTCTTCCTTTTCGCTAAATCCTTGTTGAGGAAAATTATCCAAGGGTGTCTTGTCTGCTAAATCGAGGGTGGGTCAGATTCACCAAGATCCTTATTATCACGAACTCCCCAAGCTCTTGCCAAAATATCTTTCTGCTACATTTATGTTGCCTTGTCATCGATGAAGTTTCTATTAATGCTCCTTTTGGTAAATTTGTGGTGTTATTTTAAGCCCTCTTGAGCACCATTTTGTATGTGGCATTTGGAAAATTTTCATGTTGAAGAGCTTTGGAGTACTTTGACTGCTTGAGGATTAGGGTTTCTATACCTTGCATGAGGATTGTGTTTATTATCGATTATGGTTTAGAGCGTGATTTTTCTACTTTATCACCATTGTCCAGATTGCAAGGTAGGATATTAAACTTCTTTGTGAATCTTGTGAACAAATTTAACATGGATTTCAATAGTTGATTTGTTTGCGATTGTAACTAAAATTATATTTTGCACTTAGCTTCAAAATTATGACTATGGAGTTGATATTATTTCAATTTGTACTTACATTTGGATTTGATTAAAATTCATTTTTTGCATTGGTTATTATTGTGACTAATTCTACCTAAGACTTTAGTTCGACCCATTCTTTAAAATTGATTTTATTTTCCTTTTTGTATGCATTTGAAGTGAGGGTTTAAAATTAGGGCATATGGAGTAAGTAAGGGCTCCATTTCAAATGACTAGTTCATGTGTACTATGATTCAAATTTGATTTGCTATGAATTAGGGAATCAATGAACTGTGTGAAACTTCATTATCATTATATTTGATTTCCTTCACATTGAATTGGAATTGATTGGTACATTATTATCAAACCCTAGTCTACTTTGAATTGATTTTAAATCGATCTATGCTGATAATCTTGTGCTTGCATTTGAGTTATTTGGCCATGGTTGAGGGATAATTTTATGGTTTAATCGTTTAAACTTGTGATTATTATGAAACCCTTAGAAATATGAAATCTTGATAGGTATTTGTTGTGTGGTCTCACAACATGCCCGAAGACCATAAGACTTGGGGACCCCAAGTGAAAAATAACACTTATGGCAGGTGTTGGCTAGTTGGAAAGATCACTAGAAGTGAAAAGAAAAAAGGAAATCTTTCAAAAAAAGAGTACTTTGTAGTTCAAGTGTTCTGGGTACCAAGTACCGAGAATCGGGAAAGCTAGAAGTGTAAAAGGTAACACAAGGTGTTGAGAAAAGTGTTTCAATCTAGGAGAAAAGTTCTAGTAAATATGGAAGTTTTGGTATGTTGGTTTTTTTTCTAGCTAAGCTTTGAAGCTCTCTAAGAGGTAGCCAACCTCCATGTTCAAGAATTACAAAATCTAGTGGCCAACACAATGGGTAAAGCTTCTCAGGCCCTTACCCCTACTCATTAGGCTTTGTGGGACCAATGAGGGTATTTTTTATTGTGTTCATTTGATATTCAATGCCTCAAGAACACTTCGACAGAGAGATATGTTACTATTAATTGCAAACATACATTATTCATCAAAGGTTTGGTTGACCTTTATATAAATAATATTTAAGTTTCTAGGAACACAAATATGTACGAGAATTACATCTCAAAATGAATAAGATTTGAATAAGTAATGTTCTAACTTTGAATCCATGGCTAAGCATTTACTGATTCATCAGAATACGTGAATTCATGACAAATAGCCCAACACCTCATCAATTGGGTAGGAGTCAAATATGAAATACTCTATAATACAAAAAACATTTAACCCTCAAATAAAAAGACTATTCTGATAACGCATTACATTATAAAATCTCACAGTATTCAAAGCATTACTCCTTATCGAATCCTTTGCAAATTCTCATAAACTTGCAACTCTCTACAAAGTATTTAATTAACCCTTTGAGTTAAAACATGGAACAAAATAATAAATTGAACTAAACCAAATAAAAATATACTTGATAATTTCATTTATAATCTGCAACAACTATACATAGGAGAGAACATACTTTAATTTTATAGATTTTTTTTTTATATCAGTAATTTTCATAAAACTATTTAAGACTATTTCATATAAAACTAATACCCAAGAAAATTAGCTAGCAGATTCATCAAGAATTCCACACTATATTTGTTCACTGTACATGCATTCTACCTAGATCATTCTAGACTCAAAATTCAACCTCTGTAATGAGCCTTGAAATCTATTTTATAACATAAGAGAGAAACAAGCATCAAGCTCATCACAATTACATTTCACCAAAATTTTATTTCAAATGCAAAATTTCACTTGGATTTCAAACTTCCAAGATGATTAGATGTAATCATTTACCGAATAGGGGAATCAAAATTTGTAACAACCAAAAAAACCAGTTGGTGTCACCAAACCCATTGCAAAATTCCATTAAGGCCATATTTCCCATATCCAAGCCAAACCCAAAAAAATAGCCATCACATTATTGTAACAAAATTTGAAAACCAGGCATCATCACGATCATCCAGAAACTGAACCAGCACCAGGGGCACAATACATGTGTCCACTTCATGTTTTCGGCATAGTAAAAGGTGAAACAACCACTCCATCATCCCTATCAATACACTTCTTAGCACTAGAACTAGAAAATTTACACGGTGACACCACAAAGACTGGGGAAACTATGATGACCTCATCGTTCACACCAACCATCTCCATTAAAGAAATGAGGAATTGGCCATAACTAGAGTCAATCTCTGTATCACTATCACAAGAGCTACCAGAGACATCAATAGGAAAAATTTTCCTCCCCAGAGAGCCTTGACCATACTATATCTTGGCTTTTGGTTTGTGCTCAAACTCTATAGACCTCTTCTCCTTGCAACACACCACCTCCTCTACAATTGCAGCTTGGCCATTCAGCCAAGAGTTGCACCTAGTAACAACTAGGATAGGCTCCTTGTATTCCTCCTTCATGAAAAGAATGTCTTGAAGATTACTTTGTTGATGTAGTGGCCGATCATCGTCAAACCTATGTACATTAAATTGGGAAGACCGATGCATAGAAGACATAGAAGCATTTGACCTACTCATCTTGCAACACAATTCAAAAAAATCATGAGAATAATCACTATTCACTGTGGAAGAACATAAAATTTTAGAATCCCAATTGAAATGGTGAAAATGATGAGCCTTCATCCACATTGATTGAGAAAATCGATGATGTCAATCATCAATTATCCAAGAGAAGCACGAGCAAGTGAGTGATTATTTGATGGCATCTATTTCACCACTATTAATTCCCAACTACATGGAAATTGGTGTACCTTTATATATAATTTCTAGGAAGTAGCTATTCACATACATGGAGATAAAATTGATATCCTTTGAAGAGCATACACCATTAATTCTCACCATTTGTAAAGCCCAAATACCGATCACATGGCTGATTCTATTTGTTGAATGTGAGTCGTAGATGCACCGATGAGGTGGTCCTTTGAATAACTTAGATTGAGTCAAGGAAATTTGAAAACTCCACATTGTTGCATGGAAAGTCTATCAACCAATGGTGCCTTCCATAGTAATATGACATGTCTATCACCCATGGTCTCCATCTAGCTTCATTACTCTGCCAGGAGAGTCCACATGCCACCATCACGTAGACCGAGCAAGGTGTTAGGTAGCAGTATTAAATAATCTACATGACATGCATGCTACGACTCAAATTAAGACCAAAAAACATGTTAGACTTATAGATCCACTACTACTTGATTTCAATTTGATAGTGAAGATTGGGTCCCACATGAATCAAAAGATACATGGCATAATCGTGCACGCTGTACGACCCAACATAAATACATTTCTAAATTTTGCACGGTGTGTGCACAAGGATTGTGACTTAATCATTTCATGTAATGACTTAGATTTTTTGAACATGCAGACATTTTTAGTTATAAAGAAGGGACCATGGGCTAGGTTAATGGGCGACGACCCCTCAGAAAAATATTAAAGACTTAAGACTTAATTCTTTAAAAGGAATAAAATTTCTAGCTAACCATAGGATATAAAAACCCTTTTAAGAGACACCCAAAGACCATTGGGCCTAGGCAAAGGGCTTGATAAAGACAATAAGAATAATGAATTAGGTTATAACTAGGATAACCAGTGACCTAGTACATCAGGTCAACATGGAAACATAAGGTAAGGGTTTAAGATTCATAGATATTAAAACAAGGGTATCATACCCTAAAACCATAAACTAAACCATCAATCACAAGGGTGAAATATCACTAAAATTTGCATGGAACTAGCTAGAAAATATCAAATTTCAAAAACTCTATCAGTAGCTCTATCTTGGGGATGCATACCCCTTGTGGGTATGGTGAGAATCCAGATCTTAGGTAGAAGCATAAAAACTCAAAAAAATAATCCAGGAGGTTTTCTGGACAAGATAAGTAGAGACAACAGGAAATAAACAAACCACACCTATATACAAAATTTACATGACAGTACAAAATTTTGTTGTTAGGAAATCTCATCCAATTCCACTAGCCTCAATTTTTAAACCTAATGTTTCAAGATTTTCCAAGGTTTGGAGAAAAAAATTTCTTTGTCAAAGGACTTTCTTTCACATACCTGCATTGGATGAATACTAATCCCAAGCAATTCCCAATAGCCTGCATCATTATGATAGATACCAATAATCCCACATGCCCAAAAAATGCCTTGTTTATCAATCATAGGCTTCTCACACTGAAGTGGAAAAAGGAAACATTCATATTCCAGTTCGTCATATTCCCTCTGCACATCAAAATGAACAAATTCAACATCATTGTCTAAAAAATTGGGCCCACAATGTCCTGAAGAATCAACAATGAGAGAGATAGATTCAAGAAGGTATTCACCTTGTTTCACATAAATGCCATCCTCATGAAGTGGAAATAAATCCATAATGATATTGAAAAGGTGAGGAGCATAAAAAATAATTCAACCACACACTCATGCTCGCTAATATCATACTTAACATTATTTAACTTCCCTACATATGAGTTAAAATGCCATTCATCATCCTCTAATAATTTGTTATTAGATTGATCATTTACACACTGAATACTGACACCTTTGTCCTCATATTCTTCATCACTTTCAAATTCAGAGTGCTCTCCCTCATGTAACTGAAATATTTTCAAGTCATTCTCATAAGGACAATTATACTCCTGGGAGAATCAATCAAGGACTTTGATCTCTCCTCTATCCTTAGTCTCATCCTCAACATTAGTACAAAATGTGAAAGTTTCATAAGAATTCTCACCCACAAACGTGCTAGTGAACTGCTTATAACCATACACTGACCATTCATTCACAACATCATCAGAATCCTTAAAAAGTGGATTATCCTTGCACCAACCAAGGGATTCTTCTTTACCATCTAACATGGATAAAGTTTCATCAAAAATGGGATTTTCTATTAGATTCATTTTTGTGAGGGAATCCTCTGCTCCCTTTATATGAGAGTAAAAACCCTACAGCCTATCATCACTCTCAAAATCTTTGGAAACTTTTGAAAGAGCATCTCCCTTCATTTGGTAGGGGTAATCATATTAAAAAAAGTAAATACATGACTCAGTATCATCAACACTTCCATAGCATGAGAATCCATCAATAGTTAGACTACATTCAGACCCCTCAGACTGAATGCCACAAATTTTGTTTCCAATATCTTGATCATTGGCAAAATACTGAAAATCATCAACATTAGAATCATAGTTGTTGATCAAATCACTTAATGGGGAAATAATTTGGACCTCATCCAGCTCCTCATCCTTCAATACCTCCCAAGAGCTCAATTTAAACACATTATATCTTCCATCACAACACATGTGATCATCCTCATCATTGTGGTAATGATCTTCCCATGTTTCACTTGTGAATTGGTTGCAATCATTATATTTTGATTCATCTCCCCCACCTATTTGCATTATTTATTGCTCTTTCTTATTAGGACTATGACCATTATTATTCAAAAGCATTTGATGTTGTGCATGGCTACTCCTATTTCCTTCTAGGAATTTTATCCAGTCAACTACTTGGCTTAGACTTTTAGGCTTCAATTCCTTTGGAAACATACTTTTTCCTGACTAGTATATTTTAAAGAACAAATCAATGCACATTAACTCTTTAGGCTTGAAATTTTTTGGTATTTCCAACAACACATCCACAAACCTATGAAATAGTTCATTGGACAAATATCCTTGAGTTGTTCTTATATCATACAATCATTTTGCATAAGAAACATGATCATCTCTTTTTTAAACTTGTGGAAATTTCACTTGGGGCTCACTATGATCAACATGATGCAATGATGAAGAAAGTGGTACAATAAAGAGACTTATCTTCTTGGAATAATTCTTCACTGGTTGATTCATTGATCACATTTGCACAAGATGTGCTAAAATGACCAACATTAGTAGTTAGGCATCCTTTCATTATTGAATACTCTAAATTGTTTTCAATATCCATAGCAATTTGGTATGCTTGGTGTAGTGTTGTTGCCTCTTTATCTCTTAACAAATAGCTCATATTTTTTTCAAATGCACCTAAATATACAACTAGACATTCAACATGGTTTGGTCTTATACTTATAGGAACCTCCCTTATGATCTTTGAAAAGTTGAGATTGAAAGAAGGGACAAACTCATCCTCCTCTTTGTGGATTTCCATAGTATGTTTCCTCACCAGAATTGGGTTTACCCTCTCACCAAATTGTTCCATGAATTTTAGTTTGAGTTCATACTAGGAATGTATTGAATTTTCTAGTAGAAAAGAGAACCAATCCATTGCATTTCCTTGCAGAGATTGAACAAACAACTTTATGACAACATCTTCAAAATTTAATTCATAATCTCCCATCATACCATCAAACTCTTGTAGATGCCTACTTGCTGACTCATCCTTTGTACGTTTAAATTTAGGTACCTTTTCTCTTATTTTGGGTTATACTTCATTTGGATAACCCTGAATACTACTAAAATCTATAGCACTGTATCTTTTAGCAGTAAAATTTCCCTATCGGTAAAAGGGACATCTATTATGTACTATTGCATTCATATTTATATCAAGGTATACAATTTGATAAGGAAATTTTACCTTTCCTTTGCAAGCCTTACCAGAATTTGTCAAGGAGTAGTTCAAATTCTCTTTGTACCTGAGTTATCAGACCTTTATAGTACATTTTTTTGTCTATTTTTCTTAGAATTTAAAACATAACATGCTTCTTTATTATAATTCATGAATTTCTCATTACATCCTAGAAACATGCAACACTCCACTAGAGTTTACCTCTATTAGTGCTTCTTCACTTAAATGGGAACCAAATAAATTTATATTTTTGTATACTTCTCATAAAATACTTGCTGAATCATGAAATATGTCTATGAAAAAACCTAGAAATCATAGCAGCTTTTGAACACTTTTGTGACCACAAATTTGCAAATCTAGAATTTCTACATCTTCTTCATCAGGTTCTTAAGCTAAATTCATGACCTCCTTCATAGAGGAATGAACTGAAAATAAATATGAATTTCTTTAAAAATTAAATCTCGTTTTGGGTTGCCTCCACTAGCGGAGTCATTCATAAATTCTTTAAATTTTTCTGCATCCAAAATGTTTCCAAGTTCAAAAAAATTCAATATCCAAACAAAATGTTCAGATCCACCAAATGCTTGACTTTGTGATGTTACAATATATGACTAGGATTATTTATTTTATAAATTTCTCATACTTCTCCCCAGCAGAGTGGCCATTTCTGTTGGTGTTATTTCCAACTAAGCTTTGAGGCTCTCTAAGAGGTAGCCAACCTCCATGTTCAAGAATTACATAAGCTAGTAGCCAACACAATAAGTAAAGATTCTCAGGCCCTTACCCCTACTCTTTAAGCTTCGTGGGACCAATGAGGGTATTCCCTATTGTGTTAATTTGATATTCAATGCCTCAAGAACACTTCAACACACATATATATTCCTATTAATTGCAAACATAAATTATTCATCAAAGGTTTTCCTGACCTTTATACAAATAAACTTTCATTTTCTAGGGCCAAAAATATGTGTGAGACTTACATCTCAGAATGAATAATATTTAAATAAGTAATGATCTAACTTTGAATCCATAGGTAAGAATTTTAATGATTCATTAGACTACATAAATTCATGATAAATAGGCCAGTGCCTCATCAATTGGGTAGAAGGAGTCAAACATAAAATAATCTATAATACACAAAACATTTAACCATGAAATAAAAAAACTATTCTCATAATGCATTATATTACAAAAACTCACAGTATTCAAAGCATTAATCCTGACCGAATCATTTGCAAATTCACACATACCTATGACTCTCTTTAAAGTATTTAATTAACCCTTTGAGTTAAAACACAAAATAGAATCATACATTCAACTAAACCATTGAATACAAATGAGAAGATACTTGATACCTTCATTTATAATTTATAACAAACGTACATAGGAGAGCACATTCATCAAGAATTTTGCATTATATTTGTTCAATGTACATGCATTCTACCTAGAACATTATAGACTCAAAATTTGACCTCTGTAATGAGCCTTGAAATCTCTTTTATAACATAATAGAGTAACATACATCAAGCTCATCATAGTTACATTTTAGAAAAATAATCATTTCAAATGCATAATTTCACTAGCATTTCAAAATTTTGAGATGGTCGGATGTAATCATTTACTGAACAGGGGAATCAAATTTTTTAACAACCAACAAAATCGGTTTGTGTCACCACACCTATTGCTAAATTCCATTAAGTCCATGTTTTCCATATCCACATCGAATCCAAAAAATAGCTAGCACATCATTGGAAAAAAAAATGAAAACCAGACATCACCACCATCATCCAAAAATCAAACCAGCACCAGGGCCATGGTACATTTGCCCACTTCATGTTTTTTCCATAGTAGGAGGTGAATCAACCATTCCTTCATCCCTATCAGCATACTTCTTAGCATTAAAACCAACAACTTCACATGTTTCCACCATATAGATTGGGGAAACTACGAGGACCTCTTCATTCACACCAACAATCTCCATTAAAGCCATGGGGAATTGGCCATAACCAGAGTCATTCTTTGTATCACTATCACCAGAGCTACCAAAGACATCAATAGGTGAATTTTTCCTCCCTAGAGAGCCTCGACCATACCATATCTTGGATTATGGTTTCCACTCAAAATCTGTAGACCTCTACTCCTTCCCACATACCACCTGCAATTGCAGCTTGGCCTTTTAGCTGAGAGTTGCACCTGGTTACAACTAGGATAGGATCCTTGTATTCCTCCTTCATGACAAGAATGTCTTGAAGATTACTCTGCTCATGTGGTGGCAGATCACCGTGAGACCTTTATACATTAAATCGGGAAGATCGACACAAAAAAATATGGAGAAGAAATTGACCTACTCATCTTACACGACAATTCAAAAACTTTCATGAGAATAATCACTATTCACTATAGAAGAATATACAATTTCAGACTCCAAATTGCAATGGTGAAAATGTTGAGCCTTCATCCATATTTATTGAAAAATTGATGATGTTGATAATGAATACTCCAAGAGAAGCATGAGCGATCGAGTGATTATTGATTGGCATCTATTTCACCACCATTAATTCCTAGGTACATTGAAATGAATCTACCATTATTCATAATTTCCAGGAAGTACCTCTTCACATGCATGGAGATCAAATTGATATCATCTAAAGAGCATACACCATTAATTCTCACCATTTCCAAAACCCAAATAGCCATCACATGGCCGATTCTATTTTTTGGATGTGAGTCGTAGATGCACTGATGAGGTGGTACTCTAGATGGCTCAGATCGAGTCAAAGACATTTGAAAAATCCATGTTTTCGCATGGCAAGTCTAGTGACCAATGGTGCCTTCCCTAGTCAGAAGACATGTCAATCACTTACAGGCCCCATCTAGCCTCATTATGCCACCAGTAGAGTCCATGTGTCACTATTATGCAGATCGTGCAAGATGTTAGGTAGCATTATTTAATACTATGTGTGACAATCATGCTATGACTTAGATTAAGACTAGATGGTACGTTAGAGTTGTCAATCCACTACCACATGAGATCAAGCCGATAGTGGGTATTGGGTTCCACATGAATCAGAAGATACATGGTGTAATTGCACACACCAGGTGGCCTAATAGAAATACATTTTTAAAATCTATGCAGTGTGCCCACAAGGCTTGTGACTTAATCATTGCATCTAACAGCTTATATTTTTTGCACGTGCATACATCATTATTTATAAAGAAGGGGCCATGGGATAGGTTAATGAATGATGAACCCTCAAAAAATATTAAAGACTTAAGACTTAAGTCTTTAAAAGGCATAAAATTTTGGGCTGGCCATAGGATATAGAAACCTTTTTAAGAGACACCCAATGACTAGAAAGCCTAGGAAAAGGGGTCGGTAAAGAAAATGGGCACAATTACTTAGGTTATAACTAGGATAACCAATGACCTGGTACAACAAGTCAACATGGAAACATACGGTAAGGGTTTAAGATTCAAAAATATTGAAACAAGGGTATCAGAACGTAAAACCCTAAAAATGACAATCAAGCACAAGGGTGAAAAGATCAGTAAAATTTGCATGGAACCAGCTAGAAAATGTCAAATTTTAAAAGATCTATTAGTGGCTCCAGCTTAGGGACACATACCTCTGGTGGGTATGGCAAGAATCTAGATCTCAGGTAGAAGTAGACCAACCCAAAACAACAAACCAATAGCTTGTATGTACAAGAAAATCAGACACAACATGAAAGAAAGAAACCACACCTATATACAAAATTTACATGACTGTACAAAATTCCCTTTTTAGGAAACTCATCTCATTCCACTAGCCTAAATTTTTAAACCTAGTGTTTCAATATTTTCCAAGCTTTGGAGCCAGTTTTTTTCTTTTTCAAAGGCTTTTCTTTCACATACCTCCATTGGATGAATACTAATGCCAATAAATTCCCAATAGTCTGTATCACTATGATAGATACCAATGATCCCACATGCCCTAGAACTTACTTGTTTACCAATCTCAATCTTCTCAAGTTGAAGCGGAAAAAGAAAACATCCATATTCCACTTGGTCATATTCACTCTGCACATCAAAATGAAAACCTTTGACATCACTATGCAAAAAACTGGGCCCGCAATCTCTTGAAGCATCAACAAGGAAAGAGATAGATTCAAGAAGGTTCTCACCATGTTTCACATAAATTTCATCCTCATCAAGTGGAAAAAAATCCATAACAATATTCAAGAGGTGAGGAGCATCAACAATGAATTCAACTGCACACTCATGCTCACTAATATCATACTTAAGATTATTTTACTAGCCTACATATGATCCAAAACTCCATTAATCATCCTCTAAGAATTTTTTATCAGATTCAACATTTACACACTGGATAGTGACACCTTTGTCCTCATATTCTTCATCACTTTAAAATTCAAATTGCTCTCCCTCATGTAACTGAAATATTTTTAAGTCATTCTCATAAGGATAATTATACTCCTGGGTAAAACATTCAAGGACTTTGATATCTCCTTGATCCTTAGTCTCATCCTCCACATTAGTACAAAATGTGAAAGTTTCATAAGCATTGTCACCCATAAATGTGCTAGTGCACTACTTATAACCATACCCTAACCATTCATTCACAACATCATCAGAATCCTCAAAAATTTGATTATCCTTATACCAACAAGGGGATTATTCTTTAGCAACTAACATGGATAAAGGTTCATCAAAAAGGGGATTTTCTATTACATTCATCTTTGTTAGGGAATCGTCAACTCCCTTTATATGAGATTACAAACCCTGCAGCCTATCATCACACCCAAAATCCTTGCAAACTTCTAAAAGAGGGTCTCCCTTCATTTGGTAGGGGTAATTATACTTATCAAAGGAAAGACATGAGTCAGTATCATCAGAACTATCACACCATGAGAATCCATCAATAGTAAGATTGCATTTAGAACCCTCAGACTAAATGTCACAACTTTTGTGGTCAATATCTTGATCATTGGTAAAAGACTAAACATGATATTAACATTAGAATCATAGTTGTTGATCAAATCACTTAATGGGGAAATCATTCAAACCTCATCCAACTCCTCATCCTTCAATACCTCTTGGGAGCTCGATTTAGACACATCATATCTTCCATCACAACACAGATAATCATCTTGATCATTGTGGCAATAATTTGTTCATGTTTCGTTGGTGAATTGGTTGCAATGATTATATTTTGATTCATCTCCCCCACCTATTTGCATCATTTCTTGCTCCTTCTTATCAGGACTATGACCATTATTATTCAAAAGAATCTGATGTTTTGCATGTGATGCAAAAACATCCTTGGTTCTTTGCAATCCTACATCAACCAAAAATATTTTCATTTCAGTTTTGTTCTTGTTCAGATCTTATTTAGTTCAAATTGGCAGATTCAACATTTCATCATATTGGCTAACCAAACCCTACGGATCTATGTTTCATCATGAAAATTTTCATTTTCCCTTGTTCCAATATTTCAATATGGTTGTATTTTGATTTGGAAAGTTATCACTTCTGGATTAAGTGATAGTTTCTAGAACAAAGCACTGAAGCAATTTCGAGCCTAATGGCTAGTTTTGTCTCTTGTGGATCCTTCACGTAACTTGTGAATCCTTGCGAGGTGTTCCGAATTATTCTGTGGGGTTTCCCTGACCTTAATTTTTTTCCACACTTCATCCTATGCACGTTTTGAGGAGAAATTCAAATTTAAGGCCCACCTATTTCATGCACACGTTACGTTTCCTTCATCAGAGATTATAATGATCTTTGGCCAATGTGGAGAATTCTAGATCTTCAAATGTGATATATATAATTGTAGCTAATCATTTGGAAAGAAATTAGAATTGAATATTGGAATTAATATGTAAGATTTTGTCTTGTATTAAGGAGAATACAAGAATACTATATTTTGAGCATGTTGTATGAGGCCCGTGAGCCCGATCTATGAACTCAGATGTTGCCGGCTAATTGTAACTAAAATTTATGGTAATAAGAATGTTTGAATATTCATTTTCCTCCATATTCCATGTTGCTTCTATTGTGTAACTCTTGCTGCATGGTTTGGAATGTTCTCTTTGAGGACCCTCCTATCGTGACTGCACCAAATTGGTATTAGAGCGAGATTCATTTCATGAGAGATTGTCAAAGTTTGTGGAGTCCTATTGAATATTTTTTGTGGGGTGGTCAACTGAGGATCTGACTTACAGCTATAGAATACTTTTGTAAAGATGGTGGGAAGAATAAATGGTAGTGGAAATGGAGTGCACAAAAATGCAAACCCAACTATAATAGAGATGTTGAGAAGAATTTTTGCTAGATTATAAGCAGTTGAAATGACCTAGAGGATAGGTTGACCAGTTGATGATGTGAGTGATGAAGAGGTAGAGAAATAGGAAGAAAGGGAAAGAAAAAATCAACCTAGCCTCCATTAGGGAGAAGTGAGGTTCATAAGAGCCATGCTAGAGTAAACACTAAACCACATTTCAGTCCACCAGATTATAGTGGTAAGTTGGATTCAGATGGATTGCTTGATTAGATAATAGAGATGAAGAATTATTTTTATTTTTAAGGTACCTTCGATGACAAGAAAGTGAAATTTTCTTGTACAAATTTGAAAGGACATTCATCCCTTTGGTGAGAACATTTGCAGACAAAAATTAAAAGAATAGGAAAGGAGAAGATAAAATCAAGGGATCAGATGGTGAATAAGTTAAAGACAAAGTTTATGTCCACGGACTATCAGATTAGTTTGTTCGAAAAGTTGAAGAATTTGAAGCAAAAGGAGTCAAGTGTGATAGAGTATATTGAGGAGTTCTACAAGTTGAATATTAGATCCGAACATTTGGAATATGAGACTAAGTAAGTAGCCAGATATGTGAATGGCTTGAAGTCATCTATACAGGATGAGATCAGTTTGATCAAGTTGTTGAGTGTCGAGGAGGCATATCAATGTGCCCTAAAATCAGAAGAGAAGCTGAATAAAAGATATGAGAAAAGACAAAGAGAAAGAATTTTTACTAGAGGAGGAAGATGATCTTTTGTAGATCAGAATAAGGATAGGGAAGTCATTAAGAATGATAATTTGTACTATATAGATGATGGAAACTCTTACCGAAGAGGAGGATATGGTGGCTACCGGAATGAGGGTTATAGAAAAGGTGATAGAGGATAGGAGAAAAGAGTATTCAGGGGAACTTATTTTAAGTGTGGCGGAGAAGGACATATAAGATTGAATGTAATTAGGGAGAGACAAGTAGAAAGAAAAGGAACAATAGAAGAACAACCTTTTTTGAGGAGGATCATGTTAGATCATCTAATAAACTGAAAGAGGGAGAAGTGTTGGTGAACATAAGAGTACTGTGTCAAAGTGAGATGGAGCAAGAATCATTGTAGAGAAAGATTATTTTTTGGACCAGATGCAAGGTAGCTGGTTAATGTTGCACACTGATTATTAACAGTGGAAACTCTGAGAAATTGGTTACCAAATTGAAGCTGGAAAGATTGAAACACCTGAAGCCCTATTAGATAGCATGGATTCAAGATGAGCATAAAATACTTGTAAGTGAACAATGCTTGGTGAATTTGAAGATAGGAAATTATCATGATGAAGTTTTGTCACATGATATGATGCCTATGGATGTATGCCATGTTTTGTACAGAAGGCCTTGCTAGTATGATAGATAGGCTATTCATGATGGAAAGAAGAAAACATATACCATTGTTTCTAATGGGATGAGGGTATGTCCAAGATCATGGTGGGCCAAAAAGTGGCGATATGTTGCGCATGTGGCTGTTGACATATTTTTTACCCAAAATTGATGAAACGAAAAGGGTTTTTAAAGGATATTCTTAGCTTTGCACCAGTATAAATTATGCTTTACTTTGATTTTAATAAATAATTATTATTCATTTTCTATTTGAATTACGAATAAAGTCCTGGTTGATAGTCTGATTGAAAAAAATATATAGCTTTTAAATGGTATCACATTTTTTGAATCCAAAACATGTGTCACATTCTATGATTCACATACTATAGGATTAAACAAATAAAATTGAATTTCATGAAGTTTTGACCTAGTTAAGGTGGTTAGACATACAATTTTTTTATATTTTTGAAAAGTTGTTATAAAAAAATCATAATTAATTATTTACTTGGAAACAAATTATAAAAAAATATGCATCACATTGGGATATGAGTCCTCTACTTGTATCTAAAATATTATAATTTTTTTTTAACATTTTTATTGTGGTTAGTGTAGTCAGACAAACACCTACTTCTTCTTATGTTTTGCTTGAAATTTAAGTACTACTGCATTTGAAATTTCAAATTTTCACCAAATAGATTTAAAATAAAATAAAATTAGTAGTTTAAAAATTTAATTTAATTTTCTATAGATTCTATTCTTACATATTTTTGAAATAATATAGATAACTTATTCAAATTGTTACGTCAAGTTTCCTAACTCTGATTTTTCTAATTTTTTTGCCACTTAAGGGCCTATTTTTTCCATGATGATCCTACACATACCCATGAAGTAGACTTTGTTTCCATTGGAGGATGTTCCTAAAGTTGAGGTTTGTACAAATGCTAGATTTTGTTTGGTTGATGGAAGGAAATTTTTGGATGGGCTGAGACATGAGAACATGTGTTATGCCTTGGTTCCTAAGAAGGCTGGAGACTTGAATCATGTAGAAGAAATATCAGAGGAGATAAAGGAGTTGTTGGTAGAATATGAAGCTATCATTTTGGATAATGTACTTGATGGATTTCCACCTATGAGGAGTATTAGTCATTGCATGGATCTGATTCCTGGAGCTATTTTTCCTAATAAAGAAACACACCAAATGACACTACCAGAAAATGAAGAGTTGAATAGACAAGTGCAAGAGTTATTGAGGAAGGGTTTGATTAGAGAAAGCTTAAGTCCTTGTGTAGTACCTACTGTGCTAGCACCTAAGAAGGATGGATAATGGAGGATGTGTACAGACTCTAGAGCCATAAAAAAAATCACAATGAAGCATATATTTCCTTTGCCCAAGATGGATGACATTGTGGATTGTTTGAGTGGAGCTAAATACTTTACAAGGATAGATTTGAAGAGTGAGTATCATCATACTGGAATTAGAGAAGGGGATCAGTGGAAGACAACATTCAAGACAAGTAAAGTATGGTATGAGTGGTTGGTGATGCCTTTTGAACTAACAAATGCACTGAGTACTTTCATGAGGCTAATGAATGAGGTATTGAAGAGATTCTTGGGTAGGTTTTTGATTGTCTATTTGGATGAAATCTTGATTTTTAGTAAGACTAGAGAAGAAAATTTGTTGCATATAAGACAAATTTTGTAGAGGTTCAAAGAAGAGTAGTTGTTAATAAACATTAAGAAGTGTAGTTTCATGAAGGAATAATTGGTATATCTGGGATTTGTGATATATGTGGATGGATTGGAGATGGATCCTAAGAAGGTAAGATAAATTTTTGAATGGCCTATGCTGGAAAGCATTGTAGAGGTAAGATAAATTTCATAAATTGGCTAGTTTCTATCAAAAGTTCAATAGGAATTTCAGTTCTATTTGCAGTCCTATGACATAAACAATGAGAGGGGATAAGAAAGATTTTAGGTGGACATTTGGAGTAGATAGAAGTTTTGAGTTGTTAAAACAAAAGGTGACTGAGCAACTTGTGTTGGCTTTATTGGAACTTAATAAGGTATTTTAGATAGACTGTGATACAAGTGGAAATGCAATTGGAGCAGTATTAAGTCAAGAAGGAAGACCAATAGCTTTTTTCAGTGAGAAATTGAATGATGCTAGAAGAAGGTATTCAATATATGACCAGGATTTTTATGACATAGTTCAAGCCTTGAAGAAGTGGAGTCATTAATTGTTGTCTATGGAGTTTGTGTTGTATACAGATCATCAGGCATTGCAGTATTTGAATAGTCAAGGTAAGTTGAATCAGAGACACATGAGATGGGTGGAATTCTCATAGAGTTATAATTTTTTTTTGAAACATAGGAGTGGAAAGTCAAATAGAGTCACTGATGCTTTGAGTAGGAGAATAAATTTAATGGCAGAGATGAGAGTAGAGGTATTAGGCCTTGATGAATTGAAGAACTTGTATGAGGAAGACCTGGATTTTATGGAACCTTGGAGAGCTTGTAAAGAACCAATCTTGGAGGATAGGAGTCAATGGTTGGATTATTTCATTCAGGAGGATATGTTGTTCAGAGGGAATCGGTTGTGTATACCCCAGAGTTCAATGTGGGATACCTTGGTCAAAGAAAAACATAGTGGAGGATTGACAAGACACTTTGGAATTGATAAGACAATAACATTGATAAGTGGGAATTACTTTTGGCCACAGATTCATAAGGATCTTAGGAAATTTGTGTAGAGTTGTAGATTTTTTCAAATTGCAAAAGGGAGTAGTCAGAATGTTGGCTTATATAAGCCTTTGACAGTTTTAGAGAGACCTTGGGAGGATATAAGCATGGATTTCATACTTGGTTTTTTGAAGACACAAAGAGGTAAAAATTCTATATTTGTGGTGGCGGATAGATTTTCTAAAATGGCACAAATTTCATACCTTGTAAGAAGACAACATATGCAGTACATCTAGCAGACTTGTTTTATAAGGAAATCGTCAGATTGCATGGATTACCTAAGAGTATTGTTTCAAACAAAGATACAAATTTTTTTGGTTACTTTTGGAGGACACTTTGGAAGAAGTTAAAGATATATTTGAACTTTAGTTCTAATTTTCAACCACATAATGATGGATAGACAGAGGTAGTAAATAGGAGTTTAAGGAATTTGCTAAGATGTTTGGGTGGGGAGAACGCCGGAAGTTGGGATTTAGTCCTTGCACAAGGAGAGTTTTCTTACAATAATTTAGTGAATAGGAGTACCAGAAAGAAACCTTTTGAGATTGTTATTTGAGTTCATCCTAGAGGTATATAAAAGTTGTGAGACATTATTAAGGAAGATATAACAATGTGAAAGCAAAGGAATTTGCAGAAAATATGAATAAAAGTGCATACTCAATTAAAGAAACAATTGGAAGATATGAACCAAAAGTATAAGGAGAGTGCAAATGAAAAGAGGAGACATAAGGAGTTTGAAGTTGGATATGAAGTGATGGTGTATTTTAGGAAGGAAAGATATCAAGTTGGCACATAAAATAAGCTCAAAATGAGGAATTTTAGACACTACAAGATTTTGAAGAAATTTGATTCAATAAATGCCTATGAAATAGAGTTACCTAATGGCATGGGTATATCACCTATATTCATCATTGCAGATCTACATCAGTACCATGAAGCATAATTCAATGAAGACAGTAAAGCAAAATTGGAGAAGCAGTTTCCTAAACAACAATTAGATGAGCTAGAATATATTTTGGATATTAGAGATGGGAGGACAACTTGTGGAAGACAGTACAAAGAATATCTTGTAAAGTGGAAAGGAAAACCAATGGAAGATTCTTCTTAGATTTCTTAGACTGAGGTAGACCATATTAGTTTTCCTTTAGACCCAACAAAGTGAGGGACTTACTTTTCAAATAACTCAAGATGTCTGATGCAAGATAATCCTTGGTTCTTTGCAATCCTACATCAACCAAAAATATTTTCATTTCAGTTTTGTTCTTGTTTAGTTCTTGTTCAGTTCAAGTTGGCAGATTCAATATTTCATCATATTTGTTCACCAAACCCTGTGGATCTATGTTTCATCATGGACATGTTCATTTTTCCTTATTCCAAGATTTCAGAATGATTGGATATTTTTTCAGCAAGTTATTGCTTCCGGATTAAGTGAAATTTTCTAGAATAGAGCATCGAAACAATTTCAAGCCTAACGACTAGTTTTTTCTCTTATGGATCCTTCCTGTAGCTTGTGAATCCTTGCAAGGTGTTCCAAATTTTTTCATGGAGTGTCCCCAACCTAAATTTTGGTCCACACTTCATCCTACGAACCTACCAAGGAGAAATTCAAATTTAAGGCCGACCTATTTCATGCACACATTACATTTCCTTCATCAGAGATTGTAATGATCTTTGGCCGACATGAAGAAATCTAGATCTCCAAACACGATATAGATCATTGTAACCAATCATTTGGAAATCAAATAGAATTGAATATTGGATTCGATATGTAAGATTTGG
Organism: Sequoiadendron giganteum; assembly: GCA_007115665.2. Taxonomy (NCBI): domain Eukaryota; kingdom Viridiplantae; phylum Streptophyta; class Pinopsida; order Cupressales; family Cupressaceae; genus Sequoiadendron; species Sequoiadendron giganteum. Next base: position 748,854,895 of record CM021102.1, on the reverse strand, counting down.
GATCATATTAAGGAGCATATAGGAATATTGTATTTCGAGCATGTTGTATCAGGCCTGTGAGCCCGATCTGTGAACCCGGATGTTGCCAGTTGATTGTAACTGAAATTTCTAGTAATAAGAATGTTTGAATCTGCATTTTCCTCCATATTTAGTGTGGCTTTTGTTGTGTAACTCTTGCTACATGGTTAAGACTATTCTCTTTGAGGACCCCCCTACCATGACTGTACCACCATGGCTACTCCCAATTCCTTCTACCAAATTTATCCAGTCAACTACTTGGATTATACTTTTAGGCTTCAATTCCTTTGGCAACATACTTGTTCCTGACCGATATATTTCGAAAAACAAGTCAATACACATTGACTCTTTAGGCTTGACATTTTTTATTATTTCCTACAACACATCCACAAACCTATGAAACAATTCATTGGACAATTATCATTGACCTCTTCTTATATTATATAATATATTTGCATAAGAAACATCATCATCTTTGCTTGAATTTTTTGACATTTCACTTGGGGCTCACTATGATCAACATGCTACAGTGATGAAGAAAGTGGGACAATAGGAGCCTTAACTTCTTGGCATAATTCTTCATTGGTTGATTCATTGATAAAATTTACACAAGATGTTCCAAAATGACCAACATTAGCAATTAGGCATCCTTTCATTATTGAATACTTCAGATTGTTTTCAATATCCATAGTAATTTGGTATGCTTGGCGTAGTGTTGTGGGATCTTTATCTCTTAATATATACCTCATATTTTTTAAAAATGAACCTAAATATACAACCAAACATTCAACATCATTTGGTCTTATACTTTCAGGGACCTCCCTTATGATCTTTGAAAATCTAAGATTGAAATGAGAGACCAACTTGTCCTCCTCTTTGTGGATGTCCATAAAAATTTTCCTCACCAGACTTGGGTTCACCCTCTCACCAAATTTTTCCATGAATGCTAGTTTGAGTTCATACTAGGAATGTATCAAAGTTTCTAGTAGAAAAGAGAACCAGTCCCTTGCATCTCCTTTTAGAGATTGAACAAACAAATTTATGATAACATCTTCAAAATTTAATTCACAATCTCCCATCATATCAATAAAATCTTGTAGTTTCCTAATTTCTAAAAGATCCTTTTTACAATTAAAATTAGGTACCTTTTCTATGATTTTGGGTGGTACCTCATTTGGATAACCCTGAATACTACTGAAATCTATAGCACTATATCTTTTAGCACTAAAATTTCCCTAATGGGACAAAAGACATCTATTATGTACTGTTGCATTCATATGACCATTATTTTCAAAATAATTTGATGTTGTGCATGGCTACTCCCAATTTCTTCTACCAATTTTATCCAGTCAACTACTTGTCTTAGACTTTCAGGCTTTAATTCCTTTGGAAACATACTTGTTCCTAACTGGTATATTTCACAAAACAAGTCAATGCACATTGACTCTTTAGGCCTGACATTTTCTGGTATTTCCAACAAAACATCCACAAACCTATGAAATGGATCATTGGACAATTCTCCTTGACCTCTTCTTATATCATACAATCTTTTTGCATAAGAAACATGATTTGCTTTTCTTGAAACTTGTGGACATTTCACTTGGGGCTCACTATGATCAACATGTTGTGGTGATGAAGAAAGTGGTACAATAAGAGCCTTATCTTCTTGGTATAATTCTTCACTGGTTCATTATGTAGACATTTAAATTTGACCGCTTCCACATGGTCAAAATCATCTACTCTATTCATCTATTTCATTAATAATGATTAAATAATTTATTTAATCATTATTTTATTTTCTGCCTAAGGTTCCTAAATTATGTAATAGAATAATTAAATACTTTACCTTACACCTTTTCTTGTCTAAATTAAATAAATAAGAAAATTTATTTAATTTAGTCACTTAACCTTTTGATTAAAAAACAATTTTTAATTCCTCATTTTCTCTCTCCTTGTCACATTCACCATAATCCTCTTTTAATCTAGATTAAATTAATTAATCCATGATTAGGATGTGCACCACTTAATCGAGATTAGTGTCACATCCTCCATAATCTCCCACTTGCCTCTAATCTCTCATTAATTATCCTAATCTTGTGTTTGCACAACCTTAATCAAGGTCATTAGCCACATTTAGCATACCTTTTTTAGTCAACCTTTCCACTTGCCTTTCTTGGCCTTGACTCTCTTTCCCATGTGAAATTTTAATTCACATTTTTCATCCTAGGCTCCTCTCTTCCCCATGTGATTTTTTAATTTACATTTTATCCTTCCAAGGTTTACCCTATCCCCATGCAAGTTCTAGAAGACTTGACTTGTCATTTTACATGTGCCAAGGACTTCTAGAACTTTTGACTTGTCACATCACTCACATGTGGCAAATCCCCATCTCTTTGGAAACACTCTCTTATCCATTAGATTCTCTCAAGTATGTGAATTTTTAATTCACATTTATTTTTCCAAGCACTTTCCCATTTCCCATGGAGATTTTTGAGAAATTCTAAAAGTCCTCAAATGTCTTTTGCATTCTGATTTCAGGACAAGAAGTTCCTTTTTGAGGAAATCTACTAATCCCCTAAGGTACCTACAAGGTACTTGTCCTTCCTCCACATCATTTACCTCTCTTCCACCTCATTTTCACATTATCCCACCCTAGGCCATCTCACATTCCACATGTCAAGATGTGAGGGCTTGTGAGTCCTCAACTCACCATAGCCCTTCATCTTGGCTTTGTTGGATTAATCTCAACCATGGAATTCTCTAGAGAATTAAAATTTTTCTATAAATACCCCCTCCTTCCTCTCATTTTAAAAATAAATCTTTTGCTATCAAAACTCTTGCAAATTCTCCATTTGAGCCTCTCTTGCATTTACCATAGTATTTTGAGTTCACCATTACCATGTCTTCACTCATCTTGTATATCACTTTGCAATTTTTATTTGACTTGCCATCCAAAGAGAACACAAAACATCCAAAGTTCAAGGGCCAACCAAGGAAGAAGCAGCACAAAAGAGGTATAATCACTTATGCATTTATTATCTTACTTCTTTAAAATTTATTTATTTAGGCTAATCTTGAGGTGTTCTCTTTATGTTATTTATTATATTTCTTTAATAGTTTGTTTAGAATCTCATAATAGGACTTAACATTTAAGGGATCACAAATTCATTGATCACATTTGTACAAGATGTGCCAAAATTATAGACATTAGTAGTTAGGAATCCTTTCATTATTGAATACTATCAATTGTTTTCAATATCCATAGAAATTTGGTATGCTTGGTGCAGTGTTGTGGGCTATTTGTCTCTTAATAGATAGCTCATCGTTTTGTCAAATGCACCTAAATATACAATCAAACATTCAACATCATTTGGTCTTATACTTTCAGGGACCTCCCTTATGATCTTTTAAAATATGAGATTGAAATAAGGGACCAACTCATCCTCCTCTTTGTGGATGTCCATAAAATTTTTCCTCACCAGACTTGGGTTCACCCTCTCACCAAATTGTTCCATGAATTATAGTTTGAATTCATACCAAGAATGTATTGAAGTTTCTAGTAGAAAATAGAACTAGTTCGTTACATCTCCTTTCAGAGATTGAACAAACAACTTTATCACAACATCTTCAAAATATAATTCATAATCTCCCATCATATCAAGAAACTCTTGTAGTTGCCTACTTGTTGAATCATCCTTTGTACCATTAAATTTAGGTAGATTTTCTCTTTTTTGGGGTTGTACCTCATGTGGATAACCCTGAATACTACTAAAATCTATAGCACTATATCTTTTAGCACTAAAATTTCCCTGACGGGACAAATGACATCTATTATGTACTATTACATTCACATTTATATCAGGGTATACAATTTGATAAGGCAATTTTACTTTACCGTTTCAAGCCTTACCGTACTTTTTGAAGGAGTAGTTTAAATTCTCTTTGTACCTAATTTCTCAAACCTTTACAATATAACTTTCTATCTATTTTTCTTAGAATTTAAAATATAACATGCTTCTATATTACAATCATGAATTACTCATCACACCCTAGAAACATGCAAGACTCCACTATAATTTCACTCTATCAATGATTCTTAGATTAATTGGGAGCCAATTACATTTATATTCTTGAGTATTTCTCATAAAATACTTGATGAATCATGAAATATGTCTATGAGAATACTTGGAAATCAAAGCAGCTTCTGAACTCTTCTGTGACTGCAAGTTTGCAGATCTATAATTTATCCATTTTCTTCATCAGGCTCTTAAGCCAAAGTTTCCACCTCCTTCATAGGGGACTTAACTTCAAATAAATACTAAGTCCTTTAAAAATTAAATCTCTTTTTGGGTTTCCTCCACTAGCAAATTCATTCATAAATTCTTTGAATTTTACTACAACCAAAATTATTCTAGGTTCAAAAATTTCTCAATATCTAAACAAAATGTCTAGATCCACCAAATTCTCTTCTCTATGATGTTACAATCTACGACTGGGATTCTTTCTTTTATAAATTTCTCAGAGTTCTCCCCAATAGAGTCACCATTTCTTTTTGTGTTTTTTCCAGCTAAGCTTTGAAGCTCTCTAAGAGGTAGCCAACCTCCATATTCAAGAATTACAAAAGCTAGTTGCCAACAGAATGAGTAAATATTCTCAAGATCTTACCCCCACTCTTTAGGATATGTGGGACCAATGAGGGTATTTTCTATTGTGTTCATTTCATATTCAATGCCTCAAAAATACTTCAACACATAGATTTGTTCCTATTAATTTCAAACATACATTATTCATCAAAGGTTTGGCTGACCTTTATACCAATAACCTTTCATTTGCTAGGAACACAAATATGTACAAGTCTTACATCTCAGAATGAATAAGTTTTGAATAAGTAATGTTCTAAATTTGAATCCATGGCTAAGCATTTTACTGATTCATCAGACTACATGAATTCATGAAAAATAGGCCACCGCCTCATCAAATGGGTAGGAGTCAAACATAAAATACTTTTTAATACACAAAACATTTAACCCTGATTTTTTTTTCTCATAATGCATTACATTACAAAAACTCATAGTATTCAAAGCATTAATCCTTACTGAATCCTTTTCAAATTATCACAGACCTATGGCTCTCTTCAAAGTATTTAATTAACCCTTTGAATTCAAACATGGAACAAAATCATACATACAACTAAACGATTGAAGACAAATGAAAAAAATATTGATAATTTAATTTATAATCTACAGCAACTGTACACGGGAGAGCATATACTTTAATTTTATAAAAAAAATTCAGTATTAGTAATTTGCATAAAACTATTTAAGACTATTTCATATAAAACTCATACCGAAGACAATTAGCTAGCAGATTCATCAAGAATTCTACATTATATTTCTTCACTGTAAATGTATTCTACCTAGACCATTCTAGACTCAAAATTTGACCTATGTAATGAGCCTTGAAATATCTTTTATAACATAAGAGAGAAACAAGCATTGGGCTCATCATAGTTACATTTTACAAAAATTTCATTTTAAATGCAAAATTTCACTTGCATTTCAAAATTCCTAGACGGTTAGATGTAATCATTTATTGAATAGGAGAATCAAACTTTGTAACAACCAAAAAAACCAGTCGGTGTCACCACACCCGTTGCAAAATTTCATTAAGGCCATGTTGTCCATATCCACGTCTAACCCAAAAAATAGCGAGCACATCATTGCAACAAAATTTGAAAACTAGACATCACCACCATCATCCAGAAACCAAACCAGCACTAGGGCCATGGTACATGCATCCACTTCACATTTTCACCACAGTAGGAGGTGAAACATCCCCTCCTTCATCCCTATCAACACACTTCTTAGCACCAGAACTAGTAAATTCACAAGATGCAACTATAGAGATTGGGGAAACTATGAGGACCTCTTCGTTCACACCAGCCATCTTCATTAAAGCCATGAGGAATTGGTCATGATTGGGGTCAGTCTCTGTGTCACTCTCAATAGAGCTACCAGGGACATCTATAGGTGAATTTTTCCTCCCCAGAGAGCACCAACAATATTGTATCTTGGATTTTGGTCTTCGCTTGAACTCTATAGAACTCTTCTCCTTGCCATGCACCACCTCCTCTGCAATTGCAGCTTGGCCTTTAGCCAAGAGTCGCACCTGGTAACAACTAGGATGAGATCCTTATATTCCTCCTTCATGATAAGAACATCTTGAAGATTACTCTTCTCATGTAGTGGAAGATCACCATGAGACCACTATACATGAAACCGGGTAGAATGATGCACAAAAGATGGAGAAGTAGTCGACCTACTCATCTTTCACCATAATTCAAAAACCTTCACGAGAATAGTCCCTATTTACTCCAGAAGAAAAAAAATTCAGACTCCCAATTGCAATGGTGAAAATGATGATCCTTGATCTGCATTTATTGAGAAAATTGATGATGTTGATCATCAATGCTCCAAGAGAAGCATGAGTGAGTGAGTGATTATTCGTTGGCATCTATTTCACCACCATTAATTCCTAGGTACATGGAAATCAATGTACCATTCTTCATAATTTCAAACAAATAGCTCTTCACACACATGGAGATCAAATTGATATCCTCTTAAGATCATACACCATTAATGCTCACCATTTGTAGAGCCCAAATAGCTATCACATGGCTGTTTCTATTTTTTGAATGTGATTTATAGATGCACTGATGAGGTGGTCCTTTGAATGACTTAGATTGAGTCAAAGATATTTGAAAACTCCGTGTTGTCACATGGAAATTCTATCAACCAATGGTGCCTTCCCCAGTCAGAAGACACGTCCATCACTTGTAGAACCCATCTAGCCTCATTACGCCGCCAATAGATTCCACATGTTGGCATCACGTAGAGCACACATAGTGTTAGGTAGAATTATTTTATACTTTGTGCAGCACACATGCTATGACTTAGATTAAGACTAGATAGTACATTAGAGCCATCAATCCACCACCACATGAGATCAAGCCAATAGTGGGGATTGGGTCCCACATGAATCAGAAGGTACGTGGTGCAATCACGCATGCCGCATGGCCCAACATAAATACATTTTCAAATGTTGCGTGATGTGCGTGCAAGGCTTGTGACTTAATCATTTCATCTAACGACTCCTATTTTTTGCATGTGCATACATCGTTAGTTATAAAGAAGGGTCCATGGGCTAGGTGAATGAGTTACGACCCCTCAAAAAAATATTAAAGACTTAAGACTTAAGTCTTTAAAAGGCATACATTTTTGGGTCGACCATAGGATAGAAAAACCGTTTTAAGAGACACCTGATGATTGGTGGGCCTAGGAAAAGGGGCCGGTAAAGACAATAGGCAAAATGACTTAGGTTATAACTAGGATAACTAGTGACTTGGTACGATAGGTCAACATGGAAACATAAGGTAAGGGTTTAAGATTCAGAAATATTGAAACAAGGGTATCAGACCCTAAAACCCTAAACATAACCATCAAGAACAAGGGTGAAAGATCACTAAAATTTGCATGGAACCAACTAGAAAATGTCAAATTTCAAAAGCTCTATCATGGTAAAGGACAAGGTCTACGAAAACTATGGGTAAAAGCTGAAATATCGGACATCGAGTAATAATGCAAAGAAAAAATTCAAAATTTTAATGTTATCTGAAAGGTTGAATGGTTCAAAAACCCGATTAAAAGAATAATTACATGAGAATATACGATATTTTCTGAAAGCGTGTTATTTATGATGAATTTATAATGATAGTGAATTAATGATGGTTTTATTTACATGAGATTTTTAATAAATGTTTTAAAAGGTATTTAATAGGCGGAATTGGTAATTGCAAGAGAAGAAGATTGCAATGTAAAGTTTAGGTATGGATGGTCAGGCAAACTAATGTTGCAAAAAAATATGATGGTGTTACCAAGTTCAACTGTAAAATTTGGAAGCTCATGCAAGAACAAAGTTCATTGCAAAGAAGCATTGAATACCAGGAAACCAGAAATATGGATATTAAGAATGCAACAAAAAGGTGTATTCATTCTAGGGGTGACTCATTCTTGGGAATGTTCAATCCGAGTTTGAACTTAGATGAAGGAAAATAAATTCCACCTGATCATTTTGAATATATGGGAAGTTCCCACATTTTGTGTGGCAGATTTCAATGTGTAAAAAAAGGTTGACCTTCATTGATTGTGTTTGCAATTCTCTTACTAGTTGTGATATTTCGTGTTCCTTACCACGATTCATCCCTTGGATTTCCTCTCATGTATTTGTCTTATCCTACCCATGTCTTACTTCTATAAAAGGCCAGGGGATCCTTTTTTAAGTTAAGTTTAGAATTTGTGGATGTTGAAAGAGCCAAAACTTCTCTAAGTTTTGTTCCTTTTTCTTGTTTTCTAAATCATTTTGGATTAAAAACTTGTATGCACATAGAACTTAATCAATATTGAAGCTAATTTGAAAGCTAGTTATCTCATTTATATTTTCTAGTTGGTTTGTTCATTTAGCCAGATGAGATTTTATGTTGCACCATTTAAGGGTGCATACAAAACCTACTCAGTTTCCAAACTAAACCCCCCTTCTTTAAAAGCTCCCACAATTTTATGCCTAGCTATGAAGCAATCTGGTGAAGTATAGAGTTTTTTTCTTTGATTTGATTAAATTTTGGGGCGTGTGTGGAGAATACCTAAGAGAATTTTTTTTTTCAAGTATTTTGATGCTTTATTTTAGATTAGATGATAAATTTCAGAAAATGTTCCAAAAAAGAGATGAATGAATGAAAAAATTATTGTGTAATATCATAAAATTTCATCCCTCACAATTTCACATTCATTCTTTAATCTTCCTTAGTGTCCACTCCCCTAGCACTTATGTAGGCTCATTTTAGCCCTTGTATCTACCTTTTCCCCTCTCAAGATGCTCAACACCCATTTTAGTAGCTACCCTCACGCATCAGCTTTGCATTAAATTTTATGCTTTTCCCATTCACATCATTTTGTAGCGTGATGTGTGTGGACATTAGCACACTACACAAATGTCGACATTCCATGCTAGTATCTTATGACATTTCAATTTTCAAACAACCATTTATGTGCATGTTTGCCACCTGTACCCTCATTTTGTTGGTGATAACAAATCGAGAGACCCTGAAATGAATCAATAAGCTTATTTTCCTTCCTTAAATGTTATCTTTTCCATCCATTTTGGCTCTCTTATACTTTTAGCTTCACTCTAGCTTCTTTCCAGCCTTGGCTCTGGCATTTTGACTCTTGTTATTTTGTTTGCATAACTTCAAATAGTCTTCTATAGCCTTTCAAGCCCTCTTGGATTATCTCCTTGCTACACTCTTGGCTCTTGCAACTCCGTCTCTCTTACCTCATTCTTGTGAGCATCTTGGGATTCATATAACCTATCAATTTCATTCTTACTTTGTGATACAAGTTTTCCTCCTTGAGGAGGGATTGCTTTTATCACTCACATTTTGTGATACAGGTTCTCCTTCTCAAGCAGGGATTTCTTTAATCACTCATACTTGGTGGTGCGGGTTCTACTCTTGAAGTGGTTTTTACTTTCACCACAAGCTTTATCAATTTTGGTTCATTTATCTCTATCTATTTGGTTGTCAGTGGAGGTGGGAACACCAAATTGGGGGTTTGAATGAGGCAAACCATTGTATAACCCTAAATTTTTCTCCATATATTACGTATGCAGGTACTGAAGACATTCATTTTCTAGAGGATTCATTACTTGGATTTTCATGAGTTTCTTCTTTATTTCTATCTCTTATTATATTTATCATATACTTCACTTTATTTCAATTCTATTGTATTCTATTATTTTCCTATATTCTACAAGTTCTTAGCAACTAGATTAGAAGTAGCCACTTTGTCATTTTTTGTGATATTCTCGCTTTTTGGTTTGTACAGGCACCAACATTCCAAAGAGATGCCAATGCACCGTGTTATCATCCTAGATCTACGCTGCCATCCTTTGGATGAAAGCTTGTTAGTTTATCCAAAAAACCATTGTGACATGCTCTCTTTGATTCTAGAGCTCTCGCATTGTTCCTTGAGGTAGTTTAGGGTGGTTCACCTTGTGAGGCTCCCTAAATGAAGAGAACTCGTGAGTAGAAAATCCACCTTCTCTACATATTAAAAATATTTTGTTTTTATGAAATTGTTGAGGGATTAAAGCTAAATCTACTTAAGTGATAGCAAAATTGTTTGATATTCATGAAATATTATTGAAAATTTGTTGATTTCATGAAATTGTTTAATGATCAAACTAAAAATATTCCATTTTATACTTATGATTCTTAAATAAATTAGAGATAAAAATACACCCCTTGAGATTAACAAAAATATCATATCATACCCTGAAGCGAACCTAGTATGGTAAATACTTGACTACCAGAGCCTTAGGATTAAGCTAAGTCAACCTTGTTGGATATTGTGGTTTTGTTGCTGATATGTGCTTGTCATTGATTTCAACACTATTATCATTGATATCTTGAAAGGTTGTATATGTCCAGGATATTGATAAAATTATATAAATATGTTGAAGGTTGTTTATGAAGCTATGAAGTTTTGGTAGAAATTCAATATGTTGGTATTTAGAAGTTGTGTATTAAATGGTTTGTTAATAATCCTATCTATTTTATTCTTTGTAAGTTTCAGAGGTGCGCATCAAGATTAGAGCAAGTTTCAAGTTTATGTGTTCCTGTAGTTATTTTGTGATTGTAGCTGGTGTTTCTAGAAAAAGAGAAAGTAATTCTAGTAATTTGAGTTGTTGTTGTGTGTGAGAATAAGTGGTCTAACTAGAAAGTAAACTAACACACTAGTGAAACATTAGATTAAAGGAAAACTAATTAGAAAAGACAAAGAAAACTCTAAAAAACAACTCCTTCAAATGCGTCTCATTATCCTCTATCTCCAAAGATTTGATACAAGTCACTGGCTCTCAATTGGTGTAAGCAACAACTTGTTGAAATGACAACTTAGGAGAATGAGATTTTATGCAACATGCATCTCTATTGCTATGTGATTTAAGCTATGAAGTTGAAGAACTAAAATGCTATGAACTTGAAATGATTACGCTAATATGCTGATTTCAATGCAACTATAATGATTATCCTAAATTCACAAAATCTAGGAATCTTTTCAACTCACAAGAAGGTTGTATTTATAGATTTTTGGAGATAAGAATCTAGTTGGAAAAGATCAATGGTTGAGTTCAAACCTGTCAAGATGAATGGTGAGAGATTGAGAAGTTGAGAAAAAGATGGAAGGTTGAGAGAAAAATGGGAGATGTTTCCTCTTATATAGCCTTTTCCATTCAAAAATGAAGGAAAGTTGCCATTTGTGCACTTCATTTATGAAGGGTTACTTGATAGTTGAAGAAAAATCCATAATTAAATAAACATATTTATTTAATTACATGTGACAAAGAATTAGAAGTTTCCATAATTTAAATAAATAATATTTAATTATGTGTGAGAGATGATAAAAGCACTTTAATTAAATATTTAAAATACTTAATTAAATATGAAAAGAAGAAAATTTCTAATTAAATATTTTAGAATAGTTAACTATGTGGAGAGAAGAAAGCTTCTAATTAAATATTTTTGAATATTTAATTATATGGAGAGAAGAAATCTTCTAATTAAATATTTTTGAATATTTAATTATGTGGAGAGAATAATTATCATTTAAATTGTAAATTTAAACTTGTGATAATTAATATAAATAAATTGTGAAATCTATTTAATTAATTAAGAGGAAGATGATAATAATTTAATAAACTTATTTATTTAAATAAATTAGAAAAATATAAGAAGTGAAGAATATAAATAAACAATTAAATTTATTTATATGTAGATGAATTTAGAAGATTATTAATTAAATAAATCATATTTAATTAATTAATAGGCTTGATTAACTATGATCATTTTTGGATGTGTACATTTTTCCACTCTTTGAAGTGATGTGTTTTATGCATTGCTTCAAAGAATTTTTCCCCTTACTTTGAAAATTGACTGATGCTATATGCCCCCTCGAGAGATAAATCGCATGATTTGAATGAATTGAAAAAATTGAGATAATTTTTGGAGAGAAATTATCAATTTAGCTCTCGAAACAGTGCTTTGCACAGTAAAAATAAAAATAACCTCTTTTTTTTAGCCCCTTAAAATATGGAAAAGGTGAAAAGTCATTGTCATTTGAATAGTAGCTTTTTGTAGTTTTCAGAGCTCTAAGAAGAATTTCTGAGATGCCAATCCATTATTAGCACCACCAGTTCGAGTGGCCCATCATCATCAGAGACCAACTACGTATGGACCTCTGGTAAGTTGATCCGATCCTCCTTCGTGAATTTAAATTATTTTTTTTAAGATTTTTTCAATTTTAAAATTTTTTGAAGTTCTGCTTTAGCACATAGGATTTTACTTTAGCACATGTGAGCCATAGTTTAGCTCATAGATTAGGTAGTTTAGTGCATCCATCCCTGCGTAAATAATTTTTTTTTTAGTGAATAGGTTCCTAAATTAGCGCATCAATGAATAGATTAGCGCATTCATGATTAGATTACCGCATCTACCAGAATGGTGCATCAGAATTGATAGAATATCACATACATTGTTCAAATAGTGCATAGACTTGATAGATTAGTGCTTTGATGAAATAGCACATTTAACCTCTATTTTAGTGTATCCATGGATAGAGTAGTGCATTGATGATTTAGTGCATCCATGAATTTTTGAAATGAATTTGATATTTGCTAGATGATTGTTGCTAGATTAGCCAATTGATTTTATGCTCTTGAATAACAGTAGGGATAGATTAGCCCGATTTGATAAATTTGTCTTCATTCTTGAAGAACAAATAGTAAGAATTTTGATAAATTTTCTTTCCCGCTTGAAAGAAAAATAGTAGTGATGCTCATAAGTTTGTTGTCCCGTTTGAAAGACAAATAGTATGGTTTGGATGTTGAGCTGATTGGCTATTAAATTTGTTTCCATGTTTGAATGAAAAATAAATAGTAGAAAATGATAAATTTGTCATCCTGCTTGAAGAACAATTAGTAAAATGATGTGATAAATTTTCTTTCTTGCTTGAAAGAAAAATCGTAAAGATAGATTTGATATTGAGTTGATTCAATTGATTTGACATGATTTTCTTGATGCTTTCTCTTGACTCCTTACTGATTGATGTGGTTTTGATGTGCTTGACACTATAGGAGGATTTTAATATCCTCCAGATCAGAGAGTGATTCACCCGTACATGGGATATGATACCTAGACTATCTTAGCCAAAGGTAGGGGTGATTGTGTGATGTGGGTTGGGTTCTCTGCTTATGATCCCACGGTATAGGGTCAACAGGGCACTATTGACTAGACTAGCTAAGAGATGGCATAGTGACCATAATACCTTTCAATTGCCGATGGGAGAGATTACAGTGACACCTGGGGATTTCTACAGGATTTTGGGCATCCCAGTAGTTGGTGAGCTTGTGATCTACGATCATAAGGAGATTAGGGGGATAAATTCCTTGTAGAGATCTTTCTAGGATCCTCATTCAGGAAAGTATGAGATTGCATGGAGGGATATGGTACAAGATATGCCCCGCAGCCATCAGTTCTAGCAAGTTTCATTGGTGGATTCCTTTGTCTTGATCATAGGTCAAAGGGACTATTAGTAGGCTAGGGTCGGATTCTGAAGGACATGCTCCTCCATCAAACTAAATATACATGGGGATCATGCATGCTTGCCCATTTGTACCACAATCTTCATCAGGTGCTATACACAAATGGGAAGAGTATCTCAGTTGGAGTTACTCTTCTACAGATTTGGGCATGGGAGCACTTTTCCATCACTCATCCCATTGTTCAGAGAGATCGCCCACTAGGTTATCCATATGTATATGCTTACACATGTCCCCTTGTCCAGCCAATGTTGGGAAAGTTAGAGTATTGGTGAAGGATATTGGATTGCACGGATAATGTCATCTAGAGACCATATCTTGACTGCGAGGTATGGGATGAGGATGACATAGAGATTCCTTACTATGAAATAGTCGGATATATGATTGGTCGTACTCCTTTTATCATTCAACAGTTTTTGGTCATGAGAGTATTGAGGAAGTATGGTCAAGTGCAGATGATGCCGCAAGGATGTTTCCGAGTGGGGTCCATTTATTACTTTTGAGGCAACCAGGGCTAAGTATATGGATTTACAACTAGAGTTTTGGGTGATACATCTTGAGGTGATAGATGTCCATATGCTAGATGAATATGCCACCTACTTCTATGCACATCCATTTATGAGGCTGACCAGTCCAGATGAGCCTCCCCCACTATTAGTTGGATCAGTTCTTTGATGGGCATGATGATAGCCATAGGCATAGGCAGAGATAGGGTAGCCACAGGGTTAGGTACAGACATACACATAGGATGAGTAGCCATAGGGAGAGGATATAGGTTGGGTGGCAATGGAGGTGGATGTTGAGGATGATGAGTCAGATAGCTTTGATGATAGTGATGATGATGAGGATGATAAAAGTGGTGGTGGTGGGAAGATATTCTTCTCTGATGTTCCTTTCAGAACAAGGCCTCAAACATCAAGAGTGGTGGACTAGTTGAGTACTTCGGCTCCATGTATTACGATCAACGCTCCTTCTCAAGGACAGGTAGACAACTTGTAGGAAAAGGTTCATAATCTTTAGAGTTAGCTAGCATAGGCATAGGTCACCATCAACCATCTATAGGCACAAGTTGCACAACCACCACCTCCTGACCCACAAGTAGCTTGGCCCACAGCAGAGTGAGATAGTTTTAGAGAGTGGTGTATTCAAGAAGAGGGAGTAGTAGAGAGACTCCTTAGGTTAGTTGAGAGAACCTCCATTGGAGAGGTTGTGGTAGAGGGACTAAAGACTGTTGGGCAGGCTGAGTACTATAGGATGAGATACTTTGAGGCAGTGTCGCTCGAACAAAGGATTGCGTACACGCAATCGGGTACTCGGTGATGGACTCACTCACGGAGTCACACCAGGAGCATGGGACAACCAGTCACATGAGAGATTAGGGCTTTTAGCAGTAGAGATCCAACGAGACCTACCACCTCAGGAGACAATAGTAGCCATTTTCCATGTCTAAATGCCCCTTAGTGATGAGTGATTTATACATCATTCCATTATATTTTATATATCTTGTTTAAACATTTGATATCCTTGTACACTTGGACATTTGTTTTGATTAGATTTATGATATGCAGTGATGATTTGATATATATGTATTATGGATTTATGTATGCATTTTATTTCTATATTCTTTTTTGTTGTATGATTTCTATGATGATTATTTTATGCACTTTGATATGAACTGCAAATGATGTTATTATTTGATGCAATGTATGATTCTTATGATGATGATGCAATGATGATATGATATGCTTTATGATGAAAATGATTTCTAATATGCTAAAAATTATTTCTAACATGATGATATGATGCCATATGAATGATTATCCTATATGATGTATGTAATGAATGAAATGGATGCATCGTTATTTTATCAATGTATGTTTATGCAAATGAGGTGAAGATGAATGATAATGAAAATTTTGTGAAATGATATTAATGACATGAATAATTAATGTAATGATATGCACTAATGAATGATATGCACATGATATAAAAATGATATGATATAAATTAAAGATGGATAATGATCATGATGAACTAAATGAGACCTAATAATGATGATAATGAAATGAATTGATGTGAGAATGGAAATATGCAAATGAAATGATAATGATAACCTAAAATTAATAGTCATGATGAAATGAGATGAAATAAATGATAATGTAATGAGATGCAATAAATTTCCAGGTGTACTCAATTGTTGTCTTAAAAGATATATGAAAAGTTTTCCAACCTCCAAAAATATACCTAGATATCCCCCAAATGAAAATCATGCAATTTTAGAATGTAGTAGTAAACCATTCTCCTGTGTGTCATTCCTTGAGCTAATGTTGCATGTGATTTTCATCATTGAGCCTTTTGATATGTTGAAAGTTAGTACAAGCATCAAAGGGGATATTAGCACCAATGATGACCTGAGTACTGCTTTCATGATGTTTGATGTAGCAAGTTAATAAAAGCATCGAGGTATAATTGAACGAAGATGACGTAAGTATTGTTTGCATAAATAGATAAAATTTAACCATTCTCTTATGAAAATTCTGAAATGTCATCAATGATATGCTGTAGAGCATGTCCCATGAAAAATTTGCACAATACTAGTGATTAGCTTACAAACAACAAGCAAAGAAAAATCATACTCCTTCCTTGTGATTCTAGTTCAGTACATCATTGAACCACTCCAAAGATATGATGTCATCAAATGTCAAAACAACAATACAAATTATGCTTTAAGTTTGTCATTCATTTTATTCAGATTAAGCTCACCCAATTTGTTTCAGTTTTAAGTGAAATAGTTGTTTAGACCCAAATTTGAATGGATAGGTTTGTTGTTTGTGATATTCCAATACTTAACACGTGTTGTTGTTTATCTACCAGAAAGCTCCAAGAAGCAAATTTCCCCCAATGACCCTGCACTCTTACTCCTATTTAGACACAACTACTGCTAAGGATAACCTTAATCATCAAGCCATGATGAAATCCTTTTCATTTCAAGGAAATGTTTGGATGCATGATGTGAATGTGATGGTTAGGCATGTATGTGATGTCGATGAAAGGTGGATATTTAGAATGTATCCTAATAGATGAGAGAGCCAAACAAATTAGAAACAATGCCCATTTACCAGGGTTTCATCCTTTGTTTTCATTGCACTTTTTCCTGATTTTATGATTTTTCTGTTGCTACCAAGACACCTGTTTGCCAAGTTTTCATCAAGGCAACAAATTTTTTTCTCTTTTTGATTTTTTTATATTTTTTGAGGAATTTTTATATTATTTTTGATATTTTTAGGCATAAATCTTCTTTAGGTGAATGTTGTTGGTCAGGTCTTCAAATAAGTCCCCTTCTGATGTTGACAACTGATATTCCCTCGATCCATATGCTACAATGATAATGAATGAGCCCAACCAATTAGGCTCAAACTTGCCTTTCTTTTCTGGATCCTTATGAGGGTTTTCTTTGAGAACTAAGTCACCCATTTGAAAATATTGTGGTTTGACTTTGTGATTATAGTTGCAGGACATAACTTGTTGATATCCCTTTAAATGATTAACTATAGTTTGACGTTGTTCATCAAGCAATTCCAGCTCTTGCAACCTTGATACGTAGTAATATTCATCATTTATTAGCCCCTTTAGTGATACTCGAAGCAAGGGAATCTAGACTTAAAGTGGTAGAATAGCTTCTACTCCATAGACGAAAGCATAGGGAGTAGCACTTGTTGGTGTGTGAATAATTGTTATATATGCCCATAAAGCTGGATTCAATTGGACATGCCAATCATGACCGACATCATTCACTATTTTCTTGAAAATCTTCTGAATTGTTTTGTTTGAAGCTTCTGCTTGACCATTTCCCTATGGATAATAAGGTATAGAGAACCTGTGTTGGATGCGAAATCTTTCACAAAGTTCATGAACATCCTAATTTTTAAAAGTTCTTCCATTATCTGTAATAATGGAGTTGAGAATGCCATACCGAAATATGATTTAGTTCAAAATGAATGAGGATATTTTTTTTCCAGTAATATTTGTTAGAAAAACAACTTCAATCCACTTAGTAAAATACTCGGTGGTTGTGATAATGAACTTGTGTCCATTTGAAGATGATGGATGTATCTTGCCAACTAGATCCAATCCCCACTGAGTGAAAGTCCATGTTGTGGTGAAGGGTTGTAATTCTTGAGTAGGAGCATGAATGAGATTCCCATGAATTTGACATTTTGCACATTTCTTAACAATAATGAATGATTCTTTCTCCATGGTCGAAAAGTAGTAACCCAGTCTAACAAGTTTCTTTGCTAAGGTTAATCCACTTGAGTGTGACCCACAAATGCCACCATGTACCTCTTGTAAGGCCCTTTTCAATTCATCGTGTTTGAGACATCTAAGGAGGCTACCATCAAGACCACACCTATATAAGATGTCATCAATTAAGGTGTAACGAGTGGATTGATGTATGAAATTCCTTTTCTGATTTCTAGACAAGTCTAAAGGTAAAATAGTTTTCTTTAGGTAAGTATAGATCTAACCATACAAGGGATAATCAGAACTCATTAAGTGGAAAATGATTTGGGTGTCCGAATTGTTATGAGCGGGAGAAAAAAATTGTTTCACTAGGAAGTCATATCATGCTTGATTATCTAACAACTGGTGTAATGATGTAATTGTAGCCATGGCATCCACAATTTTATTATCAGTACGTGGAATTTGTGTGAACTTGATATCAATAAATTATTCCTTGAAATCATCCACCATCCTTTTATAAGGCATTAACTTGACATCCTTAGTTTGATATTCATCATTGATTTGATTTATGACAAGTTGTGAATCACCAAAAACTTGTAATTCTGTGATTTTCCAGTCTACTTCAATTCTCATGCCAATTAATAGCACCTCATATTCAGCTATGCTATTTGTAATGAAAAGAACCCCTACCCCCGAGCCATGTTGAGTGTAGGAACCATCAAAATATAGTGCCCATGACTGCTTAATAGCTATTGTGAATACATCAGTGTCAGGAAAATCAATGTGTATTGGATGTTCTGCTGGCATTGGTGCTTCTGCTAACTGATCTGTGATTACCTGTCCCTTTATATCTTTTTGATCCACATAATGAATGTCAGACTCACTCAAGATCATGACCCATTTAGCCAATTGGCTAGTTAAGGTTTCCTTACTTAGAAGATATTTGAGTAGATCAATCTTAGCCACAAGCTTTATTGTATGAGTTAGCATGTAGTGTCGCAACTTTTGAGAAGTGAACACTACTACTAAGCAAGCATTTTCAATGAAGGTATAATTTAGTTCATGGCTTGTCAAAGTTCAACTGATGTAATATATTTTGTGCTCCTTTCTTGAGTTGTCCTCCTATGCCAATAATGCTCCCAGGGACACTGTCGTGGCAGAAATATACAATATGAGCGGTTCACCTTGCACTGGTGGACTCGTTAGATAATTCTTTATTTGATCAAACGTTGCTTCACATTTAAATGGAACATTCTTATGTAAGAGATGACTAAATGGTAAACTTTTATCCACCAGTTGCATAATGAATCTCCCGATGGATTGCAAATGTCCCTATAATGAGCGTAATCGACTGATGTTTCTTAGTGGTGGCATATCAAGAATTTCTTGTACCTTTGCTAGATCCATTTCAATTCCCTTTTCTGACATAATATATCCTAGAAGATTTCCAAATTTTACCCCAAAGACACATTTCTTTGGATTAAGTCTCACTTTGAATTTTTCCATCCTATTAATTTTTTTAGATAAGATATCTAAATGTTCTTCTCTTGTGTGTGATTTGGCTAAAATATCATCGACATAATCCTCCATGAACGTGTGCATCATGTCATGAAAAATGGTATTCATTGCTCATTGATAAGTAGCTCCTGCATTCTTGAGTCCGACATTACATTCTAGCAATATGTACCCCAAGGACATGTGAACATTGTTTTATCCTGATCTTCAAGCACAATCTTTATCTGGTTGTATCTCGAAAATCCATCCATTAGTAAATACATAGCATGGCCAGCAGTCAAATCTGCAATCATATCTATATTTGGTAGAGGTAAATCATCCTTAAGGCATGCATTATTTAAATCCTTGAAATCTATACAAATTATGATTCTTCCATCTGGCTTTTATACAAGTATGATATTGGAGATCCATTCCAAATAGTCTATAGAATGAATGGATCTAACATCTAAAAGCTTCTTTAGCTCCTCTTTAACCAATAATGCAACATGTGGATGCATTTTTCTGAGTTTCTGCTTCACAGGCTTTGCCTCCGACATGATAGATAGATGATACATGAGGAGATCTGGATCTAATCTAGGAATATTTGTGTAGGGCCATGCAAAATTTATTTTTTTGCTCTTGAGAAATTCCATGAAACCCGAGATTTCCTCTTCTGTTAATGATGCGGCCAATTGCAAGACTTCGGGTTTCTCCATAGTACCTAGATTTATTGTCGTTGTCGGTTCTATTAGAATAGAAGACCATTCCTGGTAATGTTCTGGGAGAGTGTCAAGTTTCCCATCTTCCAATGCCTTTGATAGGTTTTCACCGATAGATACGCTTTTTATTTTTCTCTTTTCATGATCTAATACTACCTTTGTTAGGTTTTCACCATTAGATCTCTCTTTTATGTTATTAATTTCATACCTAAGAAACTTGACACTTTCTTGTCGAAAACTTTGATCTTGGGACTCCCTAGTGGAACACGAAATGATGATTCTCCTAAGGAAAATCAAACAAGATACAAGTCAATGATCGATGGATTACTTTATTTGAATTAGACCAGACCAGACATCATGAATGATGTATGCATGGCTTCTAGATATCAAGCTGATCCAAAGGAATCCCATGTGATTGTTGTATAGAGAATTCTCATATACTTGAAAGGGATAGTTGATTTTGGTCTTTGGTATCCTAAAGATGATGATCTTACTTTGAGTGCCTTTACTAGATGTAGATTGGGCAGGATATGTGGATGACAATAAAAGTACTAGTGGTGGTTCCTTCTTCTTGGGGAAGAATTTGGTGTCTTGGTTAAGTAAAAAGTAGAATTCCATCTCCCTATCTACTGTTGAGGTAGAATATATTGTTTCTGCAAACAATCGTACTCAAGTAATATGGATGAAGCAAATGCTGAGAGATATCAGAATTGAGTATGTTGCGCCTATTGCTATATTTTGTGATAATTCAAGTGCCATAAATATTTATAAGAATCCAGTGTTGCATTCAAAGAAAAAGCATATATCTATCAAATATCACTTTTTGAGAGACAAAGTGAGTGATAAAGAAGTTAGATTGGAGTATGTGCCTACTAAGGAATAGATTGTAGACATCTTTACCAAGCCATTTCCTAAGGATAATTTTGAGTATCTCAGAGGGAAGTTAGGGGTGATTTCCCATCCTAATTATAACTAAGATGCAAGTCTTTGCATCAATCTATGCATTCATAGTCATATCTTGATCTAGATTGATGTTTTGGTGGCTGCTACTCAAGGGGAGTAGTCAGATGATTTAGATATGTTGTTCAGAGCTTGTGTACCTTTTCCATTGATGTCAAAGGGAGAGAAGAGTAATGTGAAAAAATTTGTAAGAACAAATGGGGAGAATAGTAATGTGTTAAAGGAGAGATTGTTCTAGGAAGAAGAGTTAGTTGCATTGATGGTGTATTTTTCACATCATGTGTTTCCATCAATGCCAAAGGGGGAAATTGTTGGATGTTGTGGTTATGTTTCTGATAAGCGATTTTCATTGATGTCAACACTATTAGAATTGATATCTTGAAAGGTTCTATATGTCGAGGATATTGAGAAAATTATAATAAATATGTTAAAGGCTTCTTGTGAAGCTATGAATTTTAGTGTGGTAGAAAGTTCAGTATGTTGGTATTCAAAAGTTACATATCAAAGGGTTTTTTGCTAATCCTATCTATTTTATTCTCTAGAAGTTTCAAATGTGTGCATCAAGATTGGAGCAAGTTGTGAGTCTTTGTGTTCCTGCAGTTATTTTGTTAGTATAGCTGGTGTTTTTGGAGGAAGAGAAAGTAATTTTGGTAATTTGAGTTGTTGCATATGCTCCTATGATGTTCATTAATGTTTCTAGACCATGCTCTATATTTCTTGCACATCTGCGTTGATCGGTGTGATCGTGATTGAAGATTTTTCCTTTGTGTGTTTGGGTTTTCATGTTCTTGGCCGAGATGGTGGTTGTAGTGTCTTGTGGATCCTCATGGATTAACTTTTGAATGTTTGGAAAATTTGAGGATGTTGATTTAGGTCTTTATCATGTTGTGACTAAATTTGTTTGGTGTGCACTGAGATTCTTTCATGACTTAGGCCGACAGTTTGTATGCATTTATTCTTTTATTTTTGGTCTACAAAATTTGTGACGTAATTCCATGTAGTGGATATATAAGAGAAATTGTTTCTTTATTTTGAAGCATGTGCGAAGTGTAATGTGAATTGTGTGAGTTCTATGTGTGAATAGAGATCAAATCATTTGATATCATAGCAGAGTGTGAAGAAGTGTATTTGTGCCTAATCGAAACTGTCATCAGGATTTTGAAGAAGCGTCTTTCTCAGTTCAATCCCTTTAGATGGATTTAATCTAACAATTTTATGTAAGAAAATGTGTCTTAACTGAGTAGTGAGCTCTAGGTAGTGTTCTTGAATGCATGTTGATTCATTATTAATTTTCCTAATACTTTTAACAAGGTATAACTTGTGGATTAACCTCCACCATGGTTTTTCCCCTAACAAGGTTTCCACGGAAAAATCTTGGTGTCATGTGTGTCTTTGATATATTTATGATTTACGCTTTCACTGTTATTTATCAGATCTGAGATTAAAGGTTAATAAGGTTAAAAGGTTTTAAATTCTATGACAACTGATTCACCACCCCTCTCAATTGTCTATCCTTGTTTTTACAACAAACCTTTCCCCTTTTCTCAGACTTTTAGGTTGCCCTAGTTCAGTCTTTCAAGTAAAGGTAGATTCTTCGTAGTTTACATGTGAGGATTTTATTTTTGTTTTTGTGGTGACTAACATCATGATAAAAAGTAATTGAATCTAGAAGGAGGGCACTTATATCTTCCCCTCAAAGTTTTATTTAGGAATCTATATTGGTTCAGGGTTTAAAAGCAACTTGTAAGATGAAAGTCTATACAAGCTGGTAGTTTGAAAATGGAAGTTGAGAAACTTTAGAGAATCCTTAACTAGAGATTACATCCTTTGAGTTAATTCAATTTTGGTAGAGTAAACGAGTGTAGAATTCATGATACAACTGACCATGGTGAGCTTGATTGCGATTTTTTTTTAACTAGGGCAAGTTTGGCCATGCATAAAGTGATTTCGTTAATGGAAGAGGTTTTAATTGCTAAAAGAAAGAAACCATTAATGAGAAATATTTTGAATTCTGAAAAGGAGTATAACCCTAGTAAAACTAAATTTTAAAAAAAAAATTAATTGATATATCAAAACCATTTGTTAACTGCAATTTTCATGAAGAAAATCCTAAATTTTTTGTAGGAAGACAAGTGAGAATGTTGAGAATCAAACGTACTACACTAAAAACTAGGAAACAACAATGATGAGTTATAATTATTTAAACACGTGGAAAATGTTAGTGTGTTTTTCGTTCCAAACTAAAAATTCACAAGTTAAAAAGGGAAATTTTCTTGATTTCATGCAGGATACAGAGTATCAAATTTTTACTTTCTCTCTCTCTGATGATAATATAAATTGTGATATTTCTTGGTCTAACAAATTTAAAAGTGAAGACAAGGCTAAGGATATGAAAAAATTTGGAGAAGAAGAAAATCAAGAAATGGACATAGTTGTTCATGGATTTTAACAGAGTAAAGAAGAAAACCATGAACCGAGACTGGAAGAAGGTAGAGTATTGAGGAATTAGTGAAAGTGTGTGCAATCAACCTTTAATGAGGTCATTTTCATACATGTGAACCAATTTATTGGTAAGTACACCTTTGAATTTGAGTTTTTTCAATACAAACAATTTAAGATAATTCATTGTTATAGTAGGATGTTTGAGATTTATTCGAGAGAATTTAAAGATAAACCTGTTGTAATTCATAAAATAATAATAATGAAAATAGTTATTGAGCTTAAAATAAATTGCTTAGTTAGGGTTAGTTGTTTGCTAGGGTAAGTTTTTGTTAGTTAGGGGTAGTTTTCTTTTGTAGGGTTTGTTTTGTTTTTCATTTCTTCTTTTCTTTCTTTTTCTGGTTGGCCCTCTTCATTAGCAAATTTTTCTTAACTTATCATGCACATGAGATTAAATTCAAATATTTTATAACATTGTGATGTGAAGTATAAAAAAACAATAAAACCATACATAGTAAATACATGCTTTAAAAAGGTATGATAAAGCTATATATATATGTGTGTATTGTGTATATACATAGAAGTACCAAAATTGTCGCTGTAAAAAGAGAAAAAAAAAGTGCAGAAAGAAGGGAGTTGAGTTGCAGAAGGGTGGACATTCCATAAATTTGGTATGTGTCGTATCGGCATGTGCAGGATCATCATGGAAGAAATAGGCCCTTAAGTGCTAATAACATTTAGAAAAATTAGAGTTAGGCAACTTGATGTAAATTTCTGAATAAGTTAACTATATTTTCTTTCAAAAATATGTAACAATAAATTATGTTGAAAATTGAATGTATTTTCTAAACTACTAGGTTTATTTTTATTTTTAGAAAATCAATTTGGTGAAAAATTGAAATTTCAATGTAGTAGTACTTAAATTTCAGGGAAAAAATAAGAAGTAGGTGTCTGCATGATCACCCTAACCAAAATAAAATGATAATATTTTTTAATAAGATTTTAGATATAAGTAGAAGACTCATGTCCCAATGTGATGCATATTATTTTGTAATTTTTTTCCAAGTACATAATTAATTATTATTTTTTTATTACAAATTTTAAAAAATATAAAAAATCATATGTCTGACCACCTTAACTTGGTCAAAACTTCATGAAATTCAATTCTTTTTTTTTAATCCTATAGTATGTGAAGCATAGAATGTGACACATGTTTTAAATTCAAAAAATGTGATACCCTTTGAAAGCTATAGATTTTTTTCAATCAACCTATCAATTAGGACTTTACTCGTAATTCAAATAGAAAATGAATAATAATTATTTATTAAATTCAAAGTAAAGCATAATTTATATTGGTGGAAAGCTAAGAATGTCCTTTAAAAATCCTTTTCATTTCATCAATTTTGGGTACAAAATAAATCCTCAACCACATGGGCCATCATATCACTTACATATCACCACTTTTTGGCCCATCATGATCCTGCACATACCCATCTACCAAGGACAAATATCGTAAGTAGGAGATTTCTTAGTGAAATTCAAAGTTAGGGGTATGGAGCTCAGTCAGGAATGAACGAAGTGAAACTACTTATCCATGTTCTAGGAACTGAGCAATATCATCCATAGAGGGTATTCCAATGGTCAGGTGTGCAACAAACAAAATAGTATCTAGATTCCCCAACAATTCAGGTCGCACTATCATATTCACAACTAAGTGAACATCCTCGATAAAAATCCCAAGGTTCAAGAGTGATGCTACAAATTGAGAGGTGAAATATGAATATAGTTGATAGTATGCTCTTGATTCCACAAATTGTTTTTCCAAGGACTAAGCATAAGTTTGGCATAGTGAAACTAGTAGTCCAAATGAAGAAAACCTTGCCAAGCCTCTAAGCTGTTATATGACCCATGAAACCATTCTAGTGGAAAGTGTAGGTCAAGAAAATTGGAGTAATCATGACCTAGAAGCAAGACAACACTAGCAAAGAGAAAATGAAAAATGATAATAAGAGAAAAGCTAAGGTGTGAAGAATTCTAGAGAAGTGTGGAATTTATAGAAAACTGTGACAAATTTGTGGTACATAGTTTTCTAGATTGAAGACTTGGAAATCACAAGTTGAGGTGGCAACCAGATGAATTTCTTTAGATCAGGATGTTAGATCAAATTAATTATTACACAATTGGTGGGAATTTTCTTCAAAGTTGGCCAATACGAAGATTGTGAATCAAGCAAGTTAAATATTTCAAAATTAATGGTGGTCATTTCATTATGTTTTTATTAAGTTGTATTAATCATGAGGATGCCCATGTGTGCAAATCAGAAAGGAAAATGAAGTCAGTAAGGCAACACACATCAACACTTGAGTAATTTGAAGGAAATGATACATGTTCATTAGGTGTGATAATTTAATGTAGAATATTGTGATCATATTTAAGTGTCATCATGAAATTTATGATCCATTAATGTGGTGCATCACCATCAAATTGGTATCGTTAGCCGAGTATTTAGCGGTTGCCATAAAATTGAAATGGAAGGGTGGTAACTAATGGTTCTAAATTTAGATTTGAATTTGGTGATTAAATTGTTTGCTGCAAAATTTTAATTTATTCATATCTTCTAACATATAGCAAGTTGTCATTAGCTAGGATTTGGCATAGGGGTGGTAAAGTTTAGCTGGGAATACACACCAACAAGGAATAACTAAATGAGTTTCTAGGAAATAGTGAAAGGATGAAGGGATTTGCATTGAATGGAAAATAAAAAGGTAACCTTTACAACCACTGTAATTCCCAACCTAATAGCAGGCTTCATTGCTTGCAAGTTTAAATGAGCTATTAATGAAATATCAAAAGAGAAAAATGAGATATCTATGAAATATCAAGATATATATAAATCAACTCTTTAGGCTATAGATGCCTAGCTAGCAGTAGAGCTATGTTTGGGGGAATTACAGAGAACCTTGTCGGGGCTATGGATGCTTGACTAGCAGAAAGGCTCTATCCATGGTTGGCTTTGGAGGATTGCCAAATTACATAGTTCAATGTCAATAAACTATTTTTTTCACCGAGTTTTAGAAACTAGAATTAATCAAAGCACAGATTGATATTTTCAAAGAAATTTTATTACTTTTATCTATAAATCCAGGTAAAGGCAAAGAGCTATTATTTTAAAATATGCATAAATTGTAATTTACAACTCATGATTTAATCCCAATTTTTGGTTTAAAGTTGGTTTTATTGGTTGGAAGTTGTTGTGTGCTCTCACAAGATGCCCCAAAAATTTAAGACTTTGGAACCCGAAGTGAAAATTAACACTTATGGCTAGTGTTGGCTAGTTGGAAAGATCACCGAAAGTGAAAAGAAAAAGAGAAATATTTCAAAAAAATGAGTACTTCATAGTTCAAGTGGTTTGGGTATTGGGTAGTGGGAACCGAGAAATCCAGAAGTGTAAAAGGTAACATAAGGTGTTGAACAAAGTGTTCCAATCCAAGAGTAGAGGTCCGATAAATATGGAATTTCTAGTAAAAGATGAGTTCAGGAAAATAATGGGTAAAAGTTGAAATACTAGGTACTAGATACCGGGTACTAATACAAAGAAAAATTTCAAAATTTTAATGTTATCCAAAAGGTTCAATGGTCTAGTAACCTAATTAAAAGAATAGTTACATGAGAATATATGATATTTTTTGAAAGTGTGTTATTGACGATGGATTTATAATGATGATGAATTAATGATGGTTTTATTTACATGAGATGTTTTATAAATATTTTAAAAGGGATTTAATAGGTGGAATTGGTGATTGTAGGAGAAGAAAATTGTGATGCAAGGTTTGGGTATGGATGGTCAGACAAAAAATTGTTGTAGGTAGATCTGATGGTTTTACCAAGCTCAAAAATATACTTATGAAGCTTATGCAAGAGTAAAGTTTGTTGGAAAGAAGCACCAGATACTAGTAAACCAAAAATCTAGATATTAAGCATGCAGTGCAAGGGTGTACTCATATTGGGGGTGACTCATTCTTGGGAATGTTCAATCCAAGTTTTAACTTGGATGTAGGAACATACATTCCAACTAATCATTTTGAATAAATAGGAAGTTCCTACATTCTGTTTGGCATATTTTTTTGGTTCCAAGAAGGAACCTTGATAATAAGAAGATGAAAGACCCGAAGGATTTCAACATGTAAACAAAGGTTGACCTTTGTTGACTTCATTTGAAATTCTCTTACTAGTTTCCACATTCCATGTGCCTTGCCATGATTCATCACTTGTATTTCTTCTCATGTATATTTCTTATCGTACTTGTGTCTTGTTTCTATAAAAGTCCAAGGGATCCTTTTTTTTTAAGTTAAGTTTAAAATTTGTGGATGTCAAAAGAGCCAAAACTTCTCTAAGTTTTGTTCTTTTTTTGTATTTTATGAATCATTCTAGATTCAAAACTTGTATGCACATAGAAATTAATCAATATTGAAGCTAGTTTGAAAGCTACCTATTTCATGTATCTTTTGTAGCTAGTTTGTTCATTCAATCAGACAAGATTGTATGTTGTGCCACTTAAGGGTGCATATAGAACCTACTTGGTGCCCAAAGTGAATCCCCCTTCTTTAGAAGCTCACTCCCTTTTATGCCTAGTTGTGAATCAATCTAATGAAGTATAGAGCAGTTTTCATTGATTGAATTAAATCTTAGGGCATGCGCGGAGAATAACTAGAAGATTTTTATTTTTTCAAGTATTTTGTTGCTTTATTTTAGATTAGATGTTAAATTTCAGAAAATGTTCCAAAAAAGAGATGAATGAATGGAAATAAATTATTGAAAACCTATCGTTTCTATGAAATTGTTGAATGCTTAAAGCTAAATATACTTATGTTATAGCGATTTTTTTTTATATTCATGAAATATTATTGCAAATTTGTTGATTTCATGAAATTTTTTAATGATCAAACTAAAAATATTTCATCTGATACTTATGATTCTTAAAGAAATCAAACAAAATCATAGAACCCTTGAGATTAACATGAATATCACATCATACTCTAAAACATAACCTAGTATTGTCAAAAACTTACTACCGGAGCCTTGGGATTAAGATAAGTCAACCTTTCACCTTTCCTCAGAATTTTAGGTTTCCCTAGTTTAGTATTTCAAGTAAAGATAGGTTGTTCACGTTTCGTGTAATGAAGATTTTGGCACTGTTATGCTTTCTTATGCTTCAAGGGTTTTTCTCCTAAAAGGAGAAAGATGGGCCAAAATGCTAATAATGTTACATTCAAGATTATTTTGTAATGGGGGTATGGATGTGTGTGGAGTGTGTCTAAGGGCTGGAAATGGAAAATAGAAACTAACCAATGATGCAAAACCCAAAAAATGAGCTATGTTTGAAAACACATAATGATATGCAAGCATTAAATTAAACAATCTATGAAAGCTTATGAAATAAGATAGAAAACTGTAAAAATGGATGTATGCACCTAGAAAATGGTAGAGGCTGGAGTAAAGACTATAGATGTCACAATTTTTTTGCAAAATCTAACTTTTATGCTTGATGAGACACTTGTGCCAACTAGGTGACCTAGTCCTTTTTTAGGTTGCTTTCCAAAAAATGCTTAGGGGCCTGGTTTAGCCAAATGTGTTTCCAGATCCACAGAAATCTCTGAAAAATATGCATAGTGGGACTAGGTCACCACAACTGGTGGGAGTTTCCCTTTTTTTGTTTTGAAAATCTGAAGGTGGAAATGAAGGCTCTTGATCTACACTTTTTGTTCCTCCAAGAGTTCAAATTAGAAACCTTAATTTTCAACCTATAGGTGTCCTTTTGTGTAGATTCTTGACCTAATAAACAAAGAGATGCCCTAAACAAATCTTCAACCCATTCTTGAATGATCTCCAAGCTTCCAAGATACCTGAATCTGCAAACACACAAAGAGAGAGAAGGAAATGTTGATTGTTAGGACATGGGGGTTTGTCTTGGTAAAACCCCTTTTTGAGTAATCAAACCAAAATGATGAAACAATGTAATGAAGCATGAACAATGGAGTTTACCTTGCCATGATGAAATATCTTGGATTTTTTCAGCAATGGTTGTGGTTTCAGCACTTGAATGCTTCAACAAAGGATGTCTTGATGACCTAGGATGCAAACCCTAGATTGTTTGAGAAGACTAGTGGATGAGTGATTGCGAAGATTGAGTGAGGAGAAAAATGTGACTTAGGAGATGAAAAATGAGGGGAAAAATCCTTATTTATACATGTTATGCCCTAATTTCCCCAAAAATAACACAACACAGACCGACCATAGGGTTTAGGAGAGATAATCCCACAAGAAATTTGATTTAATTTTGAATTTTATGTCAAAATGGACTAGGTATCCCAAAGTTGTGAACTAGTCCACTTAGATAAATTCAAGTGGTGGTTTGGAATTAAGTGGTGAGTAATTATTCTTTTCAGGAGTGTCTCATGAAACACACTAAAGTAAGAACTATAAGTGCATTAGGGGGTCATTTAAGCATAAGAAAGGGTTTATTTATTGATGACAAGCCTAGGAAAGTGTGAAAATGTTCTACAACACTTTTACACAAGGCTTGGAAAGGGGTGAAAAGGGGTCCAAAATTCATAGGAAAAGGTCCAAACGAGTGAAAAGTGTCAAGGCTACACTTTTTGGTGACACATTTAGCCTCCACTTTAGTGAGAGGATGAGCATGATTCAAACTCACACTAAAGTAGCCTAATGGAGATGATGAAGAATGGTGAAGAATGAAGAAGGCAGTCAAGCTACTAGTCTTTAAGATTCTAATTCAACTCGACATCAATGCAAGAAGACACATTCAAGGGTGAAATATTTGCACCGAAACAAGATGCATGATCATGCAACGACAAGAACTAGGAGAAGGAGGTGGAAAATATGCACTCACTCTGGGGCCATAGAACATCAGGCCATCCATGGGGTGAGTTGTCCCAAAGAAGTGGTTTAGTGAGAAAGTCATGCCAGTGTGTTAGCTTCCCACCACATAATGAGAAATTTATGCCAGTGTGTTGGCTTCCCATTATATTAACCATACCAAAGCTATCTTTCTTGATAACTTTGATAAGGCACCACAATGCTTTTGTAAATGTTGGTGAATATTTTGTTTAAAGGGGATTTTTCTTTGTTCATGTAAGCTCTTCTTCTTAGGGAGCATTATGCCTAATGTCTACAAGAGAGAACAAGTTGGTGTGTCAAATCATTATCCATAGGATGCCTCATTCACATCACACCACTTTAGTTGATCTTACACTCTTGGAAGGCATCAAACCCAATTACACCACCAAGAAGAGGAAACATCATAAGGAAAGAAAACTTACACCATGGAATTTTGTAAAAAGATGTCCTCTATGAATGTCCCCACTTTAAAGAAATTGGTAACACCATTACTATGAGAAATTTCTTTAAAGTAGCCAAGGATAAAGGAAAGAAGATATGAGAGCTAACTTGGAAAGCCTTGTGCCAAGTCTTATGTTTTCGAATTAGGCTACATCATGAAGTCCTAGGGAGAGTATGTCACATGCGAGTCAACATAATACATGTCATCCACATCCCAAGCTTGATCTTATAAGTTTATGAAAGGTTAATGACTAGTCGAAGGAGACAACAAGTTACATACAAGGATAAGGCTACTGAACCCATTGCCCCAACTTAGTGCAGGACAAAGGTGAGCCAAGAATGGATGATGGGATGCTTCTCCTCGCAAGGGATTTAAAACATGCAATAGTGAGTATTCTATGCTCCTATGACTATTACATGATAAGGAGTAGAAAATATTTTTATTTATGTGGATGAGTAAACCAAGTTTCGAAAAAGTTAGCATGGATGGTATATACTTTGTGATATATATGAGGAATTTTACGGTAACTTGGTTGAGGTAAAATATTTTTCTTAGGTGGGTGAAGGATTAGAGGATGCTTAGGAGATCCAATAGTAAATGGGGATCTAATGGATACTTTCATATGCATAACCTTAGCAGGTTTGGATTGATGTATCTCTAAAAAATGGAAATTGGGTATCATCTTTTTACTATTACCCAAGGAAGACACATTATTATTGCTTGAAAGGAGTGCAACCATGTTTATTTCTTCTACCATGATTCCTTTCCTTGTAGGAGCGACTGTAGGAGAACTACAAACAAGATGTTTAGGACATTCATTGTTTGGGTCTACACTATTGACTTCATCACAAGTAAGGGTATGATTGATGGTTGAAGTTTCTTGTGTCATAAGATTCTCATGGTTCACATCAATTGGATCTTGTAACACCATAATATATTCTTCACTAATAGGAGAGATATTAGTAGAGGGGAAGAATTGATTGTTGTTATTGTTTATGGTTGCATTCTTTTCCTCTAAGGTGTCATTCACTTGTGCCATAGTATCTATCATAGGAGGAGAGCTTTTTGGAAAGTGACAAACAATAGGTTCATCACATGGCATGATTAGAGTTGGTAAAGTAGCTTCATCGCTCATAGGACAGGCATTAAGATAAGGATAATGAGGAATTAGATGGCTACCAATGATTGGACTATATTGGTCAAATAGACCCTTCCAGATGTGAGGAACATTAGGAAGGATAGAAATAATCCTATAAATCTCAATCATTGGATTGCTTGATACCAACATAACCTTATTTATTAAAGCATTATCACAAATATGGGGGTTGTTGGGAGATGAATGAAGGTTCTAGAGGTAAGGTAGTAACCATGATTTCAGCTTTCTGTGTGATAAGGTCTTTACAAGGGGGAGGAGGAGGAATAAAATCAAGCCCATCATGATCTTCGATGATTATGTCTTCTTTCCACAAGATACCTTCATCACCAATGGGAGAGATATCAGGAGAAGAGCAAGTATGATTATCAGGATTTTCGATGTTTGCATCCTCTTGTGGAAAATATTTAGTAGATGAGAAAACAGAGATGAATTTTTCAAGGGATTCATCTAACATATCCCAGTCATCTCTACTAAAGGACTTATGAAGGGTTTGAGTGGGTTCTTGTGATGTTGTTAAAGTGTTTCCATTTCATAATGAATGTGTTCTAAATGAACTAGGAACTAATGTTGAGAATGAAAATTGCAAAATTATAATACTATCCATAAGTGCCATGAATTATAAGAAATGTAATAGAAGCTATGCAAATGTAAAATTCAATGTAAAGACATGGGATGAAATAAAAATTTCAAATTTCAAACAATGTTAATTTACTGATTATACTAGAAATAAAATGTTGTGAATATAAAATGGTATTTAAGAAATGCATGAAATAGACCAATTTAAGCTAGATTGATAAAAATGCATGTAACAGAAAGAGAACCTAGCAATAAAAATAGGTAATGACATAAAACATAATCTCAAAAACAAAGTTTTCAGCTCTATAAATGATAGATTCAGGGGTCAGAAGGGACTACGTCACCTAGAGTGCTGACCTAGTCCACTTGGTGATTTTTTTGAGAATTTGCAGGATTTTTTAATGGATTTGGATGGTTTCTGGGTTGTATGATGCATGCCTAATGTGCAAATGCAACCTATATGCACTTTTACTAATGTAAATTTTAGAAACCCTAGAATGCAACTTCACTAATGCAATATGAAATGCAAGCTAATTCTAGGACTACAAAGGAATATAAATCAGAAATGAAGGGTATTCAAAGGTTGGGTTGACCAAAATATAATGAAGATTTTGGGACCTTGATGTTTTCTTATGCTTCTAGGGTTTTTTGCCTAAGAGGAGAAACATGGGCCAAAATACTTATGTTACATTCATGATTATGTGTTAATGGGGGTATGAATGTGTGTGGAGTTTGTCTAAGGGGTGGAAATGGAAAATAGAAACTAATTAGTGATGCAAAACCAAAAAAATGAACTATGTTTGAAAACACATAATGATATGCAAGCATTAAATTAAATAATTTATGAAAGATGATGAAATAAGATAGAAAAATCTAAAAAATGGAAGTATGCACCTAGAAAATTGTAGAGGCTAGAGTGAATACTTTAGATGTCCAAAAAATTCTACAAAATCTAACTTTTATGCCTGGCGAGACAATTGTGCTAGGCTAGGCAACCTAGTCCTTTTCCACAGTGATTTGAAAAAACTACTCTAGGATTTGTTTCGGCCAAATGGGTATCTAGATCCACAAAAATATCTAAAAAATATGCATAGTGGGACTAGGTCACCACAACTGGTGGGAGTGTCCCCTTTTCCTTTTCTAAAAATCTGAAGGTGGAAAAGGCTCTTGATTTGGACTTTCTATTCCTCCAAGAGTTTGGAGTAGAAACCTTAATTTTCAGCCTGTAGGTATCCTTTTGTGTAGATTCTTTACCTAATCAAAAATGAGGTTCCCTAAAAAAATCTTCAACCCATTCTTGAATGATTTCCAAGCTTCCAAGATACTTGAATCTGCAAACACACAAAGAGAGAGAAGGAAATGTTTATTGTTAAGGCATGGGGGTTTTCCTTGGTCAAACCCCTTTTGAGTAATCAAACCAAAATGATGAAACAATGTAATAAAGCATGAGCAATGGATTTTACCATTCCATGATGAGAGATCTTGGATTGTTGTAGCAATGGTTGTGGTTTCCGCCCTTGAGTGCTTCAGTAAAGGATGTCTTGATGACCTAGGATGCAAACCCTACCTTGCTTGAAAAGAGTAGCGGATGAGTGATTGAGAATATTGAGTGAGCAGAAAATGAGACTTAGGAGATGAAAAATGAGGGGAAAAACCCTTATTTATACATGTGATGCCTTAATTTCCTCGAAAATAACACAACATAGGCCAACCTTAGGGTTTAGGAGACAAAATATCACAAGAAATTTGATTTAATTTTGATTTTATGCCAAAAGGGACTAGGTCACCCAAAGTGGTGACCGAGTCCACTTGGAAAAATTCAAGTGGTGGCAGGAATTAAGCATGTGATTAATGATTCTTGTTGGAATTGTCTCATGAAACACACTAAAGTAAGACCTATAAGTGCATTAGGGGATAATTTTAGAATAAGAAAGGGTTGATTTATTGATGAAAATCCTAGGAAATTTTGAAATTGTTTTACAATGCTTTGGCACAAGGCTTTGAAACAAGTAAAAAGGGGTCCAAAATCCATAGGCAAGGGTCCAAATGAGTGAAAAGTCTCAAGGCTACACTTTTTTGGTGACACGGTTTTCTTGTGAGGATTTTATTTTCACGATTGTTGCAACTAACATCATGATCAATACTATCTTTTCTCTAAATTAATTGGACTTAGAGATCATCGAAACCATGTTTTTTTCATAGAATCCTTAAACATTAGAAAATCCTAAAAGGAAATTCTTGGTGGATTCCATCTCCTCAAGGAAATCCCAAAAGATTATACTTCACTAAATGTTCTTGCATAAGGAATACCCAATAGGTTGTGTTTCGTGGAATCCTTTGATCAATGGAAAACTTGAATAGTGATCCTTCATTAGATCCTCCTCATCTCAGATTCCCTGATCTTTTGAGATTTTCATTAGACTAAGCGATGTGATATGATAGATTTTATCAATTGTCTCATAATCTTAAGTCATCATTTGAATCTTAATCATATGGGTGGGAATACATGATCAAGTGTTTTATGTTTTCTAATTGTTTTATTCTTTGTGGAATTCGTCTGCTCAAGAATTTTGGAGTATTTCCTCTTCATGAAATTCTTGAGAGTCCGGATTCCCCAAAATGTTTTAGTAGTCAAAATCCTTGAGGTTCTAAAAATCTTGAAATGTGCTTAAAGCTATATTTTAAGGACTGGTAACTTGATTTTATGGATTTTAGTGATAACTTATGATTGATCACATATATAATGTTGAATTTAATGATGCAATGAAGTGAGTTAGTTTTTTCATACATTTTAGTAATTAAGGTATCATTTTCTATCCAAATGCATGATGAATCTAGCAAGGCTAAGAGTAATAAGACAAAATCTACTAAACCAATCAAGGATAATCCAACCACTAGGATTGAGAAGATGAAGTATGATTTCAAAGGGAGACTTCGAAACTCAATTTTTTTTTTTCATTGGGAAAGTTGGAGATACAAAGATTGGTCATGTAGACTATGAATATTTCAAGAAAAGGATGTATCTATATGCTCCCACTCCTTTGTCTAGAAGACTAGTGGATACATTACTAGCACAAGCTGCTAGATTTCCACCCTCAGTACAATGTCCAAAATTGATTATTGAATGTGCTAAGCACTATGATCTAGATAAGAGGGTGATAGTAGGTCCCTAGGGTAGGGAAATGGTTAATTTAATAGAGGAATCAATAGCATAAGCTTTCAATATTGGCTCACATAAAAAATTGGTAAAGGTAAACATGAAAATAGAAAGGAAATTTTATGATGATGATCCAACTAAGGCATTGGAGATGATGAATAAATCTTCGATTGTCAAGCCTAAATATCACTATTCAAACCTACCTAAACACTTATGAAAAATGATAATATAATTGTTTGGGCTGCCTATCCTTTAGAGTAAAATGTTCTATAAGTGAAAACCACTGTGTGGCACTGCTAGATTAGGTACTATAGTGAAAACCTAGAAAATAGGTGCTCCATTTGAATAAAACTTGCATCATTATCTATCAATGCTATCTAAAGAATCCACCCCTTCATCCCATAATAAAACATGTCTCCAACCATGGCTTGATAACTGCTTGAGTATTGAAACTTGATGCACCATCAACTTTTGTCTGTCCTAGTGAAGGTAATCTTTCCTTGAACTTAGGGAATTTTTTTTGAAATGGGTAGCAGATTGGATTCTTTTAAATACCATCACCCAAAAAAGTTATCAAAATAAAAAAACATCCAAAACACAAACAAAAAATTAAAAAACATCCAAAAAACAAACAAAAAATAAAAGAAAGTCGTAAAAAATCAAAATCCCAGAACATGTTATGCTTTGAGTAACACTGATCAACCTATGTGTTCTCTATATGTACAATATAAGCAAGGCTTATCAGGCCCCGAGGCCTTAGGTCAGTCCACTTAGGTTTTTATCATGCTTAGTTAAAATGTTCAAAACCTAAAAATATTCAAAAATAGAAAATCTCAAAAAAAATGTTCTTATCAAACCAGTCAAACTACGTGGCCTCTATGTGTGTAATGTAATAAAAGCTTATCTCTAATCATCCCCCGAGGCCCTAGGGTACCCCCCCTTAGGTGTCCCTTTTGGTATTTTAACTTGGTCAAAAAATCCAAACAAAAACACTCAAATATCTTGAAAACACAAAAAACAACATCAGATAACATCAAAAGGCACAAAAACATTCAAAAAAAATCAAAAATCCAATTTATGTTATCACCTATCCACAATAAAACACCACCCATAATAAAAACTCATCACTCACCCTTTGACAATGCAAACCACAAGCAAAACAAACATCCAAATCAAAAATTCCAAAGTTCAAATTGAAAGGATTAGACAACTATCAAGTGAAAAAAATGCCAAGGGGTTAACTACCTATTTATTAAAAATTCTCAAAAATAATTCTAATATATGTGTTAACGGATCCATTCCTACGATAGACATCATCAACATGGATAACTACCTGAAACCTCAAAATAGATATGGCAAGTGATACTACATAATTATTTATCTTTTTATAATTTTATCCTATTGATATATCGTAATACCACATTCCTAGGATCTCTCGAGGATGTCCATAAGGATTTAGAGAAGAAGGAATGGTGATATTAACTATCAATTTTTGTTAGTTTTATTTGTAAGATGTTTTTGTGATACTACCATGATAAATATGTTCTTTTTTTGATATATGGAAGTTGTTTTGAGACAATTCATGTAGTGGTTGAATGTTAGGTATTCCATATCTCTTTGTGTAACTAGTCTGAAAAGTTTTAAACACAAATCAACCATATATTTTAAATAGGGTTTCCATATGTCTGGTATGAGAAATAATATACTTTGTATGTTGACCCAAAGTCCACACAATAGATACAAATCCACCTTGGTTATCAATACTTTGGTGCATCGTATATGTTCGCTACATCAAAAAGGATTATTAAAGATACAAAGCCTCTATGCAAAGAACAAAAACTCATCAAACTAAAAAGAATAAAATTTCTATCTATCATCCAAAATTTCTTCTGAATAATAAAAATCCATCCCACATCCACAATATCATTAGTTCTATATCAATTTTTCTTCCAAAATTTTTTCAATAGATATCATGATGATAATAAAGCAATAAAAACATCATGTATCATATATAATCATCCATCATATGTAATCATCAATCATATATCAACATCCATCATATACATAATAAAATGTCATATATCATAAATGATATATAAATCATCCATTCATCCACATCATATGCATACATAAAAAAGTACAAAAAACATTTATAATCATACATCATCATCCATAATCATCACATAGCACATAGTGTAGTTGAATAAAAAAAAGTATATATCATATATAGCATCATTAAAAATGAGAATGCCAAGTACATCATCATATAAACATTTGTGATATAATAATATAAAAAGATACATATATACGAGGCATCAAATTGGTTGATGAATGTATATACAAAATCATGTCTACAACAATATCTATAAAATAGTTAAAAATCATAAAGATCAAGAACATATAATCCTACTGCCTAGATGGAGGTGGGGACCTCAACTAATGCTATCTTTTATGAGGGGATGGATGAGGCATAATTAGAGAATGTCTAACCAATTTACCACTTGATTCAGCACTAGTAGCATTACTAAGCTCTTTGAAGTGCAGTCGTCGCTAAACTCTAGGTACAAAGGCATCATAAAGAGTCTAATAATAAGTGGTCTCTCTCATGTACTGATCTCTATATGTTTTGAGGGAATCACACTTTGATCTAAGGGTATCCCTCTTAGCTATAATCAATTATAACTAGGCATCAGAAGTATGGAATCACCCACTCTCAATGTCCCACTGTACTCTATAGTCCTCCCTCTCTGCCATCAAGGTAACAATATGTGCCTTAGTGGCTTGTTGCCATACAATGTTTGTGTCTCTAGCAGTCATCAACTAAACGATTTGAGATGCCACTGCTACATCACTAGGTGGTGGGGGAGAACGCAAAAGCTATGCCTAATCCTACTGTATAGGATCATTATGTCCATCCTGTTGTCTGTCCTTTCGGGCTCTGTCAAGCTGCTCAATAATAATTTGAATTATATGTCACTCACCATGATGACTAGTAATCCTTACTCTACCAACTATTGGCATAACACCAATAGGCTCTATAAACCTCAAAGGAATACATCAAGCCCACCACTGCTCAAAATATGGGGTAGTCCTAAGATCTACAAGCCCAACAAACCATCCCCATATGAATTGAACAAGTGCCCTAAAATCTGCAATAGTTGCATCTCAATTTTCTTGTAACCCCCATAATCGAATCTCTCAAGTAGTTCTACCAAAAAAAACCTCATAACCATCTATGAACCGGACCTATCTCTCACCAAATTGGCTACAAACACAATAGGTAGATATATCTATAACAAAAAATGAACAGGACTGATCAACCACCATTTCTATCTACAATATGGGAGCTTCTCTTGGTCATCATGTCATGCCTTGCATCCCAACCATGGTCTTCAAACAATACTAGACATATCATCTATAACATGGCACCAATAAGGTAGCTTCTTGGGCCAACTATAATGAATAAATTCACCATATCTATAATAATATGGATCCTCTAGCTTTTCATCCAATATGCCATCACACATGGTAACTAGGATATTCTCTCGAGCCCATACATGAAGCAAGGTGATACCAATAAAAATAGATCTACCTCCTTGGTAGGTGACCTTGTGCATATCTCTATATAAATGTACAAGGAGACACATGCCCCATTCATATCTAGTGCCACGATCAAACATCTACTCAATGCACTCCCCTAGCCAACAAGAAACTTCCTACTACATCGATTAAGAACAATGAGACTTGTGACCAAAGCACAAAGAACTAATGAGATGTGATCTGTACTACCAATAAAAGGAGATAGGTCTATCTCTTACTCATGAAATTGAACATGCCTCACACCAAGGACTCAACACATAGAAAGTGTACCCCATCGTATCGAATATATCACAAGCTCTCTATGAATAGGTACATGAAGAATCCTCCATACATCCTCTAGGGTGATGCTAGCCTCTCTAGTAGGTAAATAAAAATATGGTGTCTCCAAGTGCCACCTCTCAACAAAAGAAATCATCTTCCCTCGGTGGCATTTGATATTCAACATGTAACATATGTTTCACAACCCCACAACATCTAAAATATCTTGCTCCAGCTCATGAAACCTAGTGATAAAATCAAATAGCTCACATGATCATCACTCCCTCGACATAAGCAGTTTGAGAACCTCCTACAACCATTCAACCCATGATATTAAGGTTTTTTTATAAAAATGTGACATAGACCTCAAATCGCAAACAAACTGACTCAAAAATATATGCAAAGAAAAAGTGGTCATTTTTTTCAAAAGTGTTAAAAATGGTAAAAAATGTCAATGTTTTGTCAACTACGATTCACAAAATCAACAGGGTTAAAAACACAAAAATTGAAAAAGTTTCCAAAGAGTGAATTTTTTTGACAAAGGCATCCATAAAATTTGAAAAAAAAATCAAAAGTGAATCTTTAAAGAAGATGCAAAAATAGAGGTAAAAATTTATGTCAAATGTGAACATCTATGGCAAGTGAGTAGAAAATTCAAAAGAATTCTAGTTACAAACTACAAAAGTAGTAAAAATGATGCAAATACATCAAATTCATGAAACTACCACTATCAACTACTTTAACTTCATGCATTAATTACACAAAAATTACAATATGAAAATAGGAAAGGAAAGGGTACATACTAGGGCACCAACGCTTGTAGGTCGTTCGAACTAGTGAACTGCATCCTACAATGTGGGGCTCCTTGAATCCTCACCATAGCTCCTCTACAATAAAAAAATCATGAAATCTAGAGGAAAGATATTACTATAGGCTCATAATGCAAATAAGGAGATTTAAACACTAATTACCTATTTTAACCCTCCTATGTGCAAGTGTTTTTCTTAATCTAAAATGCATAAAAAGATGAAATGCACAAAAGAAATAACACAAAAAAAAAAATTGAGATTAGCCTAGCTTAACTCACAAAAAATGAACAATAAAATAAAATTATTACCTTCCTTTAGTTGTATCCTTTGTTTGGCCCTTTGATGGTGATTTTTTGTGCTCTTTCTTTGACAAAATGGCTTGAAATGATACTCAAAATTATTGTGGCACAATGAAGAGGGTAGTTGTGGAGATGGGTAGTGGATTTGATACAATGTTAGTGCTTGAATGGATGCAGAAATGGAGGTTGAAAGATTGAGTGCAAGAGTGCTAAAGTTGGCTAAGTGTGTGATGATGGCATGAAGCCAAAATCCACCATATTTAGGGAAAAGGCCTCTAAGGAAATGGATGGCTAGGAATGCATCTAGGTTAGAAGATCAAAGGCTAGGCTATATTGAGATATCACAAGCCATGAGGAAGTGACATGTGGAAGGGGATGTGGAGAAAGAAGGATGATATGGCTTATGAGGTGGCAATGAGGTGGATGCCACATGAGGTACTTGCATGTACCTTGGGAATGGGAAAGATCTCATAAAGGAGTTTCTTGTCCATATGTATAATGAGAGGAAAAGTAACTAATTAAAAATTCCTCACAAATCCTCATGGGGATTGAGAAAGGAATTAAAAAGTCCTTATGGGTGGATGTGAGGAATTAAAAAATCCTCACAATTCATGGGAATAATAAATTTGAATTTAATATTCCCAAAGTTGAGGGGATGACTTCTCCAAAAGGAGAAAGTCATTAATGAAGGTTGACTTAGGGGTATGCCATAAATGTCTTGGGGATTAGGTTAACTTTAATTACTGATTTAGGTTGTGCGAATGAGGGATTAGATAGGTTAGTGGTGGATCAAGGGCAAGTGGTAAAATATGGAGGATGTGACATTAATCACTATTAGTGATGTGCACATCCTAATCATAGATTAATTGGACTAATCTAGATTAGGAGAGGATTATGGAGGATGTTGACAAGAAGAGAGAAAGGATGAATTGAAAATTGATTTTAATTAATTTGGAAAAAGTGACTAAATTAAATAAATTAGGCTATTTATTTAATTTAGAGAGGAATAAGAGTAAGGTATTTAATTTATTAATCAAACACCTTAGGGGACATTAGGGATAGGATAAGTAGTAACCAAATAATGAATTATTTAATTAATATGGTTTTAGGATGTAGGATAGAAGAATACAAGTGTGAATTTGATCATATGAGGGTGGTCAAATTTAGGTGTCTACATTTTTCCCCTCTTCAAAATATCATTAGAATAATGGTGTTTTGAAGAAAAATAAAGTGAAAATGACTCGGTATAAGAAAAAGACTTTTAAAAGATACCCTGATATCACAAGGAAATAGATAGGGAAGATGAATGCAAAATTATGGTAGGGTATGCCGCTTGAGAGAGTGGATAGAGAAGAATAGGGACCTTGGGAGACTTCTCAATATGGAGAAATGGAAGGTACCATTTGGTAGAGGAATAAAAACCATGAAGAATAGATTTTGAATGGAAGAAAATGGATAAATGGGCCGTGAATGGCAGCCCACAAAAGAAAGGTGATAGAAGGATTAAAAAGGGCTAAAAAGGGTTAAGAAAAGACTAAAAATTACCCAAAAATTAGCAAGGATAATTAGGGTGAAAAGTTGAAACTTATAAATAGTAATTTTAAAGATTTACTATTCACTTAGTTTTCACTTTGCCCACACGTCATTGAGCGATTGGATGAGAGAGTAAGAGGCAATCTAGAGCGAGAGTTGATGAGGCAAGATGGCAGATGATGAGGAGATCATTTACGGAGTGGTTACATTGTGAGATTTTTACCACCTACATGCACCACCCAGATAAGTAGGCCTCTAACCTAGCTTTATGATTTGAGTTTGTAAAATTCACACATGTTTTTAATTTCTGGGATGGCATGGATAGTTAGGCAAGAAAACAATCTTTCCATGGTAGGTCAGCTTCCCCTTTCTAGTGAATGGGCAATTTCATGGCGGGGAATAGGTGGGTGTGCATCCATAGGGGTGAACATGTAGGTGTAGAGTCGATTATGAAATTTCTGAAAATAGAATGGGGCAAACACACCATACAGAAGAGGAAGATTCGTGATGGAGGGGGGGTGATTGAAAAATCACCCTTCAGGGGAAAGGGTGAGTGCGAACTCACCCAAGGGAGGGAAGTAGTTACAGGGGTGAACGCAAGTTTTCTTGAAAAGTCAAAGGGTGAAATAAATTTAACCAATTGATAAAAAAGGGGGACTAGAGGAAAATACGTATTCACACAACGAGTGAAGCGGCGAATGCTAGGTCACCCATTGAGTAAAGGGGTGAATGTGTGCCTGACGAAAGAAAGAGGCAAAGTAACCTATAGAAAAGGAAAACCCACGACGAGAAAGACACAAGGGAAAATGCATGAA
The DNA here is from genome assembly GCA_007115665.2 of Sequoiadendron giganteum. NCBI lineage: Eukaryota > Viridiplantae > Streptophyta > Pinopsida > Cupressales > Cupressaceae > Sequoiadendron > Sequoiadendron giganteum. The sequence goes on along the minus strand of CM021102.1, from coordinate 748,811,750 downwards.
GACAACAAGCGAATGTGAAATAAAAAGGAAAAAGGTGAATTCACACTACATAGAGGTGAATTTGGAAAATTGGAGCAGAGGGAAAAATAAAGGGTAGAGGATAAATGGTAAGAAAAGGATTAACAAGTGGTTGGTATGGATGTAAACCATGGAGACCCTATGGACTAAAGAGAGACACTTAGCCATGTTGGAGGTTACCCAAAAGGTGATTACTCTAGAGGTTCATGAGGCCCTAGAGCATGCAGGGCTACTTCATATGCTAGGATACCCATCTATTAGAGCACATAGATCACTATTGACAAGTCCCTTATAAAGAGATGGAGCTCCCAGACCTCTACCTTCCACCTTCCCATAGGGGAGATGACTTTGACATTGGAAGATGTTTAGCATGTATTACAACTACCTATCAAGGGTCATCTAGTGAGCATAGTGGTGAGTTGACCACTTGAGAGGAGCTTGTGAGTTGTTTTTAGCACCACAGACCTTCCCTACCAAGGGAAGGAATTAGATATTAATGCATGCATTGGATTTTTTACACCTTTACCATTATTCCTATGTGGATTGATCAACAAGATCCTCCTTGATAAGACTGATATATTCTTCAACCTTAAGATGATTGAGGTTGTTAGGTATATCGTGGATAAGAGAGATGGTGTATTTTCATGGGGGCCATGTGTGCTAGCACAGTTATATAAAGACATGCACATGGTGTGATATAGGGAGACAATGATTGTGACCCATGCCACCTTATTACATGTGTGGGCATGGGAGCACATCAGAATCACCTTCTCAAACATCCCTAGAGTAGGGGATAGAGATGACTCCCTCCTAGTGGCATATTGGTACAAGAGAGAGCATGGATGGATGCTATATTAAAGGTAGTTAGGGAGACTAGAGTACTACAATCAAGGTTTGGATGATCTGATAGAGGATTATATTGTATGGTGGCCCTATATTATTGTTGATTTCAATCTTAGAGAGTAGAGGATGGGTTACACAGGGAGTTCTTTATTCATCTTGGGTTGTAAAGTCTGGTTTATTGGTCTCTAATTTGTCCTAAAAGGTTTTGCATCATGCATGAGTGGGATTTCATGTTCAAACAAATCTTCTCTATATACCTTGAGATCATCATAAGACCATGCAAATACATGCTTATACTTCCTCAATAATGAAATCAACATCTTTTTGATTGTTGGGCTTATCCTTTTCCCAATGTATACCTTCTTTGGTGCCAATTTAGTGCCCAAGTTGATTTCTTCAATATATTTTGTTCTCACTGGTGTTTATTTCATAAGGTTTCGATCATTTCCATCAAACACCCTCTCCAATGCTACAAGTCCTTTAGGAATCTTGTTAGTCTTGAGTTGTACAACCTCATTTCCAAATATAGTTTTCTTTCCATCTACTTCCTCCACAAACACATTGAAATCAATTTCTTGAGCCTCGTACTGATCAATAAAATGTAAGAACTTAATTAGATCAGTGTCATCATTGAAAAATTTCCAACTATAGATGTTATCTAGAATTGTAGGTCTTATTTTAAGTTCAACCTATGAAATTCTTGTTAGAGTAATGCCATCTCTTTTCAAGGCTACATTTTCTAGGAAACCAACCATTATGTTCTTAGATCTATCTACCCATTCAATAGAGAAAGCATTAAACAACTCAATGGTATCCCACATAGAATTTATATACTTCTTTAGCCTTTTTTTCTTTGTAGAATACTTTGATCTCACTTGTGAGACAACCAACTCAGATTATCTGAGAATAGTTAATATTTTAATATTTTGTTTGGTAGCCATGTTCGATCTTATCAACAGGGCCACATACCCCGCTATATTATTTATGCACTCAAATGTTAACAAGAATGAATATTTGAATGTTGTTCCCTCAGGTAAAATGAAGAGAACACCTTTTCCATTTCACTCTTTACTACATGCTCCATCAAAGTACATTCGCCACACACCATGCTCATTCTTGGAAACATCTCTAGCAATTGGATCAGTGTTCAATAATTTAGCCTTTGATTTTTCAATTCTAAAGCTCCCTAAGTCTACATCTCAAAATAAATTCATTTGATTGGTGTCAAAAAGTTGAATGACATATTCATATCTAGGCTCTCTATGTAGCTTGGCCTCTTTTACATTCATAGGGATAGTAGCATAAGAAAAGTCCAACTGAACATCCCCTCCTACTGTTGCTACCCACTACCTTGACAATAGCATCCCATAGTAAGGAGGAGTATCTACCACAGTAATATCTATTTTATATGTTGCTTTTGGGTATGATGCAAGTTTCAGTTCTACATCCCATATTACTCCTACTACATGAACTAATCTATTATCCATTGCATAAAATTTTCCATACGTAGTATTTACGCATAGACCCAACTCCTTCATGATAACCAGGGGCATGATGTTGATTACTGCCCCTGAGTGAATCATGCAATTATTCACCATTTTATTGTTGATGACCAATGTTTTATAGAATGGAAATACTTGGGATAGATTCTTCATGAGTGTATCTCCCAAATATACCTCATGTTCTTTTGTAACCTCCATTTCTACAACATTTGCTTCTTTCTTCTGACCTGCATGTTTCTGAGATGTGTTGGTGATCATTTTGAGGGTTGTATCTCATAATTTTTTAATTTTAATTGGCTCCATTAGAGGAACTATAATTTTTTTTTGTTCCAATGCTTGGGCCATGTCAAATGAAGGGGTAGTGATTCCTTTTTCACCCTTTTCATTTTTAGTAACTTTCTTCACTTCATGTTGAGTTTTTTCATCTCTTTGTGTTTTTTCTGGCTCCACATTAGTAGTCCCCTCTTGTATTTTTTCTATGGTTTCTTTTCTTCACCCTTCTTTTGTTTGGATGGGAAATTCTCCTTTTTTTTTCTGCTCTTTAATGAACATACTCCTTGGTGTCCCCTGATCTCCATCTATGATTCTATTTGTCAAATTATATTTTCTCCCTTTTGCTTCAGCCACCGCCTTTATTGTGATGGCCTTCTCTTCTTTTGTTGGTGTTCTGAACTAAAACTAGGGTGTTGTATTATATGCATATGCTGCTCTATATGATTTATCTTCCAAGTCAGAGAATACCTCTTGTTCCAAATTCACACTATATTTATGACTATCAACATTATCATCATATCCTTCTTTAGAAGAAGAGTATCCTTCCTTATTTTGTTAAGACCTCCATCCAAGCATATTTCTAGTATGGTCATTGCTATCTTACTATTGTGGCCACTCATCTTGACAAGCCTGAGCCATTGCACAATATTTATGGCCATGAGGTTTGTGACAAGGTGAACACCATGGTTTAGTGTCAACTGCATGTGCTCCATATTTTTTCAGTGGGTTAGGAGTCTCCTTCCAATTTGGTCTTGTTATTGGCTTTCCATCTTTCCAAGTAGTGTTATAGGGCATGTCATGTAATCTTGGTCTTTCATTTCTAGATATGAATTCTCGTATCTATTCTAAGGATTGCTAGAGATTTGGGGAGCTCTAAGGTTGTCCCTTTTTCCAGTCATCCATGTAGCCTTTTTATTATTCTCAATGGTTAACGCTATTTTTTGTGCTTAAGTTAGACTTCTAGGGCATCTATTCCTAAGTTCATACCCTGTATTTAGGCCAAAGGACTTCAAATAAATGCTTAAGGTTTTTGTATCATTTAGTTTTGACCCATGCAATATTTTATTATATAGTTTAGAGAACCTCTGATTAAAATCATAAACTAGCTCATTCTTGTGTTTTTGAATACTTATCAATTCATGTAGGCGAATTCAGGGGCACATTGATTTCCATACGGTTCTAAAAATTAATTTTGGAAGTCTACTATAGAATCAATTAAGGCATCAGGTAGACTATTGAACCAATTCCTCACTTCCTTATTTAGGGACATCATGAATAATCTCATATCTACATCTTCATATTCCATACCTATATCTTGTACAAAGGCATTAAAATTTCTGATATGTTCTTCAGTTGTTATCACATTATTCCCAGTGAATTTCGAAACAGTATTTATCCAATTATTGTCAATTGGGCATGGGTATAATTGGTATCATATTATATCAAATTGTCTCCTTATGTTCATGGGGTTTTGTGGATGTGGATTCAAAGGTGGTGGATTGGGGTAATATTGGTATCCATATTGAGGCAGATGGTAGACATTTTGTTGGATGTGTTGTTGAGGGTGTAAATTATGATGTGGTAGGTGATGCTGATGTTGTGGAGGATACTGGTGACTTGGTGGTGGATAGTAGTGGGGAATATTGCCAGCATTTTGAGGCTGGGATCTCAGTGGTGGTAAATTATGTTAGGTATGTTGTCTTGGGTTACCACCAAGATTATGAGGTACTTTTGAAGTACCTGGGGCACCTGTATTTTGAGATGACCCATGTGGATTGAAAGTACCACCTTTTTATGTGGAGGGACGTATTTTGCTAGTTTCGGCACCTAGATTTCTAATTATGCCATTTTTTGATCTAGCTATTGGCTTTATTGTATCATCTATTGTCTTCTTCTAAGTTATTTTCTTTTACATTCCACATGCGTTTCAATTTATTGGTTATTCATAATATCAAAATAAGTGACAATGTGATCAATGAACGCCTCCTAATTTTCTTCTCCTTGATGTGATGAGAATCCCCTATCATATTCCTCTTCTCTTTGTTTTCTTTCTTCTTCCACCCATTCCTCAAACTCATTTTCCTTTTCAGGATCTAACTTATGATTGAGGATATTATCATTTTGATTGAACATTTCAGGGTGTGTTGAGGGATTTCCACAATTAGTATGGAAATGGGAGCAAAAAGCTCTAAAGGGCTGCTCTAATGTGTTCCCATTATCTTCTAGCTATTTAGATGTTATTTCTGTTAGTGTAATTAATATTTAATTACACTTGCATAACTTTACTTAGGTTGAGCTAATTTTAGGTCAACATTAGGGTTGCATACTTTGCTTTTATAAAGCAAATCATCTCATTTTAATATTGAATTCCTGAAATATATCAATTTGTACATCACATGCAAAGCTCTGCTTTTTTGATGTTTTCTCTTCTGTGGAAGGTGTTTAGGTTTGCATGTCTGATCTAGGGTTTCTAACATGGTATCAGAGCCTTGACATGCAACCCCTTCTTAATTTTTGGAGAAAACCATTGCAGATTTTGTTTGGGGTTCCTCGAGGAGTTTATGCTTTGAGTTCATATATGCAGAATTTTGGATTAGATCGGGCTTCACCATTAGATTCAGAGCACTCGAAAAAGTCAGGTTTGGCTTTTATTTTGCAGATTTTGGCCATGACTTGCCAGATCTGTGAGGGTTTCAAGTTGGATGCTTTTTGCAAGCTCTGGAGGTCACCATTTTTTTGAAGCATTTTGAATAGAAACGGAGGTCACCATTATGTTCGCAGTGGCCAAAAACCCTAAGATCGCCTTTCGTTTCATCGATTTTGACGAAGTTGATCCGGAAGGCAAAAAAATTTTGCCAGGAAGGCCGTACGGCCTCCCCAGCACGCATTTCGAAGCATTTTTCTTCACGAAAATCGAAGAAAAAATAGAAAATGGCCATCGATTTTCATGCCTATAGTTTAAGGATTCCACTGCCGATGCACCACCCGGCGGCCACCAGGAGTGGCAGCTCCCAGGCGGTGCCGCCCCTTTCCACCGCCGGTGCCATCGCCAGCCCCCGCAGGCTTTATCTGCATTGGCCACGGTCACATCCGGTGTGGCCGTATGGAGAACTAGGGGCTCTGCCCCAGCCCCCTGTCCGCCAGCCCCTGGTCGCATGTAGGACCAGGGGCCCATTTTTTTAGCCCCCTAGGCTGCTTGCAGGCCTTATAGGCCATTCTGGAGCACTTTTACAAAATCGAGCGTAACTTTTGCGTACGGTGTCTGTTTTTTGCAAACGAGATACCGTTGGAAAGCTGATTCCGGCCTTGATCTATTCAAAGTTTTAGTTTTTCAATATTTTTCTCTAGATTTATTTTACAGGTATTTGAACTCAGATGTTGTTGTTTTCACTCCGGAGGGCATATCTTTTGACTCGGTGATCTTTTTTTCGCCATTCTTGCGACGTTGGAAAGTTGGTTCAGTCCTCTACACAGATCTAAGGTATATTTTTATTTTATGTTTATGCATGTTAGTAATTATCTCCTTTTGCATTCATTGGGGATTGTAATAAATGAACTAATATAAAGTTCCTTCGGGGGGGTTTCTTACATAATAATCTTAATTGTGTTTTGATGAAAACTCACATGGGTTGTAATCTAGTTTCTTAGTTTCTTTTGGCCACATTTTTGTCCTAGCTTGACACATATCAGATTATTTTTGGTTCACACTTTAGATTGAGAGCCTATGGTTAGTGATCTGCATCGGATCCATCTCAGTTTGAGGGCCACTAGATTTGTGGTTATTGTTCCCGAGTCTGTATGGTACTTTTTCCCATGGAAGAGTTTAAGTCTTATTTTGACATCAACATCAAGATTCACGGCTTCTAGATTTTGTCATCATCATATCATCTATTGTTTCTCTATGGATTCTAGGGTTGTTCTAGTTTGGAGTGTTCGAGTGTTCCGTGGCATCGGGTCTACTGTCACATTATTATGATTTCAATATGGTTTCTTGTAGACAAAAGTATCTTTCCTTGCTTGCCAGATTGCGGTTCTAGTGTTACTCCACAGTGTTCTTCCAGTGCTTCTTTGCAGTAGTCATCTCATTGTAGGGGGGGTTGTCCCACTGGGTTTTCCTTCTCTACATCATTATTGCATTTGTACATGGGTATCTAATTAGGCCTAGTTGCCGGGACCCATTCATTCTTTCTTGCATTCATCTTAGTTTTAGGTGCATGCTTATTTAGTCTCCCTAAGTTTCACTTATGGGGGGGTGCTAGTGTAATTAATATTTAATTACACTTGCATAACTTTACTTAGGTTGAGCTAATTTTAGGTCAACATTAGGGTTGCATACTTTGCTTTTATAAAGCAAATAATCTCATTGTAATAGTGAATTCCTAAAATATATCAATTTGCACATCGCATGCAAAGCTCTGCTTTTTTTATGTTTCTCCTTTGTGGAAGGTGTTTAGGTTTGCATGTCTGATCTAGGGTTTCTAACAATTTCACCCTTATTTTCATTTTTTTTTCAACGAGGAGATCCATGATTTCCTGTCCACCTAAAAAATTTCTTGGGGTTCTCTTGATGTAAAGATCTTCTCTAATTCAAGCTAGATGATATGGCATATCTTTGGTGTCTATCGTCTATCCTTTCTGAATTGATATTTATTTTATCTGACATAAAAATCCTTTAGAGTCACCACCTCTATTTCATAAGTAGGATAAATGATTTGTTTTCCCCCAATGGAGTCTTCAATCTATTATGATGTTCCGGAATGACTCTATGATGGAAGGCTTAGGTTCAAAATTGTCTTAGTCCCCAACAAAGTCACCAATCTATTTGGTCTCAAAAATGTAGGTGTTTAGACCATAAGATGGTGCCAATCTCTTCATACATTTTTTTCCAACAAACGAGGTAAACAAAATTGATCACCTCCTACTCTTTAGGATTTCCCAAACCTATGCGGGTGTACTTAAGTGATATGGAAGATTTGAGGTTTGGACGTGGTTTCTAAATTTAGGAATCTACTCACTATGGCACATAGGTGTGAAGTAGATGTGGAGCTTACTAACTAATTCCTACTAAAAAGTGTTTGGATAATCAAGAGTATGAGTTATAGTTTGTATAAAAATTCCTAGATATGACCAGTGCCTAATCTATTGGGTGAATGGAGTGAAATGGATGGACAATTATTATGGAGGAAGATTTGTAAAATAAGTAAACTGATTATTAAGCTTAACTTGAATTCTGGGCACCTAAGATGTTTGTACGTTGTATGTAAATGTGTAGTTTTGTTTACTACTGAGATCTTCTTTAATAATCCCAATGATATCTCCTCAAATTATTGTGAAAGAGTGAAAGGACTTTTAATTCTTATGTTAATGGAAACCAATCAAAAAAACTTCTTCAAAAGGATTTTAATCCTTAATAGGAACCAATTATAGAAAATTATCTGAAAGGATTTTCATTCACACTAACTAGAAACCAATCCAAGCATCTACATAGTAACGAAAAATGTGTACTCACAAATCTTGCAGACCTAGATAACTTGAAAAGATCACTTTGGAGACAACATAGTGATAGATAAGCATGGAAATTGACACATTAATTGAACACTAAAAAATGGATCACAAATTAGCAATATTTTGCTCCATTATATTGCTTCAAAAAATAAGAATTTGTAACATAAGTCTTTAGATATTGATGGGTAAATTATGCAATCTATCTTCTTACTATGCCTAATCTAAATGAAAAATGATGTTATCCCCTTTCTTCAAGTTTTGATCTCTCTTATATATGAGAGGCAATAAGGTACAAAACCATTACAAAAGTCATGACATTTGATAACTAAACATAACTAAAATAAAACAAGGCCACAGGTGAATGCACTAACCCATTCATCTCTAAGTATAAGACCGTGACCACCCAAGATCTGTTCAAAGATTCTACTCCATGATAGTTCACTTATCATGTTGTCAGTTGGCATTCTTATTTTGATGGTTGTCCTGTTGTATCTGATACATCTTCCATTTGGTTGATAAATAAATTGATTGCAGAAGGGTGATGGATGTGTAGACACATAAAAATGACCTAGGTCTGCAAGCTCTATTTTACCACTTTCGTCATAGCATAATTATGACATTTAATTATGTCTTTGGTCCACATTCGACTATTAATTAAGTAATTCATTATTATTAAATTAATTCATGTCTATTGTATTCTTCATGATTATTAAATAAATAAACTATATATATTTATTTAATACATCATTAATTGTCTATTGTCTTCTTACAATTGAATAAATTTATTAATTTATGTCACTAATTTTCATAATTAAATGAATTTATTAATTTATTTAATTATTGGTCATAAAACTCTAAATTAAATAATTATGTTAATTATTTAATTACCTAATTTAGCATTTTTCTCATTTTTAATAAATGAAATTATTTAAAATGATTTCGTTTTATTAACTGTCCCTTCACTTTAGTAAATAATCTGGAAAAGATTATTTATTGTCATGTAAAAATCATTATTTTGAATTAATTTAATTCAAAATGGTAATCTTCTTCCAAAAATCAAGTAATTGAGCAAATTCCTGATTTTCCAAAAAACTACTTTAGTTCAACTCTTATCTTCTTGATTTTTTGAGTCTTACAAATCAAGCAGTCTTTATCTTCTTGATTTTCAAAAATCTTTATCTTTTTGACTAATTATCACATTTATTCTTGACCGCCAATTTGATTTTATCAAATGACATCTTGACCACTCATTTAACAATCTTTCCCTAACCCTAATTAGGGATTCTCACTGTAGACACATAAAAATGACCAAGGCCTGCAAGGTCTAGTTTTATCCTTTTAGCATAATTAAAACATTTTAATTATGTCCTTGACTCACTTTCGACTATTAATTAAATAATTCATAATTATTTAATTAGTTCATATATGTTTAATCTTCATGATTATTAAATAAATAAATTTTTATTATTTATTTAATGTGTCACTAATTATCTAATGTCTTCTTACAATTAAATAAATTTCTTAATTTATTTAATTATGTTACTAATTAAGTCCTCTTCTTTCTAAAATTAAATAAATTTTTATTTATTCAATTTTGGTGCACTTTCCACTATAATCAAATAATAATGTTTAATTATTTAATTATTCATTAGCCTCTCCTCTCCTAAATTAAATAAATTTTATTTATTTAATTTGGTTCACTCTCTTGAATTTTGAATTAAATCATTTATATTTAATTTAAAAGGTTTCCTTTGTCGCATTCTTCTATAATTAAAGAATATCTTTATTATTTAATTTCCACCTAAATTAAATAATTTTATTATTTAATTACTCCTCTTTTACTGTGCTCATTTTAAATAAAATGAATTTATTTAAAATAAGTCCCACTTTCTAATTTCCCTCTTTGAGTAAATAATTAAAATTAAAATTATTTACTCTCACATGACCCCACCACCTTTGAATTAAATTAATTTTTAAATTCAAAAAGTCAACATCACTTCTTGAATCAAATAATTTTAAATTATTATTTGATTCTCTAGTAGCTTCGTTTTGTGTGCCCAAAATCTCTTGTCACATGCATTGTCAACCATTGATTTGATTTTCTAAAAATCAATCTTGTCCATTCATTTCGAATATGACCTAATGTTGCCCTAACCCTAATTGTGGGTTGTTATATATAATCTTGTCCATTGATTCTAGGGCACTTGCTAAGTTTTTATCTTGGCCATTCACACGAAATTGCATTTTCTATAAAATGGCAATTTTGGTCTCATTTGGCATCTCTTGCAATTTCGTATCTTGCAACCTCATATCTTGCAATTTCATATCTTGTAATCTCATGTTCTTGCAATGTTATACTCTTGCATTATTTTCATTTTGCAATAGGCTTATTTAGATTTCATTTGGCATAGTTTAGACATATTTAGATGCTTACTAGTTGCATTATAGCATAGTATTGCATGTAGTTATTTAAATCCTTGAACATTTGCTTAAGGCTTGTCATTATCATTAGATTTCCCATCATAAATTTGAAGGAAACATCATATTTTTAGCAAGTTGAGAAGGTATAATTGAGGTTAGCCATGGAGGATAAAGACATTTTGGTGAGATTGTTTCATTTGTTTTCATTCTATTCCTTTGCACTTTATTATTACTTTGGGGTTTTTATGTTTTTCATTTGATTTGCTAAACCTAGGAAAATTCCTATAGTTATAGTCACATGAAATCTTGTCTATCCATCCAAAATTGTATTTTATATAAAATGTCAATTTTACTCACAATTTAGGAACCACTTCATTATTAAAAGACCAATTCATTATTAAAAATACCACTTCATTAATATAGACATTTTATGTTTAGAATTTACTTTGGATAGGCATAGTCATTTGTCATGGTCTTTTCTCATCAAATCCTTCAAAACTTGCATAGGACAATGTCATAGTCAAATTTCTCACACACACAAATTTGAGGGCAACAATCGTACGCTGCAAGCTAGGAGGTGCTATGGAAGTGAATCATGGAAGCTTCGACAGATATATGGTGTAATCGTTATTATTTTCTTGCTTTGTATTCAATAGTTTCTTTGGGTTTTTATTTAATCTAATCTACTAAAACCTTTACGTGAAAAATAACCCATTGATACATTAGTGAACCCGACGCTTTTTTTTTTTTTTTACTTTTCATACGGTTTTTGATTTTTTCTTTTCTTTTTTTGTAGGTACATGTACAGAAAACTACAACTGATTGAAGAAATGACACATCTATTCTAGCAAACTATATCTGATACATCCTACAATGCATCCGACAAAACAAACTGCATACACTACATTCTACACTGCATCCAACTGCCAACATCGAACCGCATCTGCCTGTCAAAATCGTGATGCATCTATGGGTTCAAAAGCTGAATCTTCCTGGTAATATGATTTTTATTTTTATTTTCATTAACTTCCATACTTTCACGTTTTGATTTGTCATTTTTGTCTTGTTTTCTTTTTGCTAATGTTTTGTTTGCAGCTATGTTTAAGGGGATAACTTAGTTTTTGCAAGATGGAGCGTAGAAGACCAAAGAGAAAACCAAAAACAAACTTCTTTTTTGCAGGATGAAAGCTGAAGACACAAATGAAACTACTAACCATTTGCATATAGGACCTTATGAAGACATTGATTTTTTTTAAAAAGCTTTATGTTTTGTAGATAAAAAATTGTCATTTGGGTTTAAAAATTAACCAATGTTTTTTGTGTTTGTTCATGTTAGTCTAGAACCCCGATTTGGTATATCAAATAATCCTCTCCCTTTGCACATTTATGCAATCTTGGGTACAAGAGAAACGGTTACTAACTCTAGAACTTGGGCCTATCTTGGTGGGAAATAGTACTCACCCCAAGATGAATCAAAACCGGTGATGCGCTTATCGCCAATGACTCCCAATTGATATAAAAAATTTAATACTCAAGGAAATCTCAGTATTACGAGGATTCTAGTAGACCAACACTTGATTCCCCAATACCCTTGTGGTGCGTCAAAACCTGCAGAGCATAACCTCTACAAACCTTTGCAGATTGGGATGATATTGCCTTTCGCATGGTTGTTTTGAACGGGTGCCCGAATTAAAAATCCACTTGTTGTAGTTTTTCCAAAATCCTTTCTATTTGTTGGTGCAGCAAGTTCAGACTTGTGAAGTTGTCTTACATACTTATGGTTCATGTTTGGAGATGAGATGTATTCCATGGGAGTTTCATGGGTACAGTAGCTTGGCTACCCAATATAAGTGAGTGTCATGGAGGGGAGCTAGTGGGGTCAGGCTACTAGTCATCCGCCTTGAATATGTGTAGCTAGATTTATCCAAGTAAGAGCTCAGTAAATATTGTCCAACAGAGCCTAGGCTATAATTATTCTTTGATTTTAACAGATACATCACTACAAACTAAAAAGATATTGTATTTTGTGCTTGTTTTTTGTTGTATTCGTCAAACAACTTGATCATCAAAATGAATCAATTATAACATCTTCATCAAAGAACCACAAATGACAACTTGAGTCACATCTGGAATAAATTAAACTACATATGTTCAAAAACCACATTCACCTATCTTGAAATGCATTTGCCTTCTATAAAGCTGCATTTGAAATACTGAAACACATTTTCCTTCTGTAAAGTCACATCTAAAAATATTGAAATGCATTTTCCTTCTGTAAAGCCACATCTGAAATACTAAAATGCATTTGCCTTCTATAAAGCCACATCTGAAATACTAAAACACATTTTCCTTCTGTAAAGCCGCATCTGAAATACTGAAAGGTATTTGCCTTCTATAAAGCCGCATCTAAAATACTGAAATGCATTTTCCTTTTGCAAAGCCACATCTGAAATATTGAAACGCACTTTCCTTCTTTAAAGCCACATATGAAATACTAAAATGCATTTCCCATCTGTAAAGCCTCATCTACAATATTGAATCACATTTGACATCTGAAAATCTGCATTTACAAAACTGCACCACATTTGACATTTGCAATGATGCAACCACCTGATAGAAAACCAAACACTGCCTCAGACCAGAATTCAAGTGTCATGTACTGATTTTGTCGATTATTTAAATGCAATTTTTAATCATGAGATTTTTAATTATTATGTTAGATGATTATTTAAAATTTAAATTGAAATGCAAATGCAAATGAAATGATTTGAAATGCATTTTTATGAAATTCGGGGTTGTCATTATTGATGAAAATTTGATGCAAGTGAACATAGGAACAACTAAATGAGAATGAAGGCGAGAAAATTGATCAAGAAGATTCATTTTAGCCATTAGACGTTTATGAGGATGATGGAATCTCACACACACATTTAGTTATTATTTTAATGTATTTTTGCGTTGATTATACTTGCAAATTTAAAATAAGTTTAATTGATTTCTCAAGTATATGTGAAAAGAATATGTTTTCTTTAAATGACGATTTGATTATTTTGTGAGGGAATTGATTTTATTTAAATTATTAAATTCCTTGTGTCAATATTTTATAATGATGCTTTTATTCTAAATTAATGGAATAGACTTCTAATTGTGAAAATATATAAAAATGTAAAATAGTGTTATTGATGTAATTGTTATTTTTCTCATTTGATAAATAAGAAAGGAAATATAAATGTTTAAATAACTAAATATATTAAATTAAGTTATTGAAAATAAATCAAAACAAGCATTACGTTCAAAATTTGAAATGGAATTCAAACAACAGTTTACAAATTGAGAGAAAATATCTTTCAATCAATTTGAATGCAATCAAAAAATTAAACTTGGAGCTTTGATAATTTTTTACTGGAGATCAAAGCTAAGAAAGTGGATCTGGATTTGTAAATAACTCCATCTTTTGCATGAGGAAGGTAGATAGGAAATTCGAATGGGAGGAAGGGAGCGAAAATCCATTTTTTATGAGGGAACAAAAAAATACACACAGTATGATTGATATTTTGGAGGGGATTCATCTAATTTTGGAGAGGCACAACCAGTAAAAGGAGAGAGTTTATTATTGTTTAAGTGATCCACTTGCATGCATGGACCCAAGGGAGAACAATGAATTTGATTTTGATTTATGTTTTGTTGGTAACAATTATCTATTCTTCCCCACATGACCAGAGTAGAGGAGGAAATGGAGATTTTTTGTATTCACAAAATTAAATAGGGGATAGTGAAAGAACAAACTGGTAGGGGTAGAGAGCTTGGAAGGCTAGGCACAGCCAGGAGAAACAGGTAACAACAAACAAAAACAATATTTGTTTGCTTGGAATAAAATTCTCCCAAGGACGCATGGAAAGAGGGAGAGAGGTTTAAGAGTCAAAACAAAGAAGGCAGAGGGAGTAGGTGCATGTGGGGAGAAGGAAGGAGGCAGGGAACTTGGCAGGAAATTCATGAATTTCTATGCAATGTTAACCTCATCTCCTAGGCGCGAATGAAGGAGGGAAATAAAACTGTTTTATTTGATTGCAAAGAAAGAAATACTCTGCTATCTCCCAAATACATGGAGTATAGAGGAAAGAGAGAGAACTCAAACAAAAAGGAAAGAACAATAGAAGGGAAGTGCTCAGGAAGAGAGAAAGGAAAGACAAACAAGAAAGAACAAAGAAAGCAATAATCATTTCTAGTTCAATAAGTACTAGGTAGAATCAATAAACATTATTTACCGAATGCATGATTATAGTAAGTTTAATTGGAATCATTTTCTTTATTTTTGGTATTTAAATGTATTGAAAATCATCACTGTTTCTTTTAAATTCAAAAGAAATTTCAAACACCAAACTGTGATTTTACCAGAAAACCATTTGAACAATTAGAAATAGAAAATTGTAGAATGATTTTTAATAGAAAACAATTAAGAGATAGTAGATTTTTCTGTTTAGTAAATTCTATTTTTGTAGATTCAAAAACCCAAAACTATCAAATAGAGAAAAATATCAAAATAAGAGAAACATAAATGATACTATTATTAAATAGATGAATTTGAAATTTTTTTCTAGAATGTAAGATTAAATAATTTTGTGCAAATATTCATTCTCAAAGAAAAAAATGAAATTAGATAAATCTATGGAAATGAAACTATAATTACTACAAAACAAAAGTAAAAATGAGTTGTTAAACATGTTTTTGAAAATTTATTATTTTATTTTCTGGAAATGTGGAAAAGAGAAAATAAATTAAGTAAATTAAAATATGAATTACTTGGAAACAAAATGAATTAGAACAGGATTATTTCGAAGTGAAAATAAATTAAATGAGTAAATAAACTGAAAGAATGTGTGTTCATTTATGCCTATTAAAATATGTACTTAGATTACATACTTGAGATACACCTTCTTTTTGTTATTTTATTATTTGAATTAAATATTTATTTCATTTTATTTATGATTTAAAACGACGAAAATACTGCATTTAAACCATTTTTCCTGAAACAAGATGCCCAGTTAAGATGTTTTTGAATGATCATTTTTAATTTTGAATGTAACCATGCATGCTTGATAAATGAATGTGCATGAAATTTGTTTGGAAAGTTACCTTTTGGGATGGGTGTCAAATATGGGTTTATAGAGAGTGTAGTTTTGCTTTCCCAAAACTGCTTTATTTGTTGTGCATGACATTTTACTTGGCCAAGTAACTTAAGGACCATTGAAATAGATGGAATGAATTAACTCTCTACCATATCCTAGTGTCAAACTTGCTTGTTTCTTAAATGAAGTAGAAAAATGAAAATGCTTGTGGTTTTACTAGTTATACTAGGCATGCACCAGATTCCATCTTTCTTCTCGACTACTTTTGCTAAGAGATTCATGCAAGGTCGGGTATTCTTTGAATGACTAAGGAATTCTGGGGAAGCATAAGCTTTGAGGTTGGGCAGAAAAAGTGCCTGATTCTTGTTCTCATCTTCATGTTTGAAGATATGCTATTGGATTGAAGAACAAAGGATGATTTCTTCATTTATGTATTATTGTATTCTTTAATTAAGTATTGTAGAGCTTAAGGTGACGGAATCCCTAAGTCTCGAATTGTAAACTTATGTTACAAATGATTTTGTATTATTATCAATGTCGTGTAAGATGACATGTGTATGAATCTAATTGGAATTATTATGAATTTATTTCTTGACTTTAAGTTGTTTTGAAATCGTTTGGATTTTATGAAGTTTAATGAATGAAGTTTCGACCTTCTTTTGAATATAAATGAATTTATTTAAATTATTGTTGATATTTTTAATTAAAGAGTTTCACTCTTTACATTTGGTATCAAATCCCAAGGTTTGAACACTAGGGTCCTTTGTCCATTGTGCTAAAGAAACATTCCTTGATGCAATAATTGTTGATACATAATGGGTACAAGAGGAAAAGGAGCTGCTGCAAGTAACGAGAATGACAGGTTGGATCGGATTCTCAATCTTTTGAATTAGTAGGGTTCCATAATGGATAATATAGAATAAGAATTTTGAGGAGTCGAAAAGGGACAAAACCCTCAGAATGAAATTCCTAGAAATCAAGAGTAACCCAATAATGAGAATCCAAGGGTTGAAGAACCACCAAATCCTCAAGCTAGGATTGAAGGGGAGTTGGTGAAAGACTTGAAAAGGGTAACACCACCCAAGTTTGATGGTAAGATTATTGGTGATGGAGCTAAGGTCTGGGTAATGAAATGGAAAAGTACTTTGAGCTCAAGAATATGTCTAATGAGACCAAGGTAGTTTGGGTTGCATATCAACTTATTGGAGAAGTTGCTACTTGGTGGGATAATGAGAAGATTGAGAAGAAGTTACTACCAGGTGGGACTACTTGGGAATTGTTGTTGCAACTTTTCAAGAAGAGGTGGCTTCCACAACTATTCTTTGATAGGAAGATGACATAGTTTCAAAATCTGACACAGGGTGGTTTGACAGTTACTCAGTACTAGGAGAGGTTCACTAATCTCTTGAAGTACGTACCATAGTATTAGATGGATGAGAAGTTCTGTATTCAAAAATTCATCATAGGATTGAGGCCATAGATTGGAGTTGATGTGGATATTCATAATCCATTTACTATGGATGGGGTCTTTGAGAAGGTCGTAAAACAGGAACAGAAGTTGCAACAGGTGGAAAACTATTGAAAGAGTGTGAATTCTAAACCTGGATTTGGAAACAGGAAGTTCCAAAATAATAACAATAATAACCAAAGGGGTAACAACAATCAGCAGATAAGGAACCTAAAGAGAGGAACAAACACTCAGGATAAAGGAGAACGAAGCTATGGTGGAAACAAGAAAGTGAATAATAATAACACCAACTTCTCCAATATTAGGAACAAGACAGGTGGTCACCCAGTGTCATGAGGTGGATGTTAAAATTTTGGAGGAGATCACTATGCCTCCAATTGCACTCAGTGTATAGGAGGATAGCAAGGGGGAAATGATCGAAGAGCACTACAACAGATTCATGCAGCAGTTGACAACCGTCGAGTAGATTTTTGGTCAATCAGTTTCTATTTTGATTGATACATGAGCTACTAAATGCTTTATTGATCCTAAAGTAGTTGCTAAGTTACCTATTAGACTTAGCTATATGTCACATGCATGGATTGTTCAGTATGGAAATCAAGAAGAGAAGAGGGTAGATTCATGTCTATCATGCAATGATTTAGAGCTACCTAATTTCCAAACCCAAGTTAACCTATATGTAGCACCATTGGGTTCATATGATGTGATCCTAGGGATAAACTGGTTAACTGAGCATAAATCCAGAGTGAACTGTGAGGATAAGGTTGTGAGTTTTTGGGACAATTTTGGACTTCTAGTTGAGATTTTAGGATCCCAAGAGCCTCTTGAGTTGAGACATATCTCAGCCATGTAGCTAAGGAAAGCACATCAGAAAGGATGTTCCGTATACGCTATATTGGTGAGTGAGTTGGATAATGTCCAACAAAGTCTAGAGGGCTATCCAGTTCTCAGGGAGTTCTTGGATATCTTTCCTGAAGATCTTACTGAGTTACCATCGAAGAGGGAATTTGATTTCTCAATTGAACTTTTACCTGGAACTGAGTCTCAATCCAAGGCTCCATACAAAATGACTACTACAAAGTTATATGAACTGAAGGTTCAATTATAGGAGTTACTAAAGTAGGGATTTATTAGACCAAGTGTATCCCCATGGGGTGCATTGGTAATCTTCGTTAAGAAGAAGGATGGGACCTTGAGACTATGTATTGATTATAGGATGTTGAACAAGGTTACCATTAAGAACAAGTATCCTTTACCTAGGATAGATGAGTTGTTTGATCAGATGAAAGGGGCCACAGTATTTTCTAAGATTGATCTTAGATCAGGTTACCACTAGCTAAGGATTAAGGATGAGGATATTCCAAAGACAACCTTTCAAACTCGGTATGGACATTACGAGTTCACATTGGTACCTTTTGGTCTAATGAATGCCCCAACGGAATTCATGAATCTTATGAACATCATCTTTAGATATTGTTTATATTATTTCATGCTTATATTCATTCATGATATTCTGATTTACTCTAAGATAGAAGAGGAGCATGAGAAGCACTTGAGAATATTCTTGCAACGACTAAGAGATCAAAAAAAAATTGGTAATTTTTTGAAGTGCACTTTCATTTAGAAGAAGGTTCACTAGTTGGGACATGTCATATCCGCTGATGAAATATCAGTTGATCATATGAAGATAGAGGAAATTGTGGATTGGCCAACACCGCAGAGTGTTATTGAAGTTCATAGTTTCATGGGACTTGCAGGATACTATAGGAAATATGTAGAAGGGTTTTCCAGGATAGAAACACCTCTTACTTCTCTTTAGAAGAAGGGAAGGCAATATGAGAGGACTAAGAAGTGCGAGGAAGCATTTCAAATACTAAAACAAAAGTTGACATCGACACCAATGTTTTCTGTAAAGCTGCATATGAAATACTAAAATGCATTTTCCTTCTCTAAAGCCTCATCTATAATATTGAATCGCATTTGACATCTGAAAATCCACATTTTTAAAATAGCACCGCAACGCATTTTCTACCTATAGCGATGCAATCATCTGATAGAAAACCAAACACTGCCTTTGACCAGAATTCAAGTCTAGACATCTTAGCCTATTGTCAAACATCTTTTTCAAAAAGTCTCTGTCAAAAACTAGAATTGAAATTGCTTGAAACATCCATGATTTACATTCATTAGCTTCCATTTTGACCATAGGTTTACAATTTATAGATTTTAGTTGCATTCCCTAGGCATCATAATCATCATTTTTAGCATAAATTTGTCCTTAGGTTTCATCTTGGAAAACTTTGGATTAGGCCAAATCTCCATACTTTGCAAAAAATATTGTTTTCAACACTAGGTTATCTTGGGACTTGGTCATTATTCCTCGTTTCATTCATTTTCCTTTTTTTGAAAACCTCCAACTCAATAGTCTAGTTAGGGAGGCTCACTCATTATTTTGACCTTGTCATTTAGTCCCTTTAGCAAGCCCCTTTTGATAACCAAAATTGAGACATAAGTCAAGCTTAAAGTGGTTAGGAAAACCTTTATCCAAATATTGTCCAAACTTAGTCATCATTTTAAACATAGAATTTGCATTGTCCACCTCTAGTCGTCATTTTGAGCCTAGACTTTGTATTAATCCTCTTAGTCCTTCATCAACATTATCATCTTAGTCCTCATTTGATTACTCTAGCTTTGACAACCTTGTCATCTTGCATCAATATTTTCCTTAGATAAACATCATGATAATTCTTTCATTTGCATCCTTTATGAAAAATCTAAAAACATAAGTCTTGCATTAGCATCCTTTATCGAGAATCCAAAAACATAGTCTTGCATTGTCATCCTTTATCCAAAAATACAAAAACACAAACTAGTGTCATCCTTGCATTTAGTTGTCATTTTCATCACTCTCATTTGAGAAATTACCTTTTATGGTGGAAACTAGACTCCAAAGAAAGGAAATACAAATGGAAAACTTTGGACAAGATTCTCATTCCAATTTCACCAATCATACTTGTGACCCAAATTGGACTTTTGATGACCCATTTAGCACCACAACTACTCAATTTATTATGACCATACCATCCTCATAAAACAACACTTTTTAATCATTCTTACGTAAGGATGAATATGACGATACCTAGAGGAAGCAACACAAGATCTAGAGTCGACCTACTTCACAAAAAAATGATCTTATATGACAGAGACGAATATCTAGCCATACTTTTAAGTCAAAAAGCTAAATTAACTCATGGGTTCGACATTAATAATTTGAGGCCACCATCTCCTGACCCTAATGTCACCAATATAAATAACATTTCCAATAGTGGTCAACCTCCAAACAACACAAAAATTACCTTTTTTGATGCTACCTCACAAACTGTCACAACGACCATGAGTGCTACCTCCAACATTCCAAACAATTCCAACTCAATCAATGCTACATCCATTGGAGGAACACAATCCATCACATTTCCTATACTATGCACAACATTGTCACAATCGGCTAGAGCCACCTTTGGGTCCTCTGCAATGTGGGCAAGTTATGCCAATACTCTATTTACCACTTCAGCGAATGCCTTGGGGGCAACATCAAGCCATACAAATCCTCCATTGACAACTACATCTAGTACCATGAGTGCATCCTCATCATATCCTCTCATTGGTACCTCACTAAATCCTTTGGTTGGAGGTAAAGGACATATCGTTATTCAAGGACCACAACCAAATGTTAACACGTCAACATAGTTTAATACGAACCCCTCCCAGGGACAAAACACGAATATCCCTCTAGGATATTTCCAACAACCCCAACAAGGAAATCAAAACACACAACCTATGGAATCTATCAAACACCCAAATGGTTGGGGGACACATTTTGACATATTCATCCCATATTCATACCCATCAAAATGTCCCCAATCCAAACTTTCAGTACCAACACACAAACCAAAACACATTATATATGTCACAACAACATATCCCTCAACAACACACCAACATCCACTTACAACAAATGGGGACCTAGGGTGTACCAATCAATCCTATGTATGGGGCCACAAATGACCCTACAATTGATGCCTTACAAGCTATGCTAATGGGTCTAGAGAAGGCTATAGAAAAAATACAAATATCTGGCAAGAAATCAGAGGTGTCATATTATTTATCTGTATATCCCTTTGACATAAACTTATACATGCCACCATTTCCTCTGGGATAGGTGTCGCCTAATTTTACCAAATACAAAGGAAAGACAAACCCTATCGAACATGTCCAATAATTTGTGACCAACTATATGGACATAGCCTATGAACAAACATACTTTGATGAGACTCTTTTCTAAAAGTCTTGCAGGTCCGACCCTTGAATGTTTCTCCACTCAAGAGGATATCCAAACATGGGATGAACTTAAACAAAAATTCAAAAAAAATTACGCATATAAAATTGACATGGACACCTCTATTACTATCTTATGCAATCTCATGCAAGAGGATGCTAGTTAAATGCTCATTCCATTCTTCCAAAAATGGAGAAATATAGCAAGTCATTGTCACATTGACATACCAGAAAAGGAAAAGGTTGACATGTTCATACAAACACTTCTAGGTCCACTAAAATATGTAGTGTAGGTGCGTTGTTGCACAAATTTCATGGACCTAGTTGAAAAAGGTGTCTAGATTGAGATAGCCCTTATTTTAAAGGGAGAGCTAAAATACTGTCCTAAAAACATAAATGCAAATCCTCCCATTGACAAAAATAAGTATTGGGTCAAGAACAAACACATCACCAATGACGGTGTGGTCGATGCCAAAACTGTTAATGCAATAGGTCATGTTCTCACCATCAAAGGAGTTCAAAATCATAATACACCTATGAACAAACCCACAACAACTGCCAATGCTATTCAAAATAATCCTGCTCAATTTAATGAAAGGCAGCCGCATCAACCATGACAATTTCAAAAACACACATACACTCCCTTGGGTGAGCCTATCGAAATTATCTTAAAGAAAATTATCCAAAACAGTGTCATAACTTTGGAAGACCCTAAACGATATGACCCTGGTCAATTCAAGCCATCATGGTGGGATGATAATGCATTTTGTGATTACCACCGTGTCAAAGGGCACAAAACTCCTTCTTGCCATCAATTACAAAATCTTGTGGAGGACCTTATTGAAAACCGTATCATTGAGATAGGAGGTCAACCGTTCGCATCTAATTTGGATCATACAATCCACAAGAATGCACTATAGGATCATGGTTCTAATAATCCCTCCTCATCTAGCATGAAGAATAACAATAACCAAGTCAATCACATTCGTCTTGCCTACAATAATGTCTGTCCTGCCTACAATTATTCTAGTGGCACCATCATTAACCATCTTCACATTGTTGATGAAGATAAGTGTGTCAATACTATTACCATTAAAAAGGCCCCAAAATGCAGTGTCACCATGTGTAAAGGAAAGGTCACTATCCCAGATCCCTCCTCTCATCAGCCTAAAATTATCATACATGGTCCATCTACCAAGCTGTCAAACCCTAAACCAGAGTTCAACGTTACTGAGAAATTGAATAAAACACCCTCTCAAATATCCATTCTTGAATTGATTTGCATCTCACCTGCACATAACACCATCTTGGATAAAGTCCTTGAAGAGTCTTCCATCCCAAACAACATTAATGTGAATAATTTTGAAACCATGGTCAGCTATTTGACTTCGCCTCACCAAATTTCATTTTTGGACACTAACTATTCCTCACCTAAACCATCTCATAATGATGCCCTTCATATAGACATTTTTCTCCATAAACATAAGGTTAGACGAGTCTTAGTAGATGGTGGAGCAGGATTGAAGATCTGCTCTTTAAAGTTGGTTAGAGCTCTTGGCTTCTCTAATGCATGTGTGGATGCTACCAATAGAATTGTCATCAAGACATATGATGATGAAGAATGTGCTTCTAAAGGCATCATTACAATTCCAATTTATGTGGGACCAGTTATTATCGATACAGCATGCCAGGTCTTGGATCGTGACATGCGTTACAATATCTTACTTGGTCACCCATGGATTCATGGCTTGAAGGCCATTCCTTCCACATACCACCAATCCCTGAAGTTCCCTTTTTATGGTACTAAAATTACTATCCTAGGAGATCCTGATCCATTCCAATACTATACCAATCTGAGATCCATTATTGAGCACCAGGTATCCATTAATCAGGAGGCCTCAACTTCCACCTCTTCCAAATATATTGACTCGTCTACACTCACCAAATCATCCATATCCATTCCATCGACTTCCACCACACCATCCTCCTCAGCCTCAATACCAAGTAATGATCTAAAGATCCAGGACCTTGGTTGTGGAGAAGTCAAACTGAATACGGCTTATTGCATCACCACAATACCTAGGCTGCCTAAAGTCTATAGTAGACCATGTTTTGCACTCGAGCCTAAAACAACTTTCAATGTTCCACAAAAAATAGTATTCACCCTATGAGGAGATTTGGGTAATGAATTCATTATCGACATAGCTAATTGGATCTACACAGACCTAGAAGGTTATCTCCACTACTAGTGCATCTCTATGGAAAAGGCCATGATGTATGCAAGGCACTAGGTTTTGATGACATAAGTGGCCTTGGAAAAGCCAACACTAGAAGGGGAGAACCCGTTATTATTTCTGCATGACCAAGGTACAAGGGGCTAGGGTGTGACCGACTTGGAACTGACAATCGATGTACCTATGAAATTTCAAGTGAGGATGTAACGGCTATAGAAAGTGTTGAGACACACAAAGACTCCCTTACCGAAATTGACTCTAATGAATAGGAATGGGGATCTGAGGAAACCCTTAGCAACTATGATATTGATGAACTATTCTTGGCACCTGGCCAACCCCCTTTGGAGAAAGATTCCGACAAGAATACAACATTGATCCTATTGACCATCATTCTAAAGATAAGGAATGGGTAAGTATTCCTTGGGATTGAAAAGATCATAAATTATCGATGGCAACATCTGAATAATCCTGCCCCATTCCCAAGCCCACCCAAGAACCTAACATGTCTAAACCAATGTGTATGCCTTTGAAATGCCAGCCATTAGTCATGATGCTGATAATTTTATCCCCTATTATGACTATAAATTTGAATCATCTGAATTTGAATATGGTCCATCAATTGCATCTGACACGAAAGTTGAAATTGACAACTTTGCCTTCACACTTGAGGCTTCAATTTGCACACTTGCCATATCTTCCCCATATTTTACAAGCATTGACGATGGGATTTCCCTTGTTTACCAGCAACTGATTGACTAGGACCAACAAGAACCACCAATGATGGATATCTTTCAGAATGATGAGGCAATAGTAGAATTCATGGGACTCCAAGAAGGAATACCATGGGGTGATCAGAAAGCTAGATTCTCTATTGACCTTTATTGTGCATCTTACTTCAGGGAGACTGTGCAATCCTCAAGTCGCAAAAGTAAAAAGAATAAAATAAAAAAAGAAATGTATTTAGGTGAAAACCGCAAGGCACCTTCTGACAAAAAAATAGTAAAAACAAAGGACATATCCAAAGGTGAAAACCTCTTTGAGGTGCCTACGGATGGAGAATTACACTTTCTTCCCGTCACATAGGAAAAATAAGCTATTCTTATTTAAGACACAATGGAAGTTAACATAGCTACACCGAAGAATCCTAAAATGGTTCTCTTGGCTGCATCATTGTCAGAGGAAGAAAACTCTGAATTTCAACAAGTTTTCACAGATAGGAGAATTAACTTTGCATGGTCATATTATTACATGTTGGGCCCTGATCCAGAATTGGTATTGCATCATCTTCCTCTAGTCCCAGTTATCAAGCCAGTCAAGCAAAAATTATGGAAAATTCATCGACAGATTGCACCACTTGTCAAGGCTGAGTTAAAGAAGTTACTAGATGTTGGATTCATAAGATCAATAAAATATGCCAACTAGATATCCAAAATTGTCTCTATCACAAAGCCAAATGGACAAATTTGTATCTGTATAGATTGCAGAGATTTAAATAAGGCTTGTCCAAAAGATTCTTTCCCATTGCCGAACATAGGCATGATTGTTGATCTCACCACAGGGTACAAGATTTTGTCTATCATGGATGGTTTCTCGGGATATAACCAAATCCACATTGCAACTGAAGATCAGCACAAAACAACATTCACATGCCCATGGGGAACATACTGTTGGAATGTCATGCCATTTGGCTTAAAGAATGCAAGCGCCACATACCAAAGAGCTATGACAATAATATTTCATGACATGATGCATATACTAATGGAAGATTATGTAGATAAACTATTGGCCAAATATTTGACATGAAAAGATCATCTCAAAGTCCTAGACAAAAATTTTGGACAGCTAGAGGATTACAAGGTTTGTTTGAACCCAAAAAAATGTGTCTTTGGGGTCACTTCAGGCAAACTGCTGGGCTACATAGTTTCACGAAGAGGCATAGAATTTAATCCTGCTAAAGTGAAAGAAATTATAGACAAGCCACCACCAAAATGAATCAACGAGTTGAGAACACTTCAGGGCAGATTGCAGTCGATCTAATGCTTCATCGTACAATTGGCAGACAAGTGTCAACCATTTCAATATCTATTACACAAAATTATTCCCTTTGCATGGACATAAACATGTCACACAACCTTCGAACAAATTAAATAATATCTATTGACACCACCAATCTTGATGCTACCCATTAAAGGCAAGCCATTGATCCTTTATGTCTCCGCACCTACAAATGCACTAGGGGCATTATTAGCACAAAATGACTATGAGGAAAAAGAAAGAGCCATATACTATATCAGTCACACACTGATAGGATATGAATTCAACTATACAACCATTGAACGTGCATGCCTGGAAGTTATCTTTGTAGTAGAGAAACTCAGACATTACATATTGAAGCAGCAAACATAGTTGGTAGCTAAGATTGATCCATTAAAGTATCTTCTAAGTCGGGCAGCATTGACAGGCCGGTTAGCAAAGTGGGTCATGATTTTAAGTGAATATGGCATACAATGTGTTGATCACAAGGCAATAAAAGTATAGGTAATAGTGGATCAACTTACAGACACACCTATCCAAGGCACTCATCCACTGATAATTGATTTTCCCGATGAGTCTATCTTTCATGCAGAGCCTACGTCACCATGGAAACTGTATTTTGATAAGTCTCATACTGGTCACAGCTCAGGGGTTGGTATCTTGTTCATCACACCACAAGGGGATTCCATTCCTAAGGCATTCTGAATCACCTTCCCTTGTACTAATAACATTGTAGAATATGAAGCATTGGTCACATGACTCAAAATTGCAATTAAATGGAAAATTCAGACATTGCTAGTATTTGAGGATTCTCAGTTAGTTATCAAACAAGTGAATGATAATTATGACACAAAAGATGAAAAGTTTCTCCCTTACAAGTGAATGGTGGATAACTTCAGGACATATTTAAAAATGATTTCTTTTGAACAAATCCCAAGGACACAAAATAAGGAGGCTGATGTAATGGCTACTATTGGATCTCTCTTAGACATCCCTAAAAATGTGTCACAATTTGAGTTCTTAGTGGAGCAGCTGTTGATGCCTACATATGACATCCTAGGGTCAAAAATGGTTTGAAAAATTGGTGGTCCCATTTTTCCTTGGTACTAGGACATCTATGATTATCTTAAGTCCCAAACCCTACCACCCAACCTTTCCAATAACCAAATAAATTTCTTTTTTCGAAAAGCTGCTTGACACACCATCCTCAATGACACCCTATACCATCATGGCTTTGATAACACCCTTCTTCATTGTCTCAAAACTGATGAAGCCTAAACAAATTTATGTGAATTACATGAGGGTATATGCAGATCTCATTCGAGTGGTCCAACTTTAGCCAGGAAAGCCACCAAACTTGGGTACTATTCGCTGACACTAGAAAAAGATGCTCTTCAGTTTGTTAGAACATGTTGGAAATGCCAAGTGTAGAGTGACCTAGTCCACCCACCTACGCAAGAGTTGAGACCGATTACTTCTCCATGGACCTTGGCACAATGGGGACTCAACCTCATGGGTAAGATCCATCCATCCTCCTCTAACAACCATAAATTCATAATCACCACCACTGAGTACTTTACTAAGTGGATTGAAGTCATCCCCCTCACTTACATCACTGAAAAGAAAATATCAAAGTTTATCCTTAATTACATCATCTTCCAGTATGGTGTTTCATAGTCCATCATCACAGATAATGAGAGTCCATTCAAAAATGAGGAATTTCGTTAACTTTGTGATCCATTCCACATCCAACATCACTTCTCCACCCCATATTATCCACAAGGTAATGATCAAGCTGAGGCATCAAATAAGACAATTCTTCACATTCTTAAGAAGACCAATGACACTGGTCGAGATTGGAATTTACAACTCAATCCTACCTTATGGGCCTATCGTACCAACATTCATACACCCACTAGAGCCACTCCCTTTTCCCTTTTCTACGGATCTAAGGCCATATTACCCATTGAGGTCGAAATTCCTTCTCTCTGAGTCTCCTTGAAGGGAATGATCAATGATGAAGAGTATAGATAGTATCACCTACATGACTTATAAATTTTACAAGAAAGATGACAAAATACCTTGAATCACTTATAGGCATATCAAAATAGTCTCTACCAGAGCTATAACAAAAGAGTGATGGTGAGAAAATTTGAAATCGGAGATTTGGTCCTTATGTAGAATCCAAGAAATTAGGTGGACTCTGAAAAGCCTAGAAATTTTGAGGCTAATTGGCTTGGTCCTTATATTATTACTGCAACATTTAGTTCTAAAGCTTATCAATTGGCCACACCTGATGGAGAACAGTTGACAAAACCCATCAATAGCCTACATCTACGAAAGTTCTACACATAGCATCAGAAACCTTGGCTAAAAACCTAAAAATACATTAAAAAATATAAAATTGAAAAATAAAGAAAAAATCATCCCTTGATGAAAACCTAGCAAATCGGTGTCATCTTGGTGACACCAAAAAAATGACAAAAATAGTAAAAAGAAATAAATTCATCCAATAGTGAAAACTTGGAAAATAGGCACTTTGGATAAGTACCATGATGAAAACCTGGGAAATTGGTTCCATGCATAGTCGATCATTGCTTCTTCATCTACTATTACTCTTATTGACCCTTATCCACTTTCCATAATCACAATGGCTTGACACATTCATGACATTTGTCCTAAGTCCTCTCTTTTCCAACCGAAGTTAGCATCAATTGACATCACCCCTTGCATATCCTTTCCTTTTGTCCTGCATCTTCCTATATCCATATTACTCAACCTTTCTAGGGGCAAGACCTTTTTATCATGTAACTGCAGTGGGTGTCACACATGATCCTGCATTTGTAAAAAGTATGGAATAAAGTCCTATAAACTTGAAAAAGTCTTGAAAAAGTTGTAAAAATTTGGAAAATGTCCTAAAAGTTGGAAAAATTCTTTGAAAAAGTGATAAAAATCTGAAAATGTCCTCAAAACCAATAGTCATAAAAATTTGAAAATGTCCTACGAAAATACGAAAACAACCAAATCAATGTCAAAATCCCAAAAATAGAGTCAAAGTCAATGTATATCTTATCAATCCAATCAGTCATGTCAATCCATATTTTTTCCATGTCCGAACTACATTGTCTCTATGCATTTTATACGTAGGCATGATTCATCTTTGAATCCCTGAGACTTTAGGTCATTCTTTCTAGGTTTGTCAAAATAAAATCATGATTCACACTTTTGTCCTTCAGACAAGGTCATTGTTCATGTTGAACTACGAGGTCTCTGAGTGCATGATGTAGGCAAGGCAATCAATTGATGATCCCCCAAGGCCCTCCTAGGTCAGTGCATTAGGGTTCATGGCATTACACTGGCACACTAATCAAAAGTCTTCAAGGACAAGTCATTTCCAAACATGGAAAAATCCTAAAATGAATTACAAAAATTTGTAAACATAAATAGGAACATATATGTGTATGCACATAGACTTAGTCCATGTAAATACACATAATTGTGACATACCTTCTTTTGTTTTTAGTACATTTTTAAAAGGAAAATTCTTAAGATGATAAGTAGAAAATAGTCATAAGAATGATATGACTGATTGTTGAGTTACTTTGTGAATCATAAATCTAATTTCTATTTAGAGTATAAATTAGTATTTTGTTTCTTCTTGTGAAGACATATGTTCAAGAATATTTTAAATACTTGAATAGAACAGTGATACCTTAGTTGACTAAAGCACCTATGGGTAGATTCTTCTATAGGGTAGATAGCTAGTATGAGATGTATAGTAGAAAGTTACCTTATGAGAAAGGTGCCAAAATGCAGTTCAAAGAGTATAGGTTTACTTTACCAGAACCTATTGTTTGTTGTTGTTGAAACACATTTATTATGCTTGGCTAGGAAATATAGTTCATTATGTATGTATGAACTCTACAATTTCACTCTCTCCCATTCCTATC
Organism: Sequoiadendron giganteum; assembly: GCA_007115665.2. Classification (NCBI taxonomy): domain Eukaryota; kingdom Viridiplantae; phylum Streptophyta; class Pinopsida; order Cupressales; family Cupressaceae; genus Sequoiadendron; species Sequoiadendron giganteum. Next base: position 748,782,041 of record CM021102.1, on the reverse strand, counting down.
ATAGATCGTGCATTTTATTTTCTAACTTGTAGATAGAATTTCATGTTGATGTATGGGCACACACACACCAGATTCCACCTTGTTGATTGTTTTGTTGTTAAAATTTTTGTGAAGGGTCAAGCATTCTTCCAATCGAAATAATTTCAGGGAACTATAAGATTTGTGATTGGGGGGTAAAGGAATTCCACCATGTTCTCATCCACCAATGGAGGCAACTGTCAAAGAAGAACCTTAGTTGTTCTCAAGGATATTATAGTATATGGTGTAACTTAATATAATACATGTTGGTAGATGTCCATCACTCCCCTTTGGACTCGTGACATGGCTTAACCACCTCCCATGGATCTGTTAACTCTCATAGTTGTATCGGGCATTACAGGTTGATCTTTTGGTGCAATGAAAACTATATTTCCAATAATTGGTATGAGAGCCAAAGGTGTTGAGTTTGAATCCCCTCGGGTAATGCTAAGGGGGAGATTTTGGCAGATGGTTAGTGATCCCCTCAGGATTTGTGGCATGCCTTAACCGCCTCTTGTGGATCCATTAAAACTCATAGTTGTATTAGGAATTAACATGTTGATCTTTTGGTACAATGGCAACTATTTTTCCAGCAATACATTCATTTACTTGATAAAAAATGTAGAATCTAATGACTTTGAGACCTTAAGAGCCAAGTCAAATGTAATATTGTAATTTGACTTTTGAAGTGAATATAATAATATTTTAATCATTTTAAATGGACATGTATAGATATGATTGAATTTAGCCACTAGTTAGGTCTTGTTATGCCTTACATAACCACCCCATCTTTTTCCATGATCAAAATATGTCCCCTTTGTTTCTTGTCCTTGGGTCTTTTCATTTGGGACTTAGGAGTTGCTCTTTTCTCCTAAGTATTTGTTTTTGTTCTTTTTATTTTGTAGACTCATAACCAAAAACAAAACTTGACTTGGAACTTACTTAAGTTCCATCTCTTAGTTCGATCCTGATCCCAATCTTGCTCCCATTTGTTTCCTTGTGTATTTATTTTCGATCTATGTTGTTTTCCTTCTCCGAGGTCAGATTCAAAATGGATCTTGAACTTGGAACTTTTAGAAGTTCCAAGTTTTGTTCCCATCCCTTCTCTACCTCTGCCTTTGTCTTTTTTCCACTTTGTTTTGACTTCAGTGCTACCAATCTCATCTCTACCTTCTTTTTTTCCTTTCAATGTTTTCCCAGTTTTCTTTGTCCTTGGCAAAATCGGAATCGGAACCAAACTGGGAACTTTGTAAAAAAAATTTGAGTTGTTCTGATCCCGATCCTACCCCCGCTTTCTTATTTTCTCCACTTTACTTTTGTTGCATGATGAGTTGTGTGATTTTTAACTCCATGATGTCGCACCTAACAAACCACATTAATGGCATTAATTGCAGGCTCCTCACATGCACGAAATCAAGTTTTAAAACTTAATTAAGGTTAATTTTGTATATCATTATTGCATGAGTTATTTTCACAAACCAGAACCAAGATAGAGCAGAGGGAGAATGATTTGGTCAAGGATCAAACATCTGTGCATGGATTTGGGTCAAGTGTCAACCTGTTCGGTAGCATTTTGAGGTAGGTGGAATTGTTTGCCTCATTTCTTTTATCACTTTAATTTCTATTGTTTTTGCTTGGTGTTTTTCGTGCATTCACGAGATTTCTCGTGAATCTTTGGTTGTTTTTAATGGTGTTTCTTTCATTATTTGTTTGTATTTCTTTCGTTATCTTTCTTGCTTTCCTCCATGTCTTTTTTGGTTTTTTTTCTCACCGTGGTCATTTTTGCATTTGGTTGTGTCTGTACCACTGTGCCCTAGGGTTTAGGGTGTCATTTTAAAAGGATCTAAAGGCTCTTGATGGTCTTTGATCTATTAAATATCCTTTCCCTCCTTTTTTTGAATGTTGGCTCAATGATTTCTGTGTAGGGTTTTCATGCCCTAATTTCCTAAGTTGATAGTTTAAATAAGCTAGGGTTTTCGCATCTCGTATCAATTTAAATTTGTGCCCTAGTTACTAGTTTTCCCTCAGTCATATGAGGGATGGCTTTGTCCTATTACTTTAAGCCTCCATGGCTTATCGGGTGACCTTATTTTAGAGTCCTTATGGGTGCTTAGGTAAACTTTCTAAGGATGATGTCATGCTTGATAGTGGGTGGATTTGGATCCAAGAATGGGTTTTATCCATAAACTTGTATTTGAAATACAGCGGATCCAATTTCGAACTCACTTCTAATGGACTTTAGACTATCAAACATATTTTACTCTAATAGGAGCAGAACCAGAATGGGTGCTAGATTTGGAACTTCCTAATGTATTGAGTCCAATTTTCATTTTGGTCTTGGTCTCGATAACCATTCCAAGTCCAATCCTGATCCTAATATATAGTTTTTTTAGGTCTCGGTTATGATGATGATTTCAGTCTTGACCTTGGTAATAATTATAGCTTTCTAAGGATGTTCTTTCCTTGGTCTCAACTCTAGTGAGTGGTTAATTTTTCTTAGTATGTAGAGAATACATGTAGAAACACAAAGTAACATGGAAGGTGAGCTCTCTAATATTGGTTTTTATACTTTCCATGGATCTAATCCTAGGTTGTCATGTAGGAAGTGAACAATGTCAGGAGCCTTTATAGGAACTTCACAGATGGAAGGCCAAGCAACTAAAAGTTCCAAACAAGTAAGGCCTTAAAAGGTAAAGGTGGAACAACTGCCTTATATAATGAGATACAAACATCGGATGATCACTCCCACAAATAGCAAGTTAGATTTTGGGTGGGAAAACATCACAAACACCAACTTGGGAACATTTGATCATGAAGAGTTGATTGAAGAAACCTTTTCAAAATAAGTTATTGGGAGAATAGAGAGGATAGTTTAATCTAGAATTTATCATGTCACATTCTTACCTCTATTAGTCCAATGCCTAGAGTTGATCTTAGCTATAGCAGGAGCCTATAATGCAATATCAAGGAAATACATGGATTAACAAGGGAATTTCATAATTGACTTATCCCCACAAATGATGAGACTGATGTTCAATGCACCTACCCTAAAGAATCCAAGGATATTGACAGAGACAGATGCATTGCAAAGATTCAATGAGAAAAAAGATGTCAACAGGAACCACATGAATAAGAATTGGTTAAGAACTGAAAAGAAATCCCTAACTAAGATGCCTGACCAACCCAAAACGACTCTGCATACTTCAAGGATTGGATGTTCCCATTCATTAAAGCTATCTTTGATGGTAGGAAAAAATTTGATTGGTGTATGGTTTTTACTAACACTTTGTACAATCAGATGATAAATGTAAGGCAAACAAAGACCTTCTATATGAACTCTTATGTCATATATGTAGCTGCAAGGATGGGTATCCTCCCAGGGTTTAATACAGTAGGATCATTGGGGAAGCTCCTAGAAAACAAAGAGCATGGAACCATTATGATCAAATAACTTTGTAGATATCATAATAAAACTATAGGAGAGTTAATGAGGCATTTTTATATGTCATTATCAATTGATTGACTAGTGATACTAGTTTTATATTAAGTAAAGATGCCATGGCGTTCATTTCTCAATGGGAACATTGGTATATCCAATACCCCAAGTTCACATACTTTAGGTTAGTAGGGTTTGATGGACATCCTCACCTACTACCAAGGTGTTGCACTAATAAAATGGTCCTAAAGGATTTTATCTATCAAGCATTGGGAGTTAATGCAAAATTTAACATCAAGCACAAACCTGGGTGCCATAAGTTTCCCATGAAGTTGAGAGAATATTGTTGTCTTCACAATGTGGCTACAAAAGTACTGTGTGAAGAGTTGACCCACTTCAAGTTGGGACTCTACAAATCTCGAAAGAATTTTGACCCAAAGAATAGGATGAATAAGTTGCTTCCCACTATTCTTGAGAAGCACAACAATTTGTTACAAGATTTTTGGTTGGATTTGCAGGATGAGTATGATGTGAGGAGAAGAAATTATGAAAGACTACTTATTCGTTGGATGATTGAATTTGGAGTAAAGGAAGATATTCCTAACACATTTTTAGATGATGGTGTGACTTTGGATCCAGAATATGAAGTTGAAAAGATTGGTATCAAGGACTTAGCCCCCATCAATTGGGAGGAAGAGGAATTCATTGACATCAAGCAGATTTCAAGGACTATTTTGGATAGTATTAGCCAATGGGTGATCTTGAGAATAAAAGAACTAGAAGCTCAAGGTTCTAAGAATAGAAAATCAAGGAAAACTAAGGGTTACCAAAGGACTAAAAGGAGAGAAACTTGCAACAAAAAATTGGAGTATCCTCCTCCCAGTTCTGGAGGAGATAATGTTCCTGAGATACTTGTAGAAGAAGCTCCTAAAGAAAATGGTATGGAGAACTCAACACTTGGGGAAGGCTCCTCTTCTCAAACACTCTTCATTCAAGAACCTAGTGAAGAAGTACAAATAGTGAAGGGAAAAGGGGTTGACATTGAAATTCATGATATTGACATAGATTCAGAAGAAACGGCTTGTGATGATGATATTGTTAAATATGTATCTACTCAAAATTTTGAGGAAGAGAAAGTTCTTACCTCGGAGGATCAGTGGAAGCTATTTGAAGATGCTAAAAAAGAAGTTGATGCAAAGGCACAATCTAGAGAATTATAAAAACAACAAGAAGCACAAATCAAAGCCAAGGCAGATTTTCTTTCTAAACAACAACAAGAAGCATAAATCAAATCTAAGGCAAGTTTTCTTGCTAAACAAAAATATGAGTTGGAGTCCATTGCAAAAGCTGAAGAATTGGTTAGGAAAAAAATGGAGGATCTGATGTTACAACAAAGGGAAGCTGAGAAAAAGGCTAAGGAGGAGAGGGATAAGTTAGCTTTTCTTCAAAAGATTCATGAGTTTGAAGAAGAGAAGGCCCAACAAAGAAAAAAAATAGAAGCCCTTGAGACTAAGTATAAAGCAGATGAAGAGGCCTAGAGGATGAAGGATGAAGAATAATTAGAGCTAAAAAGAATAGAGGCAGAAGAACAAGCCAAAATTGATCAAGAAGCTTCTAAATTGTGGGCCAGGGTAGAGGAATTAATAAAATAAAGAGATCATATATTGGAGGAAAGGAGATTGGAAGAAGAATGGCTAGCCAAAGTTGAACAGGAAAGAAAAGAAAAGGCTCAAGTTGAAAAGTTGGAAAAAGAAAAAGCAGAGAAAGAGAAACAACAAGAGATTGGCTCCCAACCTAGGACAACAATTTGGAAACCTATTTCTCTTACCACCTCTTCTTCCACACAAATAATGACTCCCCTTGCTCCTCCTACATGGGTAAAGCTCAATCTTGAGAAGAAGTAAGCAATGCAACCACAACCCCTTGATTGGGAGGATGTTAGAAAGGAAATAGAGAAGGAGAGGCCGAAGAACAGAGCCAAGGATCTCCATTCCACAAGGTTTACAGATGCTAGAGAAATTATGGTTGACAAAGACAAGAAAGATATGCAGATAGGGGATTACCAATTAGGTATTGTTAATTTAGGAAAGCCCACAAGAGATCAAAAGATGAATTTGATTGATATTGTGGATTCTTATACCAAATCAAGGATGATCTAGGACAAGAAAAATAAGAATGAACTTAAGTCCCAAGTTGATCAATTGCATAAATTCTTGAAGGATCTCTTTTCTCTATTTCTTCACAAATGGTTGCTCTAGAGACACCTATTCTTTTGAAGAAGAATGATGTTGATAGTTTGATTGGGATGAGGAATAAAGTAACAATGATGGATAGATGGATAAATAAGTTAAACCAGGAAATAGATTATTTTCTCATTGAAGGTTGCAAGGTTCAGAAAGAAGCAATGGAACTAGTTAATGGCTTTGTTGCACATGTTGAAACTCTTGAGAAACAAGAGGAAGAATATGCAGGGCATGCAAGGAAACTAAAGGATATTAATAAGATACCGAAGAAAACCTTGTTGGAGCAATCTATCCTAGAAAAATACAATGTAGATTTTATGGAAAATACCATCAACATCATCATATTTAAGTCTTCATTCATTTTTACTCACAAGAATGAGGTTTAATAGGCCAGAAAATATCTTAATGAGAAAATTGAATAATTGGGAGAAAGTATTACTATGCTTGTTAATGAGGATATTCTTGAAATAGATGGGCTCCTCCTTGATAGACTCAAAGAATGATGGAGTGGTAGATTGGAGGAAATGATGTAGAAATGGGATGATGAGGATGATATGTTAATGGATAAGCTCATGGATGTCAAGCAAGAAGTTAAGGCTTCTAGAAGGGAACTCATCAAGCTTAAAGATATGAAATAATTTTCCTCTTTTAAGTTAGCAAGGATAAAGTTTGAAGATAATAGGGTGGATGGGCCTGATATAGAAATGCTTCAATAGGTAATTACTAGTTATGATGAGTATATGGAGGAGTAGAAAACATAGAGTTAAATTTGCTACATACATGTTCTCTTGACAAATCAACATCAAGGAGACATGCTTAACTAGACAATCTCCATCTCTGATTTTCTTGGGTGATGAAATTAGTTGTCGAATAGTAATTTCAGAAATTTTTCCTATCCCTTCTTGGATGGAGGTTTTGACAAGGAGTCTTTAATCAGCAACTAAAAATCAGGATGAAGACTCTTCTTAGATTGTTCCAATCACCCCATGATTTATGGATCTGGGTTTTGATGAGAGAGATTAGTGCTAGATAGGTTTATTTATACAATTTCTCTGCATTTTGTAAAGGTCAGCTCATTGAAGAAAGATTAGCCACCTAGAGGAGACTTAAGAAATAGTTTTATAGTTTAGAAGTTTTTACAGTTTATGCAAAATACACTTGGATATATTTTCTTTACAATTTTTTTAATACAAGTTATGTTATTCCTAAAATATTGTTCAATGATAATGTTGATGAATCATAGTAATTCGTATTCCCATGAATTTTGTGCATAAGTGTTTCTTATTTGATGTAAATCAATAGAAGACTCTGAATTTAAAGCTATTTCATTAAATTATCTATATATTGAATTCTTTTATGTTTGCTGATTTGTGAATTAATGATGAGCTAGCAATGTGTTCTTGTTTGATTTTTGAGGTTTGATGGTTGTACGTTTTAAATTACCACTGTGGATGAATATAGTGGTGTAGAGAAGTCTATAGATTATATCATTTTATAGTTTCTTAGTTACTTGAAAGGCTCATTGTGAAATTTATGTGTTTGAATTGAAAGGAGTTTACGTTTATGATTTATTGTTCTATGCATTGATCTATCTTTTTCCATTTATTTTAAACCCCCAAATGTAAAATTAGTTCACATCATGTATTTTGGGTCCTTTTACCATTAGGCCCCTTGAATATTATAGTTGCATGGACTACTAAATGAAACAACACAGTTGAGAACCAACCATAAAGACCTTGGGAGATAAGTGGTTTTAGACTAGTTATCTCTTTCAAGAGAAATAGAGTAGAAATATTTTATTTAACGTTGTTTTCTTATTTTGACCATCAACAGAAGTGGTGCTAGAAGGAGGGCCTGAAGGGACAAGTTGGAGAAAATAGGGTCATTCTCACTAGAAAGGTTCAAAAGAACTCTAAGATCTTCTAAGAATCCAAATCCATTTTTAGAACTCCAAACACCAACTAGACCTAGAACTCGTAGGAATTTGACACCAACACCCACTCCACCTAGATTCCCACTGATTGTAATGTTGGCATAACCACCTTCGCCATGACCTATGGCATTCTTCGGCAATAACCCTTCACCATTGGGAGTCATTCCAGGTGGTATCCATGAGATGCCTAAGAATATTGAAAAATTATTTCCTAGTTATTCCCATGGAGAGTTTAGAAGTGTTGAAGAGCACATATAGGCATTCAAAGATGCTTGTACATGTGCTCAAATAGCCCATCATGATGTTGCATGTAGATTTTTCCCATATTCCTTTGGGGATATGGCATACAATTGGTATCTGAATCTACCAATGAGATCTATTTTGAGTTGGGAAAACCTAGAAGATCCCTTTATCAATCAATTATGGGTTTATGTGGACCTAGCCATCTTGTATCATCAATTTTCCATAATAAGGAAGGAACCGCACGAGCCTTTTCCACTCTTTAAAACCCATTTTCAACGAATGTATAGACGATTGTAGGATCCATATCTAGTGGCAGAGAATATGGCTATTCAGTCTTACCTAAATGCCATAGACCCATTGATTGGTTTGTTTCTCCAGATAACATACCTTGAAGCAGAAATCGATTCACTCTCCAAGGTTTACCACCTTGCTATTCAATTGCAACAACAAATTAGCTCACAATCAGGTAAACTTGAAGCATTTTTTCCTCCATTAGGCTACCCCCCAATACAAAATCCACCCCCACTATTTAATATGATCTTGAGGATGTCACATTCTTCATATGGGCCCTTGGTCAAGATACAATCCCCATCAGAACAAAATTTCTTTAATAGCCAGGCCCCTAACCCTTTGCAGCAAGTTCGACGCTCGCACAATTTCACTGGAGGATCCAATCCTCCAACTCCTTTACCTGTTGTGAATTTGGTAGAAACTAAACACACTACTCAACTAACCTTTGAGGTAGAGACTCAAAAGAAAACCCTATCATAGGTGACAAATGAAATGGCCCAACTTAAGTTGAACCCTTCCCAAGGAAAAAACCAAAACAAGGGCTACCAAAATCATGGAGGTTTTTCAAATCAAAATAATTACTCAAATCAAAATTCCAATAAGAACCAGAGGAATTACCAGGGCCAAAAATTCCCTAATCATAATTACCAAAATTGGAGTAGGGGATACAATCAGAGGTCAAATAACAATAGACAATGGAATACGAGACTGAATAATGGAGGGGTATCTCATAACTATTAGGCCAATGAGGAGAAGCCTCATACTGCAAATGTTGCAAATCTCAATTTCATGACTAATTGGTGTAGGCTACATGATATTGCAACAAATTCTTAGGTTAATTTCCTAGAGATGGAGAAAATGGTTAAAATTGCACAAGTTGACTCCCACCCTCCACAAGGAAATTCCAATCAAGATAGTGGGCAAGTAAGCACAACCATGACCTATGAGATCATTGATGAACAATACCAAATTCCCATGTAGGGAGAAAACAAACCAGAAGAGGATACTTACGATGCTCAGGCCTTCTAGACCAAAGGAGGCCGTTTCTTGAGAAATCAGAATAAGGGCCCATTCACCACATTTGCTCCTCCAAATACCATAGTACTGCCTAACAAAAATGCAAATAACCACTCACCTCCACCCTATTGTTTGGTTTTGCACACACACCCCTCTGAAAGTGGGGACCCTCTTTTGGCCTACCTTTTTGGCCCAATTTTGTGGCTTTCCCCCTCTTTTGTGCTTATCTTTTAAAATCTCAGGGTTTTGGTCTTTGGTGCTTGCCTTGGTTATGGGTGCTTTGTGTTGAGTTCTTGATGGTTTTGGATTCTTGCAGATATCCTCTTTGGGGTGGTCTTCTTTTTCCTTCTATTTTTCCCCTTGGTCTTTTTGTTTGGGTCCTAAGGGCTGGTTTTCTCCCTTAGTTTTTGCTTTGTTTCCCTTGTTTCTTTTGTTTTGCCAGAGGTGGAATTGGGATGGGACTTAATTCTGAAATTTTGCTAAGTTCTCGGTTCATTTCCCATTCCCGTTCTGGCTCTACTTCCCGCTCTTTTGCTTTCTTCTTCATTTTTATTCATTTTAGTCCTAAGGGTTGGTTTCCTCGCTTAGTTTTTCTTTTCTTTGCTTTCCCTTTTGTTTTGTTAGAGGTGGAACTGGGATGAGACTAAACTCTGAACTTTAGCTAAGTCTTCAGTTCTATTTCCATTCTCATTCTGGCTCTACCTCCCATGATCTTGTTTTCCCCATTGTTTTGTTTGTCTTTGACTGTGGGGTTGGTTTCTACCCTTGGGTTTTCCTCATGTTTCTTTTCTATCATTTTATCGGAGGCGAGACTAGGATAGGACTGAATTGTGAACTTTCACAAAGTTCACAGTTCAGTTCTTTTTTCCGTTCCATCTCCACTTCTGTCGGGGTTGGTTTTCTTTCTACCTTCGCTTATCTTCCTTCTGTTTTAATTCCCATTCTAGCTATTTACCTTTGGTTCCCTTTTTTGTTCCCATTCCGCCTCTGCTTCCATCAGGGTTGGTTATGTTTCCACTTTCGCTTGTTTTGCTTCCTTTCCCATTTTGTCTCTGCCTCCACCTGTCTTGTGTCTATGTTCCTATTCTTCTCATGGCTCCACCTCCACCTCCACCTATCTTTGGTTCTTCCTCCACTTGGTTTTATGATTGATTCTCTTGCCTTAGGAACTCTATTAGATCTGCTTGGATTTTGATGATGTTTTGAGCATTAATGGTGGCCCATTTGATTGTAGGTTGGATTGAGCTGATTTGTTGGGTGTACTTTGAAGATTTGGCATGATTTACGAGTGCAGTCAAACACACTTTGTGGCTATTGTCTGAAGAAACCCATCCCTACATGCAAGTTTGACGCATTCAGTTTTCATTAATGGCGGGCAAATTTGGTTGGTGGATTCAACTTGATTTTGTTTGATCTAATCCATTCATTTTCCTAGATCGATCTGATCGATGGCCCATGTTCATGTTTATGTTTTCACACATGTTGTTATCCTTGTGGGTGAAGTTGTTTGGTGGGTGTTGCTCGAGGATCCATTCCCTTGACTTTGTGTCATCCTAGTTTGACCTGGTGGGGGTCCTCGCTGCATTCAATGTTGGAGAATGAGTTATTGCTAGCTATCAGGGCCAATTTGATTGGTGGTCGAGCTTCCTTGTAACCCTAGCTTTGGTTCACATTGGCCTATTTTCTTTAAGCATGGCACTCTGCCTCATTTTTTTAGTTGGAATAGGTTAGGCTAGATTCGGATTAGAAGACTAATTCAGAAGACTTGTAATCATTAGATTTAGCAATAGAGTAGCATGTCAAAAGATTAGAAGTTAGTTTTCACATTTCAAGCAAGTGTTATAATAGATTGGAATTATTGCAAATTTGATGATTTAATACAAAAGTGTAGACATTGTGTTATGACTAGTGCCTTGTCTTGCATTGAATAATCTTGCATGGTTCTTGTTCTATCTTTCAAATCACTTGGATATATTTGAATATATCTTAGGTTTACTTAGTAATGCTAGTTATTTAATGTTGGGAGTGTTGTAGCAATCCCTGGTTCATACTTTGGCTAGCTTGTTGATTGTGGGAATGATGTGCAAGGTCAAGCTATACCTCATATTCATTTGCTTAGTTCAACTATAGATATCCATTCATTCTTATTGAATGAATGCCTATAGCTTGAAAATATTTAACACCTTAGAAGATGTACTATTTTCTACAAAATTGTAGGTATAGCCTAGGTCAAACAAAACTTAGTTTAAGGGATTGGTGCATTCAAAGTATTTCATCATTTGCATGGTTAATCTTAGAAGTAGTGTTAACATTAGGACTTCTGAAACCCTCATCTTTTGATGTTTCTTTATTACATGGTTAGAACTAGAAACTTGAGCATCACCATATCTTAAAATCTAATGAGTTTAAAGCTTCCAGCATTAGTATGTAAGACCCCTTGTGATTACCAGCATTTTGAAATTTTATCATTGATTTTTTTCTACTACATTATCATAACCTGCAACCATGAGACCTTGGGATTACCTCTTTGTTCATAGTGATCAAAATTTCAAGAGAGATAGGATAAAATTTATTCTATCTGAGTTGTTGTTGTGTAGAAACACAAAACAATAGGATTGGCACTAGAAGGAGGGCCTGAACAAGCAAGATGGAGCATTTTCTAAATTCCACTTCTCTTGAGAGTCTTGGAAGGAGAACCAGATCTATACCAGGAGAAGAACAAGAAGAAGAGTTTTAATAATTTCCACCTCCAACAAGGTCAAGAAGGACCAGCAAAAAGGAGGAACTATCATCCAATCCATCATTTCAACCATCCCCACCTCCATCCACTTCATCTTCATTTGATTCTAAGATCGGTTCCATTCCACAACCCCAACCAATCATCCATTGACCATTACCACCTCCACTAATGGCTTTCTTGGAAAATAACCCATCACCTCTAACATTCAACAACTACAATGTTATGCCCAAGAACCTTAAGCAATTGTTCTCTAAGTTTCACATGAATGACCCAAATAGAATAGTAGAACACATTAGGATCTTTCAGACTTGTCTGAGAGATAGAGGGATTAATCATAAGGATGTTGCATGAGAAATTTTCCCCTATTCCCTAGGAGAGGAGGTCTTTTATTGGTATAACCATCTACCTGTTGCATCCATCTCTAACTGGGTTGAGCTTGAGGTTGCATTCCTATTGAAATTTAAGATTCCCATTAGTGCTAATGACCTGTATATGCAGTTTACTGGGGTGAAAAGAGAGGTTAATGAGCCTATAGGATCATTCAACAATAGGTTCCACTGAGGATACACTAGACTTCAAGCATATTATGTAGGAAATGAGGACACTACCCTAGAGGTCTACTTCAAAGCCCTTGATAACCTTACATCCACCTTCCTTAGGTGGAGAACTAATCCACTGACTACCTTTCTCACTACATATACAGAGGTTGTTAAGGTCAATACAGACTTGAGACAAAAATTGTCAGGACCTTTTCCATCTTTGGGACCTGTTGCTCACCCGATTCAATTCTAATCTCTCAACTAGGCTTTGACCAATCAAACACCTATCATGAATCATATTCTATAGTTGTTTTTGGTCCCTCACCCAGGTCATCCAATAAACTAGGTCCAACCAATACCTGGTTATCCCAAGAAAAATGCTAACCATCCCCTCCATTCACAGTCACAAGCTAGCTTCCCTACATCTTTGTAGAACTCAAAAGTTTTGAACCAGTCTACTGGTTCTAGAGGAGTATTGGGATACTCCCCAAACACTATGAATCTAGTCCCTTACAATAATCCTGATAAAGAAAGGTTAGATGAGCTAACTGAGCAAGTGAAGAAGCTAAACATGGAGGTAACCTACCTAAGGAACCAGAATAATCAACTCCAAACTAATGAGAAGAGCATGCAATCAAGTTATAATAGAGGGAAAAACTATGAAAAAAATTAGAACTTTGATAGAAATCAACAAGGTGGACAAGGATTTGAAAGAAGACAACCACCTAGGTACAATAGGTCATGGAGCACTGGACCTAACAATGGAGGAGCCCCCACTTTACTGGATAAAACTTCCAATCCAAAGAAACCTCCAAGTGGTGTGTACTTATTAGAAGTCACTTTGTCTGGATGGTGTAGGATTCATAAGAAAAGTCAACACTTTGAGCTTCACTACCTTGAATTTCAAATTGTTGCTTCCATTTTTCAATATGAAGTTGAGAACAACTCCATTGACCAAGAATTGGTACCCTCAAATCCCTATGATTCCCCACTTTTTGTGTTGAATCATGCTCCTTTCCTGAGAGATGAGCAGAATGAACTAGAAGAGGAGTCAAATAGCCAGAATGGGGAGGTTAAACAAGTGCTCAATGAAGATGAAATTTTCCAGTTCTTTGATGAAGAAACTAAAAATGAAAATGGCCCATTGGATGAAGGAGAGGCTGATGTTGAAGAAGTGCAGATGTTTCAACAACTTGTTAGAAAGTATTATCTGAGGAGGAAGACCCACATAAATCCACAAGCTGGAGGATCATTTACTACATCTGCCCCTCCACAAAATTTTACTACTCCACCAGATCCACATGCCAATAATAATCCATCTTACCCTCAAGTGCCAACATAATACCTCCCAAAAGAAGGACAACCAGATGTTTCCAAAGGAAGCAATGCTGATGCAATAAAGGATAAGAAGACTAGTCATTCTATGAAGCTCCACACTAACATGAATTTGGAGCAGATGGGAGAATATGTCACTAAGGAAATCTGAAAAGTAAATGTTAGTCTTTCTTCTTTTGAGTTATTAAGAGTTCCTAAAATCAGAAATACAGTCCTAGGGTCCTTTAATTCAAGTATAGCAACACTAGGAGTGGCAACCAATGAGGCAATTGTGAAGCCTCCAAGTTCACAAACACCCAAAGGTCCTATTCAATTACAACCCAGAGATAGGGGTCAGGTTGCACAAGATGACTCACAGTTGAGTTTATTCTAAGGCAAAATGGAAACCCCTCCTTTTCTGATTTCTATTCGGATATTTGGTAAAAATATGCACAAATGTCTGCTAGATTCAGGGGTATCCACAAATTTTATGCCATTTTCTATCTATAGGGATCTTGGTATTACCCTTGCAGCCTCTCAAAAGAAGGTCACTCAATTGGAAAAAACATAGGTGAATATTGTAGGAGATCTAAACATGATTTCCATGCAAGTTGCCTTAGATCCTAGAGTGCAACAAGTACTTAACATTCTTGAAACTTATGGTTTGATCTTGGGTAGAGATTTTACCAAGGCACTAAATGGATACACATCCATAGATCATTCTCACATGTGGCTCCCCTTGAAAGGAGGGACCAAATTGAGAGAGAACAAAGAATGAAGTATGTCATTACTGAATATCAAAATAATTCAAATGAGATATTGGTTTTAGAAGTCAGTATGGGGAACTATGTCCTAGCCTCCCTTGCTTCAGACAGAGAGGAAATCTTGGTGTTGCAAAAATATTTTGGTGAAACCACATCAGAAGTCAGTAGCTCCGAAGTGCAATTTGAACAAACAGAGAAACTTGATGATCATGAAGATAGACAACTTAGTTTGTTGGATAACTTCCAGGAGTTTATCCGAAAATGTGTAGAATACTAGATTCATCTTGGTAGAAATATGAACTTCAAGAATTGCTTCTTCCTAATTGGTGCAGAGTTCATGATGCTCCTCATTTTGAATTGGAATTTTTCTTATGTCAAACCGTAGTAGAGAAAATACAAAGGCACATTAACACAACCCCAACCATTGAGTTAAACATACAAAGCATTCAAAATAGTCAAAAGGGGAAGGATCCAAAACCTCCTAAAGAGCCTCCAGGTGGCAACAAGGACAAAGGTATCCTAAGAAAAGTAGGAACTAATGATTATTGAACATTAAGGTTTGATGGATCCAAATCCAAGCAAGGTGCTAGAGTGGGGCTTGAGCTGGTCAATCCTAAAGGTAAAACCTACTTTGCTACTCACAAAATCCAATTCTTGTGCACTAACAATGTAACTAAGTATGAACCTCTAGTTAATTGGCTATTATTGTCATTGAGAAAGAGGATTAAAATTTTGCAAGTCTTTGGAGATTTTGAGCTAGTGGTCAGGAAAGTAAGGAGAAAATATTCATGTCATGATAGAAGGATGGCCAATTATAGACATGGGATATGGGATCTTATTGAATGATTTGATGCCTTCAACATTTAGTTGATACCTCAGAGTAATAATTAGACTGTTGATTCTCTGGCACCCTTAGTGCCTGATAATGTCACCAATTTTCAGGTATTTGAAGATGATAAGAATATTCTTGATTTTATCACTAGCTATGATGTATTTTCTTCTCAAGTAATTCATGAGGTTGAGCCTCAAGAGGCTGAAATTGAACTAGGAGTCCTCAATCTGAGAAATAATACCATCCTAAGAGGTATGGTGCAATTGGAGAGAATCTTTGATCAGGATAGGATAAGAGATCAAGAACAGAAAATGAAAAGGGAATCCCTCAAATGTTAGTGTGAAACATACAACATTGGGACCCAAAGTGATGTCAAGAATATCTTTATTGGTAAGGTTTGCACTCTAGAGGAGAGGAAATGAATTATTGATGCCTTGCACACATATCAGGATGTGATAGCCTAGAGTTATGATGACTTGAGGACATATGAAACTTTGATCATTACACATATTATCCCCCTCAAGTCATATGTTAATCCATTCAAGCAAAGACAGAGACCAATTAATGCTTTGTTGGAACCCATTATTCAAAAGGAAGTGCAAAAGTTACTCTCAGCACAAATCATATTCCTAGTAAGAAATTCAACATGGGTTGCAAACTTGGTCCTGGTCAAGAAGAAAAATGGAGAACTTAGACTGTGTGTTGATTTCAGGAACCTGAACAAAGCATCAGAAAAGGATAATTATCTAGTCCCTTCACTAGCTGAGGTGCTTCAGGTTTTCAATGGATCTCAGATGATGTCCTTTCTGGATGGATACTCCAGATACAATTAGGTCATGGTCCAATATGAGGATAGGCACAAGACTACCTTCACTACAAAATGGGGGACCTTTGCTTACCGAAGAATGGCCTTAGGATTAATCAATGTCAGACCTACATTCCAAAGATCTATGGATATTTCCTTCAAGGACATAATTGGCAAGTGTATAATCATTTACATGGATGATTTGATACTCTTTTCCAAGAAGAGAAGTGATCATATTGCTGATTTATGCAAAGTATTCTAGAAGTGCAGGGAATTTGGTATTTCACTTAATCCAAAGAAGTGCATCTTTGGAGTCACTAAAGGAAAATTGTTGGGACATGTTATTTCAGAACAAGGTATTTCCATTGATCGTGAATGAGAGGAGGCTATACTGAAATATCAACCCCCTACAAGCAAGAAAGAAATGAAGTCATTCTTTGGCAAGATTAACTTTGTTAGAAAATTTATCACTAGATTTGAAGAAATAGTCAAGCCATTGAATGCCATGTTGAGGCAAGAAGAAAAGGTTGAATGGAATATAGAGGCTAAGGATGCATTTGCAAAAATCAAGGGAGCCATTATTGAGGCCCTTGTTTTGGTAAGTCCTGATTATGCTAAGCCATTTTACATCTATTCATTTGATTCTGATCAGTCTTGTGTGAGCTTGTTGACACAAAATTCTGATCAAGGGAATGAGCATCCCATAGTATTCATGAGTGCACCTTTGAAGGATTTTGAGTTGAGGTATCCTAATGTTGAAAAGAAGGCTTATGCCTTGATCCAAATTGTGAAGAATTTTAGACACTACATACTAAGAAACAAGGTCTTTGCTATAGTCCCTAATCTTCCATTCAAGTTGTTGTTGATGCAGAATGAGTTGGGTGAATACAGAGCCAAGTGGGTAACTATGTTACAAGAATATGATATTGAAATGCAACCCATGAAGTTGGTAAGAGGGCAAGCACTGACCAAGAGAATGGAAGAAATCGACCTCAACCTTGTTTCGCAACATTATAATCTTGAAGATATCTCTTTGAGAGACTAGTATGATGACATTATTTACTATTTTCTGAATCGGCAGTGTTCTAGACACCTTAATTTAGTGCAAAGGAGATCTCTACATTTGAAGAGTGGTATTTTTATGATGAAGGGAGCTGCCCTATACAAGAGAAATAATGAAAGTGTCTACCTGAGATGCCTGGGGAAAGAAGAGGTTGGGAGAGTAATGTCTAAATTTCATGATAAATATGGCATAGGCCATGGTTCAACACCTTCCACTAAAAATCATATCCTGAGGGTAGGTTATTACTAGCCTACCTTGTTCAAAGACACACATCACCATGTGAGAACTTTCCATGTGTGTCAAACTACAGCAAGAAGGGAGAGGTGCACAACTCTTCCACTTTGGCATGTCATAGAGGTAAAACTATTTGCACAATGGGGAATGGACTTCATTGGTCCAATCAACCCATCTTCATCTATAGGCCACAGGTATATTCTTACCATAACTGATTATTTTACTAGATGGACTAAGGCTCTTTCTTGCAAACAATGCACCTCTGAGGTGGTAATCAATTTCATGGAATCGGGTATCATTAATCACTTTGGTTGTCCATTGGCTATAGTTTGTGACAATGAGCTTGCATTTGCATCAATAAAGTTTTCTAAGTGGGCTTATGACCATGGAATTTTCATAAAATTTACATCTAATTACTATGCAGAGCGGAATGATTTAGATAAGTCTTCCACTAAGAACCTTTTGCCAGTCATTCAGAAACTACTAGAAAAGAACCTCAAGGATTGGCATATACAGCTCAGATTTTCTCTTTGGGCAAACCGCACTAGATAGAAAACATCCTTAGGAACCTCTCCCTATCACTAAGTGTATGGCTTGGAACCTATCTTTCCCATCCAGCTGAAGATCCCCACCCTACAATTCATCAATGAATATTATGATGTGGGGGATAAGTGTGAAGCCTGCTTAACTGAATTGTTGCACCTTGAAGAGAGAAGAGATGAAGCCCTAGAAAACTTTGCTAAACCTTAGGGTATAGTGAAAAGATGGTTTGATAGGAGAGACAAGGTGAAAGCCTTTAGAATCTTTAACTTCATTCTGTACTGGGATAAAGCCCGTAACAAAAAGGGGGAGCATTGAAAATTTGGAAACTTTGGCTTCGCCCTTATCATATTGCAGAGATTCTGGGAGATAATGCCTTCTATTTGAAAACTCATTGGAGGAGATATCCCACTGCCTTTGAATGGGTAGTATTTGAAGCATTATTTTCAGTCTTGAGTTGTTCCAGCTCTATCCTTGTACATAAGTAGATTAGGTTTCCTTTCTGATTTTTTTCTTACTACTTTGTTTGGGTTCCTTTCGGTTTTGCTTTGCTTGTCTGCTTCTCTAGTTCTGGTTTTCTTGGGTTGGTTTTTTCCTACTTTCATCTAGGCTTGTTGCATCTATACGACTAGCTTCTTGTCTAGGGATGCTCTAGGATTTCTTTTACAAACTCTTATAATCCTTTTAGATTCATTCAAACTGGTAGATTTCCTTCATCTGATGTTGCATGGGTTGGGAGTTGGTGTCACCTGACTAAGTTAAATTCTAGAATATATCTGGGTCTTATATCTTTGCACAAATCTAAAGAATTCTGAGGTTGCATATGGTCTTTAGGAGGTTTGACTAAAAGAAAAATCTTCAATTATTCTCTAGTGTCGTCGTGGTTCTCATCCTTGAATGTGGGCTTCATTGCCTGCAAGGTGAAAATTAAAGCTTTAAAGGAAAATCTCAAAAGAGAATATCAAAAGAAAAGAAAAGAAAATATTGAAAATCAAAATGTTCACCTTTTCAAGGGTATCCTAGTATCTCTACTGGGGCTATGGATGTCTGGCTAGTAGTAGAGCTATGCTAGGGAGGGTCACAGTGATAACCTCACTGGGGCTATGGATGCCTGACTGGCAGTGAGGCCCTATCCATGTTGCTTTTGGAGTTAGAATCCTTAGGTAGCCCTATCAAACTAAGTTTGGTCCTTGCTACAACTTGGGAAAGGGAAATGAATGCATATGCACACACTTTGACCCTGGTACAAGAAAGGTTGGATTTTTACAGATTTTTGAAAACTTATCTATTTGTAGCCTAATGCTTGGAGTGAAACCAAAGATTCTTGGTTCTTGATGATAGTTTTTCACCAAAATTCTCTATAACATTTCCCCAATGGAGTGGCCATTTGTTGTGAAGTTTTGCACACACACCCCTCCGAAAGTGGGGACCCTCTCTTGGCCTACCTTTTTGGCCTATTTCTATGGCTTGCCCCCTATTTTGTGCTTATCTTTGAAAATCTTGGGGTTTTTGTCTTTGGTGCTTGCCTTGGTTATGGGTGCCTTTGAGTTGATATCTTGATGGTTTTGGAGTCTTGTAGATGTCCTCTCTAGGGTGGTCTTCTCTTGCCTTCTATTTTTCCCCTTGGTTTTTTTGTTTGGGTCCTAAGGGTTGGTTTTCTCCCTTAGTTTTTTCCTTGTTTCCCTTGTTTTTTTCATTCTACCAGAGGTGGATATGGGATGGGACTTAACTCTAAACTTTTGCTAAGCTCTCGATTCTATTCCCATTCCCGTTCCGGCTCCGCTTCCTACTCTTTTTTTTTCTTCTTCGTTTTTGTTCGTTTTCATCCTAAGGGTTAGTTTCCTCACTAGTTTTTTATTTTCTTCGCTTTCCCTTTTGTTCTACCTGAGGTGGAACCAGGATGAGACTGAACTTCGAACTTTGGCTAAGTTATCTATTTTGTTTATGTTCCCATTCTAGCTCTGCTTCCCATGTTCTTGTTTTTCTTGCTGTTTTGTCTGTCTTCGACCATGGGGTTGGTTTCTACCCTTGGGTTTTCCACATTTTTCTTTTCTGTCATTTCGTCAAAGGAAAGACTGGGATGGGATTGAATTGTGAACTTTTACAAAGTTCACGGTTTGGTTCCCATTCTTGTTCTGGCTCTACTTCAACTAAGGTTGGTTTTGTTTCCACCTCCGCCTGTCTTCCTTCCATTTTCATTCCCATTTCGTCTATTTCCCTTCGGTTCCCATTTTCATTCCCATTCCTCCTCCGCTTACATTGGGGTTGGTTCTGTTTCCACTTTCACATGTTTTCCTTCGTTTCCTGTTTTGTCTCTGCCTCCACCTTCACCTATCGTGTGTCTTTGTTCCTGTTCTTTTCATGGCTCTTCCTCTACCTATCTTTGGTTCTGCCTCTGCCTAGGTTTATGCTTGATTCTCTTGCCTTAGGAACTCTATTCGATCTTCTTGTATTTTGATGATGTTTTGAGCATTAATGGTGGCCCATTTGATTGCAAGTTGGATCGAGCTAATTTTTTCGGTGTACTTTGAAGATTTGGTGTGATTTGTGGGTGTAGTCAAGAGCACTTTGTGGTTGCTAATGGATGAAACCCATCCTTGCACGCAAGTTCAACATGTTTGGTGTTCATTAATGGTGGGAATATTTGGTTGGTGGATTCAACCTAGTTTTGTTCGATCTAAGTCATTCATTTTCCTAGATCGATCTAATTGGTGGCCTGTGTTCATGCATGTGTTTTCACATGTGTTGTTGTCTGGATGAGTGAATTATTTTGGTGGGTGTGGCTCAAGGATCCATTCCCCTAACTTTGTGCGATCCCAATTCAATCTGATGGGGGTCCTTGCTGCATTCAATGCTAGACAATGAGTTATTTCTAGTTGTTGGGGCCGATTTGATTGGTGGTCAAGCTTCCTTGTAACCCTAGCTCTGGTTCATGTGGGCCAATTTTCTTTAAGTATGGAAATCTTCCTCATTTTTTCAGTTGGAATAGGTTAGGTTGGATTTGGATCAGCAGAATAAGTCAGAAGACTTGTAATCAGTAGATCTAGTAGTAGAGTAGCATGTTAGAAGATTAGAAGTTAGTTTTTACATTTCAAGCAAGTGTTGTAACAAACTGGAATTGTTGTAAATGTGATGATTTAATACAAAGTGCAGACATTGTGTTATGACTGGTGCCTTCTCTTGCATTGAATAATCTTGCATGGTTCTTTTTGTATCTTTCAAATCACTTGGATATGTTTGAATACATCTTAGGTTTAATTAGTAATGCTAGTGATTTAATGTTTGGAGTGTTGTAGCAATCCCTGGTTCATACTTTGGGTAGCTTCCTAATTGTGGGAATGTTTTGCAAGGTCAACCTATACCTCCAATTCATGTTCTTAGTTCAACTGTACATATCCATTTAGTCTTATTGAATGAATGCCTATAGCCTAAAAATCTTTAACACCTTAGAAGATTGCACTATTTTTTACAAGATTGTAGGTATATCCTAGGTTGAACATAACTTAGTTTAAGGGATTGGTCCATTCCAAGTATTTCATCATTTCTATGGTTAATCTTAGAATTAGTGTTAACATTAGGACTTCTTAAACCCTCAACTTTTTATGTTTCTTTATTACATGGTTAGAACTAGAAGTGTGAGGATCACCATATCTGAAAATTTGATGAGTTTAGAGCTTCCAACATTTGTAGGTAAGAACCCTTGTGATTACCGAAATTTTCAAATTTTATCACTAATTTTGTTCTACTGCATTATCATAACCTAACACCCATGAGACCTTGGGGTTATCTCTTTGTTCATAGAGATCAACCTTTCAAGAGAGGTAGGATAACGTTTATTCTGTTTGAGTTGTTGTTGTGCAAAAACACTAATAAACACACCCAAAGGTCTACTTGAAGTCCAAAAATAAAGTTAATTCATCTTTTGTTCCTAAATATTAGATGAAAAATGATATGGAATTTGATTTTTTTCAGAGATGTTGAAGCAAAGGACCTCATTGTCATTATTTAAAATCTTGAAGTGTTTCCTTGCCCAAAATGACATTGTGTTGAGAGATTTGGAAGAAGTAGATTTCTCAAAAGGGAAAAGAAAGGCGACTCCAACTAATGAGATGAACACAACCCTATACAAAGGAAAGGTAGGAACTCCACCATTCCTGTTAAGTCTAAGGATCTTCAGGAAGAATCTACACAATTTCCTTTTGGATTCTAGAGCCTCAGGTAGCATCATGCCCTTTTCCATTTATACGAAGTTGGGGTTAAGTCTAGGTCAAACTCATAAGAAGGTAATACAACTAGACAAAACGGAGGTTAACTTAGTAGGGGAATTACAAAATATTCATGTATAGGTTGGATCATACCCAAGGATGCAAACTTACATGGACCTCCATTTTGTTGATACTCTTAAGACATACGACATGCTTCTAAGTTGAGATCTAATGAAAATTATTGGGGGTTACTTATCCCTAGACTTTTCACATATATGGTTGTCATGGAAGGGAGTTGTAACATAAATTAGGATTAAAATTGACCCTCATCTCAAGAATATGATTACTGAATATGACTGTCATAATGAGGTAGCCTATTTTGAAACAAAGATAGGAGTATATAAGAAAGAGGAATGCATGACTTTTTCAATATTCAATCTTGATACCCTACAACCTTCACAACATAGGGATCCAACCAACACTATTAACCAATAGGTTTTGATAAGAAGGTTACAACGTGATAGGTTGGTTATGGGAGAAGAAG
The DNA here is from genome assembly GCA_007115665.2 of Sequoiadendron giganteum. Classification (NCBI taxonomy): domain Eukaryota; kingdom Viridiplantae; phylum Streptophyta; class Pinopsida; order Cupressales; family Cupressaceae; genus Sequoiadendron; species Sequoiadendron giganteum. The sequence continues at coordinate 748,759,280 of CM021102.1, read as the reverse complement.
TTGATCTATGGATTTTGTTGCTCCTTAATTGGTGCATAGTCCACTATGAAGGCCATTGTAAGCGAACATGTCAACCTTGTGTATATATCCTCAATTACGTTTATAAGTCAGAAGAGACTTGTGAAACTCAACCAATATCAACCCCAAACCAATTCCCTTTCCAATTCAAGGATGCAACTATCCCGAAAAGAACTAATACCACCCAAGGGGAAGAATCTTCTCAAGATGAACAAGCTCAAGTTTTATGCTCTGATTTTCATAACAAAATTGAGAAATTTCAAGAATTGTATGTAACACCAACCCTTGATAATCTTCTGATACCTAAGGGTCTGCTTTAAAAGATGCTTGATTCAGAAAACGTTGAACAAGAGGTGCAAGAACTAGTTTCTACACTAGATTTAAATAAGAATGGAATTGCTGAAAAACATTAAGAACAATAGTCTCTAAATCCAGATAACCCCAACTAGTCCAAACCACCACCCATTCCATCTAAACAACCACCTATAGTGTCCAAAAGCAAAGAAATCCAAGCCCCAATTTAGCTGTGGATTCTTAAATTCGATGGTTCTAAATCCAAAACAGGGATTGGAGTAGGAATTGAACTAACCAACCCGAAAAGGAAGACATACTTTTCATCTCATAGGTTACAGTTCGGCTGTATAAACAATGTAGCAGAGTATGAAGTTCTCACTAGAGGTCTACTTTTTGCACATAAAAAAGAGATGACAACCATCATGGTTATGGGAGATTAAATATTTATTGTCAAATAGGTTTGTAGCCAATACACTTGTCACAATAAGAGAATGGATGCATATCAAAATATGATATGGAATTTAATAGATGAATTTGATTCTTTTTGCATCAAGTTGATCCCTAGAGAGAGAAAATAGATTATAGATAGTCTAGCCATTGCTGCAAGCACTTTGGAACCTACGCAAGATTCCAAGCTCAAGATATTATCAGTGGAGTTAGTCTCGATTCCAACCATCCCTGACAATGTCAAGAAATTTCAAGTCTTTGATGATGACCAACATATACTTTCCTTTCTGGAAAGCTTAGATTTCTTTAAGGGACAAATAATTAATAAATCAGAAAGAGATGAAGGAGACTGGAACCTAGAAATGTGCGATGAAGAAGGGATCATGAATCTTAAAAAAAAACATCATTCCTAAGGGAATGGTAGCATTGGAAAAGATATTTGACTCAAATCCTTGTGCTCATGAAAAATTACCCATAGCTACTGAAGGAGGGAAGTATGAATCAGCCAATCTAGCCTATTCAGGCCTAGAAAAGAATGTGTTTATTGGCAAGGATTACATAAAAACAATTCATGAAAAAATTATAACAACATTGAAAGCGGATATTGTAGTGATTTCTTGGGGTTATGAGGACTTGAAAACCTTTGACACCTCAGTAATTACTCATACTATTCCCTTGAAGCCTAATGTGAAGCCTTTCCATCAAAACCAGCGCAAAATTATTGCCCTAATTGAATTGTTAATTCAGAAAGAGGTGCAGAAGCTTCTTTCACCCAAAATGATATTTCCAATGAGGCATTCCACTTGGGTTTCTAATTTATTCCCTATACACAAAAAGAGTGGCCAGATCAGGTTATGCGTTGAATTTTGAAACTTCAACAAAGCATTAGAGAAGTTAAATACACATTGCCTTCTCTTAACAAGGTACTACAGAATTTCAATGGTTCTCAAATAATGTCATTCTTCATGGTTACTCAGGATATAACCATGTCTTAGTTAAATATGAGGACAGGATAAAAAATTCCTTCACTACCAAGTGGGGGATGTTTTCCTACCGAAGGATGCTGTTTGGTCTCATCAACATTGGAGCTACCTTTCAGTGTGCAATGGATGTCACATTTAAATACTTGGTTGGTAAGTGTATAATCATATACATGGATGATTTGACTATATTTTCTAAATATAGGGAAAATCATGCTGTGGATTTATCAAAAGTTCTCAAGAAATGTGTAAGTTATGGTGTATCCTTAAATCCGAAGAAGTGTGTGTTTGGGGTTTCTGAAGGGAAATTGTTAGGAAACATAATATCATAAAGGATAATTTCAGTTGATCTATAAATAGTCGAATCCATTCTAAAATTGACTATGCCAAGTGACAAAAAGGAAATGAGATCCTTTTTTGGGAAAATAAATTTTGTAGGTAAATTCATAACTAGATTTGTAGAGATTGTTAAGCCTCTAAATGAAATGATGAAGAAAGAGGCTAAGTCTACCTTTTCATAGACCCTACCATTAAGATCTTTCTCATGCAAAGTGAACTAGGGGAGAGATGAGTAAAATGGATGGCCATCTTGCAAGAATATGATCTAGAAATTCTTCCCATGAATCTAGTCTGAGGATAGGGCTTGTATAAAGAAATGGCCAACGTCAATACCAAGATTACTTGCCAACAATACATGATGTATTCATTTACAGGTGATCCTTGGTATTCTGATTTAATATTTTTATTGCTAAATAAAAAGTGTGTAGATGGGATGAATTCCACTCAGAGGAGAGCACTGAGATTGAAGAGTTCTCATTACATGCTCAAAAGAGGAGTTATATATCAAATGAATTTTGAAGGTATTTACCTACACTGCCTTGATCAGCAACAAGAAAAACATACCATTAAAGAACTCCATGGTAGACATGGTATTGGACATGGGTCAGCTGATTCCATGGCACACCAAATCTTGAGATCAAGCTATTACTGGTCCCATGTGTTCTAAGATACACATGAGCATGTGAGGAAATTTCATACATGTTAGACTTTTGCATCCAGAGAATGTAATCCGGTGATTCCCCTAAACCCGGTATACACAATAAAACCATTCGCCCAATAGGAATTAGATTTTGTAGTGGTGATTAATCCAAATTCATCTATAGGTCATAAATTAATTTTGACAACAACAAACTATTGTACATGCTGGACTGAAGCCCAACCTTGTAAGAATAGTACCACTGAGGTGGTCATCAAATTTCTCAACGAGTGCATTGTCACCAAGTTTGGAGTACCTTTTGCTTTGGTATGTGACAATGGCCCTGGTTTTTCTTCTGCAGAATTTATTCAATGGGAATATGAGCATAAGATAGTGTTGAAGTATTCTTCTAATTATTACCCACAGGGGAATGGAGTAGCATAGTCTACTAACAAGAACCTGTTAGAAGTAATTAAGAAGTTTCTAGAGAGTAACCCTAGGGACTGGCATACTCAACTTAGGTTTTCCTTATGGGTAGATAGAACTCGTATTAAAGCCGCCTTAGGGAATTCCCCATTTAAGTTGGTATATGGAAAAGACCTAGTCTTTCCAATGCACTTACAGATACAAATTCTGAAGTTCATGTAGGAATTTTATTCAAATGATGATAGGATAGAGGTCAGGCTTAATAAACTATTGAGTTTGGAGGAACATAGAGACGTTGCCTTACAATAGTTTTCTAAAAACCAAGTTGTTTTAAAACATTGGTTTCAAAAGAGAGAAAAGATTAAAGACTTTAGAATATCAGACTTGGTACTATTGTGGGATAAGGCTAAGGAAAGGAAAGGTGATCACCAGAAATTTGATTGAATTTGGTTAGGTCCATATCAAATTATTGAGATCCTTGGAAAAAACACTTTATCTCTAATTAAATTAACAAGAGAACCTTTTCCATTGCTCGGAAATAGGAAATTTATAAAAAAATACTTTTGCCCATGAATGGGTTTGATGATTAGTTTTGTTGTAAGTTTGTAATTAATTGTTTTTTCTTTTGGTTTTTGTGTTTGTTGTTGTCCTTTTTTTCTTTCTTTCTTCCTTTTGGTGTTTTGTTTGTTTCTAGTGTTTTTATTTTGTTTTATGCAACTCAGGAATGGGTGGAGTTATTTGAAGTATACTGAAGGTACTAGGAGAGAAGTTTGTTGAGTTGTTTTTAGATGTGTCTGTTCAAATTTTTTATTTCATAACTTGTGACTTGTGTTCCTTTTGTACAATGGCCTGATAGGTTAAAAACAAAAAATTATATTGTGAGATATCTCATCAACCATGGTTGAATCTATCACAAAATAGATAAAAAAATTGTTCTACGTAAAAGCTCATTTGTCTCTAGTTGGTTCTATTTTAGATTTGGGTAAAAAATCCGAACCTTGGCACTGTCATGAAATCCAATGTAGTTCTCAACCCTAAAATTCAGGTTGATATATCTGAGTATTGAGAAAATATAATAAATAATTCCTTCAATAAAGCTTAAATAAATAAAAAAACGATAATTGTTAAATGATGAAAAACTCAATACAAGAAGGGTAATTCAAGTATCTCTATTGGAGCTATGGATTCCTGGTCGGCAGTAGAGAAATACTTTGAGAGAACTATAGATATCTTCATTGGGGCTATAGATGCCTGATTGGAAATAGAGCTATGCCCAAGGTATCATTACATGATAGTTAAAAGGGTTCAACTCATCTAGCTTGAATCAAGAATATAGTTATTTCAAAATGAAGGGAAATATTTACTACAAGTAGATGCACCGTTTATGTACACACTTAGATTCCTAGATGTTAATTCTGATTTACATATGAGATTCCAACTCAACCTTTTTTGCTATGACTAGTCACACTTAAGTGTAAAACATTCATAAACTAGAGGTTGTGGGTGACTGAATTCTTCAGTATCTTGAAACTAGGTAAACCGTTTTCCTAACTAAGTCACTATTTGTTATGCCTTGCGTAACCACCCCATCTTTTTCCTTGGTCAAAATGGGTCCCCCTTTGTTTCTTGTCCCTGTGTTTTTTCATTTGGGACGTAGGATTTTTTATTTTCTCCTAAGCCTTTGTTTTTGTTCTTTCTCTTTGGCGGAATCAGAATCAAAACCGAACCTTGACCTGGAACCTACTTAAGTTCCATCTCTTAGTTCGATCCCAATCTCACTCCCATTTGTTTCCTTGTGTTTTTATTTTCGATATGTGTTATTTTCCTTTTGTGGGGTCAGATCTAGAATGGATCTTGAACTTGGAACTTTTACAAGTTCCAAGTTTTGTTCCCATCCCACCTCCACCTTTGTCTTGTTCCCATCCCACCTCCACCTTTGTCTTTTGTCCACTTTGTTTTGAGTTTGGTCCTGTCGATATCATCTTTGCCTTTTTTTCTTTCTTTCTTTTTTTCCCTTATTTTCTTCATCCTTGGTGGAACTAGAATTGAAATTGGAACCAAACTGAGAACTTTGTAAGAGTTCTTTAGGCAGTCCCAATACCGATCCCACCCCCACTTTCTTGTTTTCTCCACTTTACTTATGTTGCACGATGAGTTGTGTGATTTTTTTCTCCATGATCCTATGCCTGACCAACCACATTAATTGCAGGCTTCTCACATGCATGAAATCAAGTTTTAAAACTTAATTAAGGTTAATTTTCATACCATTATTACCTAAGTTATTTTCACGAATCAAAACCGAGATAGAGAAGAGGGAGCATGATTTGGTCAAGGAGCAAACATTTGTGCATGGATTTGGATCAAGTGTAAACCTGTTCGGTATCATTTTGAGGTAGGTGTTCTTTTTCGCCTCATTTCCTTTGTCTCTTTTGTTTCTTTTGTTTTTGCTTGGTGTTTTTCGTGTGTTCACGAGATTTCTCATGAATCTTTAGTTTTTTTTGTGGTGTTGATTTCATTCTTTTTTTGTCTTTCTTGCTTTCTTTCATGTCTTTTCTAGTTTGTTTTTCTCACCACGATTGTTTTCACATTTGGTCATGTCCATACCTCTATGCCCTAGGGTTTAGGGTGTCATTTTCAAAGGATTTCGAGGTTCTTGATGGTCTTTGATTTGTTAAATAGCCTTTCCCTTCTTTTTTCGAATTTTGGCTTGATGATTTATGTGTAGGGTTTTCATGCGCTAATTTCCTAAGTCGATAGTTTAAATAAGCTAGGGTTTTTGTGCCTCGTGTCAATTTAAATTTTTACCCTAGTTATTGGTTTCCCATCAAGCATATGAGGGATGGCTTTGTTCTATTACTTTAAGCCTCCTCGGCTTATCAGGTGACCTTATTTTAGAGTCATTATGGCTTCTTAAGTAAACTTTCTAAGGATTATGCCATGCTTGATAGTGGGTTGACTCAAATCTAGGAATGGGTTTTATCCATAGACATTTATTTGAAATACTACGGATCCAGTTCCGAACCCACTTCTAATGGACTTTAGACTATCAAACATTGTTTACTCTATTGAAAGTGGAACCAGAATGGGCCTTGGATTTAGAACTTCTTAATGTATCGAGTCTAGTTTTTATTCTGGTCCTAGTCTCGATAACCATTCCAACTTTGGTCCCAATCCTAATATACAGTTTGTTCAGGTCTCGGTTCTGATCAAGACTCTGGTCCTGACCAAGGTAATACTTAGAGCTTTCTAAGGATGTTCTTACCTTGGTCTTGCCTCCAATGAGTGGTTATTTTTTCTTCATATGTATAGACTACATGAAGAAACAAAGAGTAACATAGAAGGTGAGCTCTCTAATATTATTTTTTATACTTTCCATGGATCTATTCTTGGGTTGTCATGTAGGAAGTGAACAATTTCAAGAGCCTCTCTAGGAACTTCACGGATGCAAGGCCAAGTAGCTAAAAGATCCAAACAAGTAAATCCAAAAAGGTAAAGGTGGAACAACTACCTTGGAAAATGAGATATAAACATTGGATGATCACTCCCAGAACCAAAAAGTTATATTTTGGGAGAACAAGTTACTGGGAGAAGAAAGAGGATAGTTCCATCTGGAATTGCTCATGTCACATTCTTCCCTCTATCTCTCCAATGCCCAAAGCTGATCTTAGCTACAATAGGAGCCTATAATGTAGTATCAAGGAAATGCATGGATCAACAAGGGAATTTCATAACTGACTTATCCCCTTGAAATGATGAGAATGATGTTCAATGCACCTGCCTCAAAGAATCCAAGGTTGTTGACAAAGGTAGATGAATTGCAAAGATTCAATGAGAACAAATATGTCAACAAGAACCACATGAGTAAGAATTGGATAAGAACTAAAAAGAAATCCCTAACTAAGATTCCTAACCAGCCCAAAAGGGGAGATTTCAAGAAGGAAGTTGGTGACCTAATCTTGATGCTCTCTAGAGTGTTTGGGAAAAAGGACTCTCCATACTTCAAGGAGTGGATGTTCCCATTCATTGAAGCTATCTTTGATGGCAAGCAAAAATTTGATTGGTGTATGAATTTTTCTGACACTTTGCATAATCAGATGATAAATGTAATCCAAACAAAGACCTTCTATATGACCTCTTATGTCATAAATGCAGCTGTAAGGATAGGTATCTTCCTAGGGTTGAATGCATTAGGAGTATTGGGACAAGCTCCTGAACAACAAAGAGTATGGAACCATTATGATCAACTAACTTTGCAAACATCAAAAAAAACTATAGGAGAGTTAATGATGCATTTTTGTATGTCATTATCAATCGATTAACTAATAAAATTCTCCTAATGGATTTTATAGATCAAGCATTGGGAGTGTTGATGGTGTTTTCAGCATAACAACAACTCATGTAGAATATAGTATTTTATCTCTCTTGAAAGGTTGATCTCTATGAGAAAAGAGATAACCCCAAGGTCTCTTAGGTGTCAGATCATGACAATGTAGTGGAACCACTCCATGATAAATTTGAAAATGTTGGTAATCACAAAGGGATCTTACGAAAACAATGATGGAGACTCTAAACTTATCAGGTTTTTTGCAATATAACGATACTTGAATTCCTGGTTTAACCAAAGTTCAAAAAAATAACAAAAGATAAAGGGTTTCATAAATCCTAAGATTAATATTACTCTTAAAATCATAATACTAATGAGGAAGTGCTTGGAATGGACCAATCCCTCAAAACTATTTTTTGATCAACCTAAGCTATACCTACGATCTCACAGAAAAAGTGCAATCTTCTAAGGAATTACATATTTTTAAATCATGGATATTCATTCAATGAAATTAGATAAATTACCACAAATGAAATAAGCACACAAATATTGAGTACAAGTTGACCTTGTGCAGAAAACCCACAATCAAGAAGTTGCCCAAAGTATGAACCATAGATTGCTACTACACTACAAGCTCTAAATCATAAGCACTATCAAATCATTTAACTCTAAATCTAAAATGCATTCAGATGTTTCCAAGTGAATTTAAGGATAGAATAAGAATCATGCAAAATTAATCAATCCAAATAAGGAACCACTAATAATACAATGTCTTCACTTGCATTGAATCACCAGTAATAGAAACAATTCTCATATTATGTTATAGAACTTGCATAAAATATGACTAACTTATAACTCTAACCTTCTCCTCTAATATTCTAGTCTATCTTCTATCTAATTCTAACAAAATAAATAACTATCTCACCCTTACAAATTAGGAAAAATTCTATACTTATAGAGATTTCATCCCATGCGAGCCCAAGCTAGGGTTACAGAGAAGGTCGGCCACCAGCCAAATTGTTCCTAATAGACTACAATAAATCACTGCCCTACAATCAATGCATGAGGTGCCTTCCTTAGATCAACCTAGGATCTCTACAAATATTGATTCAAATAAAAAGAACCCTACAAGGGTCATTCTCCATTAATGCCTCACCCACGTGAAATAGAAGAATGGTAACGTGTGCATAATGCAAGTTTGAATATGAGCCACCGACCAAAATTTGAGTTGGGAATATGAATGACTTTGATCGAGTCAAACCAGTTTTATCTTTCCATGTCACATCCACCTTGGATGAACGACAATCTAGTGCATCGATCTTTCATGTACGAATGGGTTTCACTTGCCCACGGCTGCAATATGGACCTGATTTTATCCCGCAAATCTCACAATATCTTCACAGTACACCCATGCTTCCTTTGGCCCATACATCAACAACCTACTTGATCCAATATTCATTCAAAAGGGCCATAATTAATATTCAATATAGCATCAAAATCGAAGTCAGTCCACTAGAGTCCCTAAGGCAAGAATACCACGCACAATCCCAGGCAGCACCAGAACTAAAACCAAATGGGAGCGGAAAGAAAACCAAAACACAAACAAAAACAATACAGTAAGAGGCGGAACCAAAACTAGATGGTAGTGGAATGAAAAAAAAAATAGAAACATAAACAAAATAGGTGGAGGTGGAACCAAAATCGGCAAAGGAAAAGCCAAAACCAGAAGGGAGGAGAAACAAAACAAAAATAGAAACGGAAACAAAATAGGTGGTAGTGAAACCAAAACCAGAAGGGACCCTTTGCAAAGTACCAAGTTCAGTTCCCACCCCAATTCTAGTTCTGATGAAGGAAAGAGAAAGACCAAAGTAGAACTAAGGGGAAGAAACCAACCCAAAGGCCCAAAATAGCGAAACAACAAAGATGTGGAGGCAGAACCAGAATGGGAATGGAACCAAACCGTGAATTTTTTTAAGCTTCAGAGTTTAGTTTCATCCAATTTCGCCTCTGAAAAATGAAATAAAAAGGAAAACCAAGGAAAACCTAGGGAAGAAACCAACCCAAAGGTCAGAGACAAGAAAAAAAATGAAGAAAACAAAAAGGCAAGAAGCAGAGCCAAAATCGGAACTAGAACGGGAATGAAACCATGCACTTTTTTAAGGTTTGGAGCTTACTTCCATCCCAATACCTCCTTCAATAAACAAAATAAAAATTTTCTTAGGAGGAATATACCAACTCCCAAGACCCAAACAAAAACACCAAGGACAAACAAAAGGCAAAGGGAACCCACTTCCAGAGAGGACATCTATGAGACTCCATAACCACTAGAAACTCAACACAAAGGCACCTTACAACCAAGACAAGCATTCAGGAATAGTGCAAAGTAACCCAGTCCCATGACCAAATGACCAAAGCACCAAAGACCAAAATACCAAGATTTTAAAAGACAAGCTCAAAAAGGGCAAGGCCACAAAAAAGAGCCAAAAGGCCAAGAAAAAGAGGGTCCCTACTTTTAGTGGGGTGTGTGTGGAAAAATGTACAACAAATGGCGACTTGGCTAGAGAAATGCTCCAGAGCATTTCAATGACAAACTGGAATCAACCCAGAATCTCTTGTTTCATAGACCAAGCATAAGGTTACATATGGACAAGTTTTCATAAATCATAAAAAAGAAAATATTTCCTATACTTGGGTCAAAGTGTGTGTGTATGCATTTATTTCCCTTTCCTTAGTTGCAATAGGGACCAAACTTAGTCCAATAGGGCTACATAAGGATTCTAAAGCAACCTAGATAGAGCCTCACTGCCAGTCAGGCATCCAAAGCCCCGATGAGGTTATCAATGTGATCCTCCCTAGCATAACTCTACTACCAGCTAGATGTCCATAGCCTCGGTAGAGACAGTAGGATACCCTTGATAAGGTGAACATTTCTTTTGATTTTTAACATTTTATTTTCCTTTCATCTTTTTGATATTCTCTTTGAGATCTTTTAAACTTTCATTTCACCTTACAAAAAATGAAGCCAACACTCAGGGATGAGAACCATAGCGGCGCTGGAGCAGACTATAATTTTTTTCATCCAGTTACACATCATAAGGACCGTATGCAACCTTCGAAACCTTAAGATTTGTGTGTAAGTGTGAGACCCAAATATATTCCAAAATTTGACTTAATCAAGTGACTCCAATTCCAAGTATATGCAACATCAGATAAGGGGATTCCACCAACTACTTCTGAAAATATGACTGAAGTTTGTAAAAGAAATGCTCAAAACAGCCCTAGGAAAGAAACTAGTTATACAGATGTAAAAAAACCCAGAAGAAAGCCAGAAACCAAAGCAAGAGTAGAGAAATAAGAAAAATCAACCAAAGAAAACAAAAGAAACCTAATCTACCTATGTACAAGGAAAGAGTTGTAAACAACTCAGGACTAGAAATAATGCTTCAGATACTACCCATTGAGAGTCACTAGAATATTTTCTCTAGTGAGAGTTTTCAAACATAAAGCATTATCCCCGAGAATCTCTACAATCTGATAATGGTCAAGCCAAAGTCTGTCAAATTTAACATGCTCCCCTTTTCGGTCATGGGATTTATCCCAATAGAGAACCAAGTAAGAGATTCTAAAGGATTTCACCTTGGCTCTCCAATCAAACCATCTCTTCACTACACTTTGATGTTTGGAAATTTTTTCTAGGGCTTCATCTCTTCTCTCTTCAAGGTGTAGCAATTCAACCAGATGGGCTTCATGCTTATCCTCCTCATCATAATATTCATTAATGAATTGAAAAGTAGGGATCTTTAGCTGGATGGGAAACACAGGTTTCAAACCATACACTAATTGATAAGGAGAGGTTCCTAAGGATATTTTCTATCTAGTGTATTATACCCAAAGAGAAAATGTAAGCCGGGTGTGCCAATCCTTAGGGTTTTCTCTAATAGTTTATAGATGACTGTCAAAACATTCTTATTAGAGGACTCAACCAACCCATTACCCTATGGATAGTAATTTGATGCAAATTTTATGACAATCCCATGATCATAAGCCTAGTTAGAAAACTTCAATGATGAAAAAGCAGGACGATTATCACAAACCAAAGCCAATGGACATCCAAAGGGATTAATAATACTTGACTCAATGAAATTGATTACCACTTCAGAAGTGCATTGTTTGCATGCAAGAGCCTCGGTCCATCTTGTAAAGTAATCAATTACAGTAAGAATATACATGTGGCCCGCATATGAAGGTTGATTGATTGGACCTATAAAGTACATTCCCCATTGTGCAAAGTATTTTACCTCTATGACTGACTGAAGTGGAAGGGCTGCACATTTCTCCTTACTTGCTACAGTCTGACATACATGGCACATCCTTACATGGTTATGTGTGTCTTTGAATGGGGAAGGCCGATAATATCCTGCCCTTAGGATCTAATTTGTAGTGGAAGGTGTTGAGCCATGGCCTATGCCATACTTGCCATGAAATTTAGTTGTCACTCTCCTAGCTTCGTCCTTTCCTAGGAATCTAAAATAAGCCCCCTCATGATTTCTCTTATACAAGACAACTCCATTCATCATAAAATTGCCACTCTTCAAACACAGAGCTCTCCATTGTATTACATTAAGGTGTTCAGGGAATTGCAGGTTCAATAGATAGTAAATAATTTCATCATACCAGTCTCTTAGAGAAACTTCTTGGCAGTGGTATTGTTGGGCTATGAGGTCATAACCCATCTCTGCCATTATCTTTGGCATTCCTTTCCCTCTTACGAATTTCATGGTATGGATCTCAATATCATACTCCTACAACATAGTTACTCACTTGGATCTGTGTTCTCCCAACTCATTCTACATTAAGTACAACTTGACTACTAGATCAGGTACTATAGCAAAGACCTTATTTCTTAGAATATAGTGTCTAAAATTCTTCACAGTTCGAACCAGGGCATAGGCTTATTTTTCCACATTAGGGTATCTCAGTTTTGCATCCTTTAAGGGGGCACTCATAAAAACTATGGTATGTTCATCACCTTGATCATACTTTTGAGTTAACATTCTAGCATAGGAGTGATCAAAAGAAAATGAGTATATGTAAAAAATTTTGACATAATCTAGACTTACCAATATTGGGGCCTCAACAATGGCTCTCTTGATTTCTACAAATCCCTCCTTAGCTTTTGTGTTCCATTCAAATTTTGCTTCTTGTTTTAGCATAGCATTCAAGGGATTCACTATTTCTGTAAACCTAGTGATAAAATTTGTGACAAAATTAATTTTCCCAAAGAATGACTTCATTTCCTTTTTGCTTGCAAGAGGCTGAATCTTCAATATAACCTCCACTCATTTTGGATCAATGGCAATGCCCCGTTCTGAAATAACATGCCCTAACAATTTTCCCTCAGTGACTCCAAATATGCATTTATTTAAATTAAGGGAGATTGCAAACTCCCTACACCTTTGGAATACTTTGCACAAATCTACTAGGTGCTCATCTCTCTTCTTAGAAAAAACTATCAAATCATATATGTAAATAATGATGCACCTACCAATGATGTCTTTGAAAGCAATATTCGTTTCTCTCTACAATTTAGCTCTGGCATTGATTAATCCAAAGGACATTCTTCTGTAGGAAAAAGTCCCCCATTTTGTAGTAAAGGAGGTTTTGTGCCTATCCTCATATTGTAACATAACTTGGTTGTACCTAGAGTACCCATCTAGAAAAGACATCATCTAAGATCCATTGACAACCTGAAGTACCTCATCCAGTGAAGGGACTAGATAATTGTCCGTTTCTAATACCCTATTGAGATTCTTGAAATCAACACGCAGTTTGATTTCTCCATTTTTCTTCCTTACTAGAACCAAGTGTTCAACCCATGTTGAATGTCTTACTAGGAATATGATTCATGTTGAAAGTAGCTTCTACACCTCTTTCAGAATGATAGGCTCTAGTAGAGCATTAATTGGCCTCTCTCTTTGCCTGAATGGCTTAACATTTGACTTCAGGGGAATAGTATGTGTGATGATTGAAGAATCGTATGTCTTTAATTCATCATAACTACATGCTATCACATCTTGATAGGTGTGCAATTCTTCTATAATTCCTCTCCTCTCCTTTGGAGTGCACACTTTACCAATAAGGACATTTTTGACACCATCTTGGGTCCCCATGTTGTATGTTTCACAGTGGCTGCTGAGAGACTCCCTTTTGGCTTGTTTCTCTTGATCTTTTATCTTATCGAGATCAAAAAAAATTTTGAATTGTTCCATCCCCCTTGGGATAGTATTAGTTTTCAGGTCAATGACCCCTTCTAGGTCCATTTCAGCCTCTTAAGATTCTACCTCATCAATCGCCTGAGAAGAAAACACATGACAACAAGTGATGAAAGCAAGAATATGTTTGTCATCCTCAAATACCTGGAAATTGGTGACATTATGAAGCACTGAGGGTACTAGAGTGAACTCCATAGCAAATTTCTTCAATTGTGAAAGTGATAAAGCCTACAATGTATTTGTTGCTTGTGCTAGAGAATCAATAGTTTGATTCCTACTTCAGGGGATCAATTGAATGTTGAATGCATAAAATCCTTCAATGAGATCCCATACTTTATGCCTATAGTCGGTCATTATTTTTTTGTGGCATGAGTATTATTTCCTTACTTTTTTAATACCAACTCAGAATCTCCAAACACTTGTGAGATCCCGACTTCCTTTCTTAATGCCATTAATAAACCATGGACCAAAGCCTCATATTTAGCTACATTATTAGTGCACTGGAACTGGAGTCTATGAGCAAAAAAATAGGTTTTACCTTTAGGTCCGATCAGCTCAAATCCTACTCCAGCACCCTGCTTCAATTTGGATCCATCATATCTCAGTATCCAACAACCATCAGCTCCTGATTTCTACGAACTAGCCTTTTCCTTGCTACTACCCAGAGGCTCTTCAGGAGGCCTTGGGCTCTTTCCTTTTAGATCATTTTGAATGCTTTGTATATCTAGCCTAATAGCTATGGATGGTTTACTACACATGTGTATCTGCTCCATTGTAGTTTGGCAGAGACAACATTCTAGCTTAGAGTGAGGAGCATTATGAACTTTGCACTGATTGGGGAGCAACAGTTCCTTAAAATCCATATTTCTACCCAATTGAATCTAATCCTCCACACACTTCTGGATAAAATATTGGAAATTATCCAGCAAGCTAAGTTATCTATCTTCTGGATCATCAAGTTCCTCAGTTTGTTCAAGAATTACTTCAAAACTCCTAGCTTCTTCTATGTCTGAAATAGGGGATGCTAGGACATAGTTCCCCATGCTGACTTCTGACACCAATATCTCATTCAAGGTATTCTGATATTCAATGATCACATACTTCATTTTGAGTTCTCTTTCAATTCTAATTTGATTTGGGACTCCTTTCAAGAGGATTCACATGTGAGAATGATCTATGGATGTATATCCATTTATTACCTTGGTGAAATCTCAACCCAAGATCAAACCATAAGTACTAGGGATATCTACCACCTGAATATTATGCACCTTTTTTACTCTAGGGTCCAAGCCAACTTGCATGGGGATCATGTTCAGTTCTCCCACTATATTTACCTTTGTCTTGTCTAATTGGGTGACCTTCTTCTGAGAGGCTACAAGGGTAATACCTAAAGACCTACAGATGGAAAAAGGAATGACATTCATAGATGCTCCTAAATCTAGAAGGTAATTGTGTAGATTCTTTCCAAAGATACAAACAAAAATTAGAAAGGGAGGGGTTTCCAATTTTCCCTAGAAAAAAATCAACTGAGTGTCAACTTGTGCAACCTAGTTCTTATCCCTTTCTTTCCCTCTATATCTAGGTGGTTCTTGACTTAGGCCTCTAGGTACTTGTGAAATAGGAGGTATGCCAACTAGTTTATCGATTAATACCCCTTGTGGTGCTTGACTTGAATTAAAAGACCCTAGGACTGTATTTTCAATTTCAAGAAACCTTAACAACTCAAAAGCAAAGAGACCCACCTTTAATTTCATGTTTTCCTCAGTCACATATTCACCTGATTGTCCCACATTCAGGTTAGTGTGGGTCTCCTTAGAATGGCCAATTTACTTATCCTTTGTTGCATCAAAATTTCTTTCTTTTGGCATATCAAGTTGTCCTCCTTTTGCAAGGTATTGTGTTGCCACTTGAGGGTAAGATGGATTATTACTAGCATGTGGGTCTGGTGGAGTGGTAAAATTGTTTGGAGGAATAGATGTGGTAAATGGGCCTCCGGATTGTGGATTCCTATTAGGCCTATTCCTCAAATCATACTTTCTTGTAGGTTGCTAAAACATCTTTACTTCTTCAATACCAACTTCCTCTCCATCCAAGGGACCATTATCATTTTTAGTTCCCTCATTAAATAACTAAGAGATTTCATCTCCACTAAGCACTTGTTCAGCCTCCTCATTATGGCGACTTGACTCATCCTCTGGTTCATTCTCTTCATCCCTCAGGAAAGGAGCATGATTCAACACCACAACTGGGGAATGATGCGATTTGATAGTACCAACTCTTGACCAGTGGATTTTTTTCAAATTCATATTGAAAGATGGAAGCATTATTTTGAAATTCAGAACAATCCAACTTAGAGTGTTGACTGGTCTTGTGAAGCCTACACCACCTTGACAAAGCTACTTCAACTAGATATACTCCACTCAAAGGTTTCTCTTGATTGGAAGGTTGGTCCAGTGGATTGGGGACTCCTCCATTATTAAGTCTAGTATTCCATGGCCTATCCTACCTAGTTGGTCATCTCCTTTCAAATCCTTGTCACCTTGTTGACCTCTATCAAATTTTTGACCAGAACCCTAGCCTCTTTCAAAATTATGATTTCTATCAGAGTGTTTCCTTCATGCAACATCTCGATTCTCCCTACTGTAATTTTATTGCATGCTCCTCTGATCATCCTGGAGTTGGTTGTTCTAGCTCCTCAAGTAGGTTATCTCCATATTTAGTTTCCTCACTTGCTCGTTTATCTTATCTAACATTTCCTTATCAGGACTATTGTGAGGCATTGAATTTACATTGTTTGTGGGGTATCTTGACACTCCTCTAGGACTCACAAACTGATTCAAAATATTTGAGTTATGTAAATATGTTGGGAAACCAACTTGTGGTTATGGATGAAGGGGTTGATTGGCACCCCGTTATGGATAACTAGGCATTGGGTGAGCCTAAATTATTGGAAGACCTCAATGTGGAACAAAAGGAAGCTCTGGAATGGGATTCATAATGGGAGTGTGATTAGTCAACACCTAGTTAAGAGCTTGACTTTCCCATGGTGAGAAGCTATTTTTAGAGATGGGAGGGGTCCTAACAAGTGTTGTCTCAGATCAATAATGACCTTAAAATCATCTGTTTGTGTAGTGAGCAAGGTAGTTGGGGGATTAGTTCTCCACTTAAGGAAGGTGGATGTAAGGCTATCAAGGGATTCAAATAGACCTCTAAGGCAGTGGCATCATCCACAACATAAGGCACTCGCAACCTAGTGTATGCATGGTGGAACCTATTATTGAATGATCCTATAAGCTCATTAACTTCTCTCTTAACCCTGGTAAACTGCTTGTAGATCTCATTTGAACTGATAGGAATTTTACACGTCTACAGAAATGTAGCCTCAAGTTCAACCCAATTATGAATGGAAGTGATAGGTAAATGATTGTACCAATAGAAGGCTTCTTATCTCAAAGAATAAGGAAAAAGTCTACCTGTAACATCATCATGGTTAATCTCTCTATCTCTTAGAAAATTATGAAATATCCTAATATGCTCCTTTATTGTTCTAATAGGAGCACTCATGTGAAAATTAGAGCAAAAATGCTTAGGGTTCTTGGGTAAAACATTGTAGTTGTTGAAGGATAGAGGTGATGGGTTGTTTTCCACGAAGGCCATTGGAAGAGGTGGAGGTGGTAAGGGCTGAGTGATAACTAGTTTAGATTTTTAAATTGAACCAACCTCAAAATCGGATGAAGATGAGGGGGATGATGGTGAGGATGGTCGAAATAATGGATTGGATGATGACGACTCCCTTCTCTTGGTCCTTCTTGACCTAGTTGGATGTGGAAGTTCATGAAACTCATCTTCTTATCCTTGGGTAGATCTGGTTCTCCTTCTGAGTCTCTCAGGAGAAAGGGCATTTATAAAATGCCCCATCTTGCTTATTCAGGACCCTCCTTCTAGTGCCAATCTTGTTGATGGTATTTTCTACACATCAACTCAGATAGAATATAGTATTCTATCTCTCTTGAAAGGTTGATCTCTATTTGAAAAGAGATGACTCCAAGGTCTCTCGGGTGTCAAGTCATGACAATGCAGTGGAACCACTTATGATAAATGAGAAAATGTTGGTAATCACAAAGGGACCTTACAAAAAAAATGTTGGAGACTCTAAACTTATCATATTTTTTGCAATATAACGATACTTGAATTCTTGGTTTAGCCAAACTTCAAAAAAATAACAAAAGATAAAGGGTTTCATAAATCCTAAGATTAATATTACTCCTAAAATCAACAATACTAATGAGGAAGTGCCTGGAATGAACCGTTACCTCAAAACTAATTTTTGATCAACCCAAGTTATACCTATGATCTAACAGAAACAATGCAATTTTCTAATGAATTCAATATTTTCAAATCATGGACATTCATTTAATCGATCTAGATAAATTCCCACAATTGAACTAAGCACACAAATATTGGGTACATAATGATCTTGTGCAAAAAACTCACAATCAAGAAGCTTCCCAAAGTATGAACTAGATATTTCTACTACACTCCAAGCTCTAAATCATAAGCACCATCGAATCATTTAACTCTAAATCTAAAATGCATTAAGATATTTCCATGTGATTTTAAAGATAGAATAAAAACCATGCAATATTAATAAGTCCAAATAAGGCACCAAAAATAGCACAATGTCTTCACTTGCATTAAATCACTAGTAATAGAAACAATTATGATATTTTGTTACAATACTTGCGTAAAATATGACTAACTTCTAACTCTAACCTTCTACTCTAATCTTCTAGCATGTCTTCTATCTAATTCTAAAACGTTAACTAGCTGTCTCACCCTTACAAATGAGGTGAAATTCCATACTTATAGAGATTTCATCTTGTGTGAGCCCAAGCTAGGGTTACAAAGAAGGTCGGCCACCAACCAAATTGACCCTGACAAAACTCAATAAATTGTCACCCTACACTAAATGCATGAGGTGCCTTCCTCAGATCAACTTGGGATCTCTTCAAATCCTGATTCACATAGAACAAACCCTGCATGTCCCATCTAACATTAATGCCTCACTTGCATGAAACAAAAGAATGATAACATGCACATAATGCAAGTTTGAATACAAGCCACTGATCAACATCTGAGTTGGGTATATGAACGACTCCAATCAAGTCAAAATAGTTTGAGATTTCCACATCACATCCACCTTAGATGAACAACCATCGAGTGCATTGAACTTTCATGTATGGATGGGTTTCACCTATCCCCAACCACAATATGTACTTGATTGTATTCCGTGGATCTCGCAATATCTACAAAGTACACCCATACTTCCTTCGGCCCCGACAAAAACAACCCACCTGATCTAATCTGCATTCAAAAGGGCAACAATTAATATTTAATATAGCATCAAAATCCAAGTTAATCCACCAGAGTCCCTAAGGAAAAAAAAAACATGCACAAACCTAGGTGGAAGTGGAACCAAATCGAGATGAGAGTGGAAAAAAAACCAAAATAGAAATGGAAACAAAATAGTCAGAGGTGGAACCAAAACCGGTGGAGGAGGAACCAAAACCAAAATAGAAACAGTAACAAAGTAGGAAGAGGCAGAATCAAAATTGGCGGAGGCAGAACCAAAACCAAACAGGAGCGGAAACAAAACCAAAACATAAGCATAAACAAAACAGGAAGTGGCATAACCAAAACTAGATGAGACCCTTTGCAAAGTACCACATTCACTTCCCACCTTGATTCTAGTTCCAATGAAAGAAAGAGGAAGACCAAAGAAGACCTAAGGGGAAGAAACCAACCCAAAGGCCCAAAACAATGAAACAACAAAGATGTGGAGCCGAAACCGGAACAGGAATGAAATTAAACCATGAATTTTTTTAAGGTTCAAAGTTCAGTTTTGTCTCGATTTCACCTCCAATAAATGAAAGAAAAAGGAAAACCAAGGAAAACCTAAGGAAATAAACCAACCCAAAGGTTGAAAACAAGAAGGCAAGAAATAGAACTGGAACCAAAACAAAACCATGCACTTTTTTAAGGTTCAGAGCTCAGCTCCATCCTAATTCCGCCTCTGACAAATGAAAGAAAAAAGTTCTTAGGAGGAAAATAACAACTCCCAAGACCCAAAAAAAAACACCAAGGACAAAAAAAAGGCAAAGGGAACCCACTTCTAGAGAGGATATCCACGAGACTCCATAACCACTAGGAACTCAACACAAAGGCACCTTCCAACCAAGACAAGCATTCAGGAATAGTGCAAAGTAACCCAACCCCATGAAAAAAGGGACCAAAGCACCGAAGACCAAAATCCAAAGATTTTCAAAGACAAGCTCAAAAAAGGGAAAGGCCATAGAAAATATCTGAAAGGCCAAGAAAAAGAGGGTCCCTACTTTCAGTGGGGAGTGTGTGCAAAACTACACAACAGGGAGTTAATTAAAAATTCAACATCAAGCACAAACCTAGGTGCCATAAGTTTCCCATGAAGTTGGGATAATAATGTTGTCTTCATAATGTGGCTACAAAAGCAGTGTGTGAAGAGTTGATCCACTTCAAGTTGGGACTCTAAACATCTCAAAATCATTTTGACCCAAAGAATAGGGTGAATAAGTTGCTTCCCACTATGTTTGAGAAGCACTACAACTTGTTAGAAGATTTTTGGTGGGATTTGTATAATGAGTATGATGTGAGGAGAAGAAATTATGAAAGACTCCCTATTCCTTCAATGATTGAATTTGGAATAAAGGAAGATATTCCTGACACATTGTCAAATGATCTTGTGACTTTGGATCAGGCATAAGAAGCTAAAAATATTGGCATGAAGGAATTAGCCCCCATCAATTGGGAGGAAGAGGAATCCGTTGACATCAAGAAAATTTTGAGGATTGTTTTGGATAGAAGTATCCAATGGGTGATCCTAAGAATAATAGAACCAGAAGCTCAAGGTTCTAAGAAGAGAAAATAAGGGGCAACTAAGGGTTACCAAATGACTAAAATGATAGCAACCCCCAAAGAACAATTGGAGTATCCTCCTCCCATTTCTGGAGGGGATACTATTCCCAAGATACTTGCAGAAGAAGCTACTAAAGCATAAAGTATGGAGACTTCAACACTTGGGGAAGGCTACTCTTCTCAACCACCCTTCATTCAAGAACCTAGTGAGGAAGTACCCATAGTTAGTCTTCACGAGGAAGCAAAAACACTGAAGGGAAAAGGGGTTGAGGTTGAAATTCATGATATTGACACAGATTCAAAAGAAACAAATTTTGATGATGATATTGTTGAATATGTATCTGCTCAAAATGTTGAGGAAGATAATGTTCTTACTTTAGAAGATCAGTGGAGGTTGATTGAAGATGCTAAAAAGGAAGCTGATGCAAAGGCACAAGCTGAAGAATTAGAAAAACAACAAGAAGTAGAAATCAAAGCCAAGGCAAATTTGCTTGATAAAAAACAACAACAACCAGAAATCAAAGCCAACGTAGATTTTCTTGCTAAATAACAACATGAGTTGGAGGACATTGTAAAAGCTGAAAAATTGGCTAGGAAAAAAAAGGAGGATATGTTGTTACAACAAAGGGAAGATGAGAAAAAGGGTAAGGAAGAGAGAGAAAATTTATCTTTGCTCCAAAAGATTCATGAGCTAGAAGAAGAGAATTCCCAACAAATAAGAGAGAGAGAATCCCTTGAGACTAAGTTTAAAGAAGTTGAGGAGGCCCAAAGGAAGAAGGATGAAGAATAATTAGAGCCAAAAAGAATAGAGGTAGAGGAATAAGACAAAATTGATCAGGAAACTTCTAAACTATGGGCCAGGCTAGGGGAATTAGAAAAACAAAGAGATCATCTATTGGAGGAAAGGATATTACAAGAAGAATGGCTAGGCAAATATGGACAGGAAATAAAAACAAAGGCTCAAGCTGACAAGTTGGCAAAAGAAAATTAAAGAAAGAGAAACAGCAAGAGGTTGACTCCTAACTTAAGACAACAATTTGGTAACTTCTTTCTCCTACCACCTCTTCTTCCACACAAATAATGACTCCCCCTACTGCTCCTACATGGCTAAAGCTCAATCTTGAGAAGAAGTGGGTAGTGCAACAACAACCCCTTAATTGGGAAGATCTTAGAAAGGAAATAGAGAAGGAGAGGATGAAGAAAAGAGCCAGGGTTCTCCATTCCACAAGGTTAAAAAATGCTAGAGAGATTGTGGTTGAATGTGCTATCCCTATGGTTGAAAAAGACAAGAAATATATACAAATAGGGGATTACCAATTAGGCACTGTTAATTTAGGAAAGACCACAAGGAATCAACAGATGAATTTGATTGATATTGTGGCTTCTTCTACCAAATCAAGGATGATCTAGGATAGGCAAAAGAAGGATGAACTTAAGTCCCAAGTTGATCAATTGTATAAATTCTTGAAGGATCTCTCTTCTCCTATTTCTTCACAAGTGACTGCTCCGGAGACACCTATTCTTTTGAAGAAGGAAAAAGGCTGATAATTTGATTGAGATGAGGAATAAAGTACAAATGATGGATATATGGATAAATAAGCTAAACTAGGAAATAGATGATTTTCTCATTGAAGGTTGCAAGGTTCATAAAGAAGCAAGGAAACTAGTTAATGAAATGGTTGCACATGTTGAAACTCTTAAGAAACAAGAGGAAGAATATGCAAGGCATGAGAGGAAACTAAAGGATACTAATAAGTTTGCCAAGCAAACCTTGCTAGAGAAATCTATCCTAGAAGAAGACAATGTAGATTTTGTGGAAAATACCATCAGCATCATTAGATTTAGGTCTTCATTCCTGTTTACTCACAAAAATGAGGTGCAACATGTTAGAAAATATCTTAATGTTTAAATTGAAGAATTGGGAGCAAGTATTACTATACTTGTTAATGAGGATATTCTTGAAATAGATGGAATCCTCCTTGATAGACTCAAGGAAAGATGGAGTGGTAGATTGGAGGAAATGATGTAGAAAGGGGATGATGAGGATGATCTGTTAATGGATAATCTCATGGATTTCAAGCAAGAAGTTAAATTTGATAGGAGGGAGCTCATCAAGCTAAGTTAGAAAGGATAAAGTTTGAAGATAAATGGGTGGATGGGCCTAATACAAAATTGCTTCAACATGTAATTACTAGTTATGATGAGTATATGGAGGAGCAGAAAAAATAGAGTTAAAGTTGCTACATACATTTTCTCTTTATAGATCAACATCAAGGAGATACACTTAATTGGACACTCTCCCTCTCCTATTTTCCTGGGTGATGACATTAGTTCCCAAATAGTAATTTCAGCAAGTTTTCCTATCCCTTCTTGGACACAGGTTTTGACAAGGAGTCTCTAATCAGCAACTGAAAATCAAGATGAAGACTCTTCTTAGATTGTTCCAATCACCCCATCATTTATGGATCTGGGCTGTGATGAGGGAGATTAGTGCTAGATAAGTTTATATATATAATTTATCTCCATTTTGTAAAGGTCTCTCATTGAAGCAAGATTAGCCACCTAGAGGAGACTTAAGAAATAGTTTTACAGTTTAGAAGTTTTTACAGTTTATGCAAAATACACTTGGATACATTTTCTTTACAATTTTTTTAATACAAGTTATGCTATTCTTGGAATATTGTTCAATGATATTGTTGATGAATCATAGAAATTCATATGCCAATGAATTTTGTGCATAAGTGTTTCTTTTTTTATGCAAATAAATAGAAGACTTTGAATTTAAAGCTATTTCATTAAATGATCTGTAGATGGGATTCTTTTATGTTTGTTGATCTCTGAATTAATGATGAGCTAGCAATGTGTTCTTGTTTGATTGCTGAGGTTTGATTGTTGTATATTTTAAATTAGCACTGTGAATGAACATAGTGGTGCAAAGCAGTTTGTAGATAATATCAATTTATAGTTTCTTGGTTACTTGAAATTCTCATTGTGAAATTTATATGTCTGAATTGAAAGGAGTTTACGTTTATGATTTACTATTTTGTGCTTTGATCGATCCTTTTCCATTTATTTTATAACCTGAAATGTTAGATTAGTTCACATCATGCAGTTTGTGTCCTTTTATTGGTAGGCCGCTTGAATATTATAGTTGCATGGACTACTTAATGAGAAAACATAGTTGAGAACCAACTATAAAGACCTTGAGATATAGGTGGTTTTAGATTAGTTATCTCTTTAAGGAGAAATAGAGTAGAAATATTTTGTTTAACATTGTTGTGTTATTTTAACCATCAATGGGTTTGTTTAATTTGGATAATATTCTTGTGTCATTTACAATAATATTAATTAAGTAATAATTTTGGATGGTTTATTACATTTGATATCAGAGCTTAGGGTTCAACTATAGGCCTTTTGAGTCTACCATAGTTCACTAGGGTAGTTGACCCTTGACCCAAAATTTGGATGTCTTGAGGATTGACTAAAACCTAAATTGAATGTAGGATTGGGAAGGTCAAAGGTAGAAAAAAGGAAAGGGAAAAATTTTAGAACCTCATGTGAATGACATAAAGGAAGGAAACACCAAGATGAAGATTCAATCAAAAATTCTTGATGATGATACTTTACCTCAAGCTCTTACATAACTCAAGCTAGAGAGAGGCTTGAAGATTAAGGAGAAGTGAACACCTAAGATCAAAAAACATTCCACAATACAAGACTTGCCTCTAGGGTGTGGACCCAATGCACCCTCGTTGAATAAAGAGGAAAAGGTGAGCCTTCATGCTCAACCATCCTCTTCTAGAAAGTTTGAAGTAAAATCAGATGATGACCAAAAGCAATGTCCTCTTTCTAATATTGAGAAATCAAAATGAGGTTGGTGGAAGAATGGAAAAGATTAGTTTGCATGTTGTCATTGATGTCACTGTGTTGGTCTGGTACTTTGAATTGGTGTGCAAAACAAGTTTACTTTCTCTAGTGGTTAATCTGGTATTTTCATCCGCATATCCTCTTCGGTAATCTTCATGGTTTAAGGTTTTGAGAAAAGTCTTATAATAAATAGAAGTATGTATGGATGTATTTGCATATGATCATATGATTGGATGATATGCTGGAATCAGTTTTGGTATTTTTATTTCATTAATGGGTTAATCATGTCTGACCTAATAAGAAGTTAATAGTTTAACATATATTGTGGATATATGTGTGACCTATCTTTGGTCCTATCCAACATAATAATGCATGACACATGGTTGAATTTCTCTTGGAGAAGATTTTTATGAAGTAGATAGTTATCTTTTTGTAAATATGTGTTGCATCCAATTAGACTGACCTAATTGATGCATGCTAATATATCAAGTATATATACAATATTGTTTGTAGATGAAAATTAGAACAAAGAATGTGTGGTGTGTGAAATTGATATGTGAAGTGTGCGAGTAGAAGTGAAGATTAGTTTTTGTCATGTGAGCGAATATTTTGAGCATCAAAGGAACTGAATCAACACTTGTGGTGTAACTCCATCAGTTCACATTTTGGTTTTTAGCCAAATTTTTTTCTCTATAACTTTTGTAGGCAATGAGCCTCTAGTTTGGATAGTGATTCCTTGTAAGAAATTATCTTTTGTATCTGGTTAGTGAGCCCTCAAGAAATGAGCCTCTTTTGTAACAATTATTGAAATAACTATATATAGTGAGCTAATCCTCACAATGGTTTTTCCATCATATTATTTTCCACGTAAAAAATTGATGTTTATGTGTATGTGATTTCATGTTGTGTTCTTGCTCTCATTGTTATATGTATTATGGTAATTGATGATATTTTTTCAATAAGTTTTAGAAGATAATGATTCACCCCGCCCCCCTCTCTCAGTATCTTGATTATTCAACAATTGGTATTAGAGCTCTGGTTTCTCTAGAGAAGTCTAACAGCTTGAGGGAGATCCTACAAATTGAACAAATTGATAAAGAAGAGCTTCAGATAGCCCTTGAAGATTTTGACAAGGCTGAAATTAAACACAAAGATCTAAAAGAAAATCTTGATGAACCGAATGAATGCATCCAGAAATTAAAAGAGCAATTAAAGAAATTCAAATAAAGACATAGAGAATTAAGTGAGCAAATAAAAAAAGTAAATGAAGAAAATACTAGACTAAAGATGTAACTGGATGAAAATAAGAATATTGAGGAGTGTCTAAAAATAGTGATACAAAGAAAGTCTGATGTGTGCTCAAGGCTTGAACAAGAAGTGATGAATCTGAAAATGGAATTAGAGAAAGCAAGACTCTGTGAAGATAATTTCAAGATGAGCTAATATCAAGATAGAGACCTTCTAAAGATAAATGTGGATAAGGAAATGATGCTATTGAAAATGTGCAAAACTCAAATCCTAAAATCAATCAGAAGAATCAAGGGAAGTAGAAAAGAAATCTAGGAAGGAAACTACCTATCAAACAAAAAAATGCACAAAGGTACTCATCATTCAATGGTAATTTTTTTCATGTAATTAATTTGGTCATAAGGAAAATGAGTGTAGGAGTAATTTGAATCATTTTTTTGGTTCCTTCTTTGGATAGTGTTTAACATGTGATAAAATTGGGCATAGGGCTACTGAATGTAGATCATAGGTGAGAATGATTAGTTGAGTGATGATGAATACATTTCATGGTGGAAGAATGAATCAATATTTTGATGGATATTTCTATAACTGAAACAAGTTTGGACATAAAGAAAATCAATGCAGAGCAGGTGTAAATGTAGGAAAAACAAACCAAAGAAGTGTATCTGCTACAATTTCAGAAAACTAGGACATATTTCAAAAGTATGTAGAAGCAAAATGGGGAAGCAATCTCTTGTGGTAAAATATGTTGAACCGATAAAGAAGATTATCAAATATGAGGTTAAGTAGGAGATGGATAAGATATGGAAGAAGAAAAAATAACAAGAGATGATAGACACCTATGTGCTATCATATGTACACTCATCTATTGTAGATGATTCCTTTGGGAATTAGAACTAGCATGGTCTTACGGGGAGTTTTATGAGAAGATTGATTGAACCCCCTAGGTATAAGACATGTCATATGCTGGCATGTAGATATTTTGTAAAGAAAGGATGAACATAGGTGGTTGAAAAGAAACGTGAAGAAAAAGTGTGAGCATGTTCTTTTGTGGAGAAAATCAAGGTTTCTCAATGCAGTGCAAGAAAGTTTTTGTCAGCTTTTTACGATTAATGTGATTTAGGGTAAAATGATAAGGTATAAAGAAAATAATTGCAAGTCATTCTGATTGCCTAAAGAATTTGAATTATTTGAAGAGTGGCCTAGAAATCTCTCTTGAGGTGATTCTATAGTGGTTTGAAGTAATTTAGAGAGATCCTTGTGAACATTCGAAATCAAGTGACAAAAGTTTCTCTCCCGTAGTCACAACGAAAGGTAAAAGAGGAAGTCTTTTGTTGAATTTGAAATAATTTAGTGCTATAATGGAACCTTCTAATAAAGGATTGAGTGGAAATATCTCGTTGAAGCTAAATGGAGTCGATTTAGATGAATTTGATCATCAAAAGATAAAGAAAATGGAATTAGGGTTAGAATCAAGCATCTTACAAAAAATAAAAACCCTCGATTTAGATTTGTGGGGATAATTCCCTTGGATTACTAATAGAGAATTCATCTTGTTCCTTTTGAATAAATTCAAGGATGGTAGCATTGTGTTGGATAAATCCTATCCCATTATGAAGGAAGTGATAAAGGCTATCATTGGGTTATGCACCAATGGAGACCTTCTCAAAAAGAAGACCATAAATTAAAAGGAAGTAGAGGAGCTAATGGGAGTTGATAAAGATTCTTGATCATTGTTGATTGATACCATTATCGATGCTTCCCTTAGGTATGTTGCGTATGATATTTCCTATAAAATTAATTTCAAAAATTGAGATGGCTCTACTTTGGCCATTGTTGTGTATCTAGCACATAAGACCGTAAAAGAGAATGAGAAGTTTGATTTGTGTGAATTAATCATTGAAAATATTACCGAAAACATATGAATTTCATTGGTAGAAGGATACCCTTTCTATTCTGGGTCCCTACTTACATGTCTGGTACTATATTTTCTGGACTCATTACTAGGAAAGGAAGGTGTTAGGTAGGAATCCTAGATTTTCGTTGGAAGGATTTGAAGGTAAAGTAGGTGCGTGTAAATAAAATTTCTTCTCTTTACAAAAAGATTTGAGCTCTAGTTTTGTTATATCTAGCTGATTTGAGGAAGGATCTTCCTCCAGAATAAAATAATTGGAAGTTTTTATAAGTGATTCTCATCTGGAATTAAAGAAAAGAAAAGCTATCATAGAAGATATCATTGTCATTCTGGAAGTAAAGGAAAAATGAGAATAATCTTTGCCTGGATCTAAATCCGCTGATCCTGATGACATCTAGTCCATGCTACTTAAAGGAAAGATGAATAAAATTGGTGAGTTATGGAATACATCCTCCCCAGTTGATAGATTCAAGAATGATGATGCTCTAGTTGATTATCTACTTTAGAAAGGTATTGATGTATCAATTATTTATGATTCCTTACCATAAAATTTAGTTGATGTTGTTGAACAAAGAATGTTATTACAAGGTTAGGATGGATGCAAGTTAGAAGCCTTGGTTGAAAAGATATGTTTTAAAGCTAAGCAGAGGTTAGATTAACATATGAGTGAGACAAATAAATGCATAAAAGAAATGTCAGATACCTACAGGTATTGTCTCTAGTGGCTTGTTGTAGTTGATAATTTTAGAAGTAAGATTCAAGCAATTGAATCTGAGGTACAAAAAATTGGAAAGAACTTTGACATATTTAAAGACAAAGAAGGGAAGCAAAGACTGAGAGTTGGTGAATTGTGAGAAAAATTGATCATTGCACAGAGACAAAGAGATGATGTTATGAAAAATTTATGGCTCCTTAAAGAGATTGTTGAGTTCTAGTTAGATCATCTTTCTTGAATACTTGTTGATGCAGAAGATTGTGAAAGACAGTGCTCATCTATAGATTGGTCATCCTCTTTCACATTGTTGGCCATATTGGAAAGCATATGCACAAGAATGGTTTTTTTTGTATTTGAATGGAAGAAGTTATATCATGTTATCAAAGAAAGGTATAAGAAGGTGTTTCAAGTGAAGAGTGTAATTTTTACTTGAATCTTGAATGTTAAAATTTCTACTTATTTTTTGTTTTGACAAAAGAGAAGAAAAGAAAGGACAAAGGTAAACTGAACAAGATGAGAGAAAGTTGAAGGTTTGAAAGACTTTGTTGGCTGGAAGACTCTGAAAATTGTTTTGGAACCTTTTTTTTACAATTTTTGATGTCACCATGTTTACATAATTTTGGAGCCCTTTGCCATTGATGTCAAAAGGGGAAATATTTGGAAGAGTTTTGAGGGAGATATTTTGAAGATTTCTTGTTTTGGAATTTTGGCACATGTTTCCATCAATGACAAAGGGGGAGATTGTTGAAAGAATGGAAAAGATCAGTTTGCATGTTGTCATTGATGTCATCATGTTGGTCTAGTACTCTAAACCGGTGTGTATAACACGTTTACTTTCTCTGGTGGTTAATTTGGTATTGTGGTCTGAATATGCTCTCTGGTAATCTTCATGGTTTAAGGTTTTATGAAAAGGGTTATAATCACTAGAAGCATGTATGGATGTATTCTCATATGATCATATGATTGGATGATGTGTTGGCATCAGTTTTGGTATTTTCATTTCATTATTGGGTTAATCATGGTTGACCTAATAAGTAGTTAATAATTTAACATATATTGCGGATATATGTGCGACCTATCTTTGGTCCTAGCAGACATAATATTGGATGACACAGTTGAATTTATTTTGGAGAATATTTGTATGAAGTTGATAGTTATCTTTTTTTAAATATGTGTTGCACCGAATTAGGCCAATGCAATTGATGCATGCAAATATATCAAGTATATACACAAGATGGTTTGTAGATGAAAATGAGAGAAAGGAATGTGTGGTGTGCAAGTAGAAGTAAAGATTAGTATATTGTCATGTGAGCAAATATTATGAGAATTAAAGGAATTGAATCAACAATTGTGGTGTCATTCCATTAGTTCACATTTTGGTTATTAACCAATTTTTTTTTCTATAACTTATGAAGGTAGTGAGCCTCTAGTTTGGATAGTGAATCCCTATAAGCAATGATCTTTTGTATCCGAGCAATGAGCCCTCTATCAAAGAGCCTCTTTTGTAACTGGTATTAAAATAACTATATATAGTGAGCTAATCCTCGCCATGGTTTTTCCCTCATTGGGTTTTCCACGTAAAAATCTAATGTTTATGTGTATGTGATTTCATGTTGTCTTCTAGCTCTTCACTATTATATGCATTAAGGTAATTAATGATATTTGTTCAATAAGTTTTAGAAGATATTGATTCAGCCCCCTCTCAGTATCTTGATTATTCAACAGATGTAACAAGAAGCCTATTGTAAATAAGGGTCTATTCACTCACCTTAAATATAAATAAAATCAGATAATATTTTTCTGGTGTATTCAAGAAGAGACTCTAAAATGTGTGTATGATGCATGAATGTGTATGTATTTTATATTGAGGGATGTATTCATATGAAAAGTATTTGATGTAGCATAAGAACATTTATTCATAGAGCCTTGTGTTGAGATGCGATAAACATGACTATGTTATAGGATAAGCGTGGAAAAACATGGTGGCCACTAGGCAAGACATGGGTGGTAATGGTTTTGATAATGGACCAAACAAGACACTAGAGAAAATTCTAGAGCTTCTGAATCAACAAGAGTCTCACATGGATCATATAGAGAAAGAAGTCTGAGTGGCATGTGAGGACAGGGACCTCAATAATGTAGAAGGAAATCAAGGAGATGACAGTCCAAGGGTAGGGCCACAAGGGCAAATTGAGCTTGGGAAAGAACTCAAAAGAGTAGCACCACCCATATTCGATGGTTACGCTATCAAAGAAATATTTGAGGCTTAGATTATAGAAATGTGAAAATACTTTGGGCTCTATAGCCTTTCTAAACAATTCAAGGTGACATGGGCTATATATCAGCTCTTAGGTTAAGGAGAAACTTCGTGGGATAATGAGAAGTTAGAACAAAATTTTCATCCTGCTGAGATCACTTGGGAAATCTTCGTCCAAGATTTTAGGAAGAGATGGTTACCGCAAATTTTCTTTGAGAAGAAAGTGATGGAATTTAAGAACTTAACCTAGGGAAATATGACTATGATTTAGTATTGGGAAAATTTCACAAACCTATTGAAGTATGTGACCCAGTATCAGGGAGATGAACGGTTTTGTATCCAAAAATTTATAATGGGACTAGGCCTCACATAGGAACTATAGTAGATATGCATGAACCTCAAACCATGAATGAAGTCTCCCAAAAAGGCACCAAATAGTAACAAAATCTGCAACAACTATCCAATATTTACAATGATTCAAATTCAAGTCATGGTATGGGAAGAGGAAATTCCATAAGGGATACAAGATTCATCAGATCTGCAATCTCAAGAGGGAAAGTGAGTCACAAGAGAAGGGTGAAGATGGTAATGGTGGAAATCACAAGAAATCAAACAAAGGCAAGGGTAAGGATGATCATACGTAGAAAGGCTTTAGACTGGACAAGCCAAGAGGTTTCAAAGGGAATCGAGATGGATGTTATACTCTTGGATGCAATAATTAAGACTTGAATTGTCCTCAATGGTCTAAGTCATGAAAGGAAGGAAGCTATTAGTAGACTCAACATCACCAGATCCACATTGCAGTAGACAATAGGCAGGAAAAGTATCAGGTTTCGCCAATTTAGTTGATGGGTAAGATCTATGGACAAACTGTCTCTATCTTATTTGATACTAGAGCTACTAAATTTTTTATAGATCCTATAATAATATCAAAGATACCTATTAGACTTGGATACATGGAAAATTCATGGATGGTCTAGTATGGTAATCGAGTAGAGTGGAGGGTAGACACCTATCTCTTTTACAATGAGTTAGAACTACCAACCTTTCTGTGGACATGAAAATCTGCAAATGGTTAGCACAATGACAAAACAACATAAACATAAATTCCTATCCCTATGAGATAATACTTCATGATTCAAATGAAACCAAACAACAAAATTAAACAAAGCATCTAAACCATGAAATAAACCTATTCCATAGTGGATTGGTGCAACTTAGTTGTGTAGAAAGCTGCCCTTTCCCAATCCTTGATAAGCAAGATTGCCAAATGATGAACAAGATTGATTCTCAAGTGAAGAGAATAACCTTGCAATGAGAATGAGTTATTGCTAAGCAAATGGTGTTGTGATGAGCAAGATTGATTCTCAAATGAAGAGAGTAAGCTTGCAATGAGTAACTGTTATGTGTTGTGGATGGATGATTTGTGTTGAAATGCTTTGCATTTTATAGATTCAAGATTAGGAAGAGTGAAAGATTTTGATGAATGTGGGATAATTCACAAACCAATGAAAAGATGACACTTGTCAAGCTATGAGAGGGTGAGGAATGTGCAAGTCTTGGCCAATGTGCCAATTTGAAATTCAAATTTGGATGAAATGGCATGCTTAGGGGGGATGAAAGGTGCAATAAATGCCATGTTTGACTTGTACAAATAGCATTTAAAACCTTGTTGGAAGGGACAAGTCCCTTTTGGGGGGAAGATTCAAATTGGAAGAATATTCCATTTTGATGCCATTTTGAATGTAATTAGAGGAAATAATAAATCAAATAAATGATTTATTGGTGCAAGTAGGTGGGTTAGTTAAGAGTTTGGATTTGACTCTAGTTGAGTCAAAAGCTAGAGAATGATAATCATGATTAGAAGTTAATTAATTTAGATTAATTAACTTAGGGGTTCTTAGGGATTTGACATTTGATTAAATCAAATGAGAAGAACATAAGGATTAAATAATTTGATTTATTTAATAAACCTTAGGAAATTAATCAATAAATTGCTTTAATTGATTAATACAAGAAATGAATGTTAATTTGTATGATGCATGATTGTTATTTTTGCATGTCTACATTTTGCCCCTCTTTGAAGCAATGTACTTGTTGCATTGGTTCAAAGAATGTTGTTTCCAATATTGAAATTAAAAAAATTCTGATTTTTTGGATGCCCTAGCAACAAAAAATATGCTAGTACATTGCCCCCTCGAGAGATCGAGCGAAAAGATTCGATTTGAGGTGGATCTCACGATAAAGAGGTTCAAAAATGGATGTATGGATGACGAGACTATATGATAATGGTGATGTAAATGAGATGTTTGGAAGATGCTTAGAATAACAAATCTATATTATCCTAAACAACTTATATGATTATGAAAATGAGATGTTCGGAAGATGCTTAGAATAACAAATCTATATTATCCTAAACAACTTATATGATTATGAAAATGAGATGAGAAATGAATGTGATGGATGCTTGTTGTCCTGATATGATGGTATGATATGATTATGCAAGATGAGAGTGCAAATGCAGGATGGATGCATTGTTAGTGCGAAAAGGATAGAAGAATGAGAGGGATAAACCCTTAAATCCAAGAAGATGTAGAAGTCCAACAAGTCTATTAGTCTCAGACTTTATTGGACATGATAATGAATGATGATGATGTGTTGCTTATCCAGGGATGGGAAAGAGCGTACCTTTCTTTATGTTTGATAACACACGTAGGTGCGATGCATCAAGGTATTAAGAACCAAGATGGCGTGGTGCCTAGTGTGATGGAATTTGACTCGACAATTAGATAGGAGTACTCTTGTTCACACTTGACAAACATAACCTTATTCAGAATGCAGTTCAGATATTCTAGACATCTCGGGCCAAAACATAAGAAGGCAAGCCTTCTTATGTGGTCAACAAGATACCTAAAACATCCTTCCTACAAACAAAACAAAATATGCATGATGAATTTATTTTACAAGAATATCAAACAAGCATAACAGATAAAAAGATAATGATCATTGCCCCATTCCTTTCTCTCTAAACCTATTTTGTTTAGGCATCATTGAGAGGTCCTTGGAATGAGCGCAAAATAAGATAAGTGAAAAAGACCAAAATAAAGTAAACAAACAAGCTAATGTTCTTCGTATCGCTAGCCAAGACTAATTACTGTGAGGTACCTGATGCTTATGTCCATCGTAGGAAAGCTTCATCCTAGGACATGTAGTGATCAGGGTTCTGGTGGGACTGATTGGGTGATAAGCTATTGATACTCCGAGTTGATGAACTTGCTGACTTATTGACTTAGACCTTCAAGACTTTGACGATTAGGCACTCACTTTAGAACCTCCTAAACTTGCTTCTGACTAACTCACCAAAGGGTGAAAGCGATGATGATTTATTATGAGTGATGACAATCACGGGTGAAAGCGAGATGAAACGGATGCACCATTTTGGTTTTTTCAAATGTTTTGAGGCTGTTTTTGGAATTTTGAGATGTTTTACAAATGTTTTTAGTATTTTCAATATTTTTCAATGTTTTTGGTATTTTAAAGATTTTTCAATGTTTTTGGTATTTTCAAGATTTTACGACGAACAGACTAACTTAAAGACCTATCCTAGGGGTCTCAGGAGCTGATCCATAGATTAGCCTTGCCTACATTATATACGCAGAGACCACGTAGTTCGACTGGTGGTGGACTAACTTGATGATAATATGGACAAATGGATTGCCATTTTATTGCCTAAAGGACTGACTTAAGATGTAGACTAGATGGGCAAACGGATTGCCAATGCGACAGACGCCTAAAGGACTGACCTAACCATCTCGAGGGATGATCAAAGATCAACCTTGCCTATGTTCAAGCTCAGAGACGACGTAGTTCAACAAGGTGAAAGACCGACAAGACTAAATGATGAATTTTTTGAAAAATTTTCTAATATTTCGACATGTTTTTGGATTTTCTGATGAATTTTTGAATGTTTTGGATTTTTGAAAGATTTGGATGTTTTTGGATTTTCTGATGAATTTTTGAATGTTTTTGGTTTTTTCGCATGATTTTGACAATTTGGATATGGATATGTGATGATATCAGTGCTTTGTTTTGGATTTCGTTGAAAACCAAGCTTAATGTTGATCAATCGGATTGATGGATTGATAGTTTGAAAAAAGTGATAATGCACTTGTAAATTCCAGGAAGTTGTGTTATCCCAGAGTAAACTCGTACAAAAAGGATAATTTGGCTAGGTGTGTTAAGCCAAACAAGGTGATTATGGATTTGATAATTTGGCTAAGTGTGTTAAGCCAAACAAGATGATAATGAACTTGTAAAGCCAAGGAAGTTGTGTTATCCTAGAGTAAACTCGTGCACAAGATGATAGTTTGACTAAGTGTGTTAAGTCAAACAAGATGATGATTGATTGGATTCGATTGATCAAGATCGATGAAGCTTGGTTTGGAACAAAGTTGTTTTGATGATTTTTTGTGACATTGAAGTACACATTAGATGCAACTGATATGGATTGCTCAGATTGATGTTCGACAAAAGATAACGCTTGATGATGAACGTCTTCCTGTCAAAATATGCCATGGGCTAGTGATTTGGATTTGTGTTCACAAATGATTTGACCAAGTTGATTTTACGTTTTCCAATGTTCGGATCACTTCATAAGTTGGATGATATACATCAAGATTTATTCTTGAAACAAGATGTAAATATCTGCCCCCAGTGTCTAGCAATGTTTGAACGACCAAGGGTAGATTCTTGGATGAATGGATATGAATTATCTTACGATAAGATAAGTTGTTCAAATAGAGGATTCTCATTCGGATAATGCTTCAATGCTCAGATAGCGTTGGATAGGATGGGATCAATGAAAATGACCCATATCAAGATGTTTACCATAAACAAGTGTAAAGTGTGCTCCAAAATTCTCCAAGATCAAGATAACTTGGAGTATGGATGTAGATGGAAAATGGATTGGATAAACGGTTCATGGATGAATGGATGATATGGATGGAATGTTGGCTTCATTATGGATGCGATAAGATGCTTTCTTTTGAACTGGCACACGTAGATGCTCAATTCTACACATGACGCTTGTTTGCCAGGTTTTCATCATGGTACTTGTCCAAAGCACCACCGAAATGGTTTTCGCTGGAGGACGATTTTTTTCTTTACTATTTTCAATCCTTTTTCTGATTTTTTTTTGGATTTTTTTGATCTTTTGATTTTTTTTGTTGTCACCAAGATGCCTGTTTGCCAGGTTTTCATCAAGGTAACCATTTTTTCAAGACATTTTCTGATTGTTTTTTGTATTTTCTGAGAGATTTTAAGTTGATGCTGAACCACCTGGTGGTGCTGATGTTGATGCTTCTGTCATAATGTACCATCCATATCTTGCTTGAAGAAGTTGTTTTTCCAAGATACGTGCACTTGAATGCAACTTTTGAGAAATTTGTTCTGCTTTTCCAATACCAGAGTTAACTTTGTCTTTGTGTGCCCATCGTGATAGAGTGCCTTCTGAATCCTTATGATGAAGGGTCATTACCAACACATGGTCAATGTGTGAATTGGATATCATGCGTGGAGGCATGGATGGAGTGTGTTTAGGAGTAAAATATGGATTCGTTGATAGTTTGGAACCTTTGACTCTCCAAACTTGGGAAGATGAGTGATTATGGATGGATACGGAAGTGTATGTGGAATTAGGACCAACTACTTGATACACTTTGTATGTCACTTGAGAAGCATGTTTTCGCTTTTGGCGACATCTTTGATGGATACTTTTCCCTTTTTTATTTTTCCCCATAGTTTCTTTGACTAATGGAGTTTGATAGGGATAATTTTTCTTTGTATTTTTTGGTATCCATATGTACTTGATTTGTCCAATATGCTTCTTAGCTTCTTTTTCTTTGATAACATTCTTCATGCTTCGATTCAAGTCTTTCTTTTGATGTTGGTCCCAATTCGTGGATGGGGTGATGGGTGGATGAAGATTCATGGCAGGGCGGGTTGTAGCATTGGCATTGGTTTCATCATAAGGATCCTTCGTGTTCCTTATGTTGACATTTGCTTGAGACGAAGTTGCCCCCAGTTTGGTGATAATATTACTGATATGTTGAGATCCCTTGATTATTGAATAACCAAGGCCTTGACGCTTAGGATTTCCAAAAATCTGCACTGGTTCTAGGATACCCTGTTCCTGTAGGCCTAGTCCTCTACCTTGATAATTCATTTGTTGAAAAAACTTATTTGCAATAGGATATGATTTACCTTGGAAACAAGGTGTTTCTCCTTCTCTGCTCTATGGCGGATCTTCAAATGTCATAGCTCTTTCATTGATAAGATGATTTTCCATTACAAAGGTGAGTGATCCAAGTTTATAAGTGATAGGATCTTCCATAAGTGGGATGAATGCCTGATTGATATCTTCAACTTGATCTTGTGACATATCAGATTGTAGTGCTTCTTCAAGAAGTGTTGATGCTTCACTATCTACACAAAAGTCTTCCTCGTGACTCACTTCATAGGATGTTTCTAATTCATGACTTATGTACAAGCCTTCTTCATGATCCATTTTTGATATGTCCCTGCATTTCTCTACATCTTGATCATGTGTACAAATTTTAAGAGTAGGAGACTCTTGTTCCTCAGTAAAAGTATGAGACTCTTGTTTTGAATGAAGATCATCTACAGGTTCATCCAAAGAAAGCATCTCATGGGTAGATGGAAGAGTATGTGCTATGCAGATATGGTCATCATTTGCAACATCTTGTATAGATATGAGAGTGTCCATTATATCGTTGTAGTAGCTTGGAGATACAAATTCTCGATCTTGAGTGATTTTAGAATTGCTTTCAACATGCTTTGGATCAAGTTCTTGACATGGGTCAATTTCAAAGAATGGATTTCTTTCTTGGATATCTTCATTAGGCATAGGAATATTCTCAAATTTCATGAGGTCAAAGGATGGCCATATGTTTTGGAGAGGATCATTGCTAGACCTTGGTGAAAGATGTTGATCATGCTTTGGAACAAATTCTTGAGATATGTCTTGTAACTCATTAGGTAATGTAGAGACATTTTCAACATTGTCATTAGTTGAAGGATCACAAATTATATGATCAAATAATGTTAACTCTCCTTTGAATGGATCATTGTTAGACATCGTTGGTGAGTTTTGATCATGATTGAAAAGTGGCTTTTGGGGTGTGATGATTTGATCATTGAATGAGATGGGAACATCTTCAATGTGTTCATTGATGGATAGGTCTTGATCATTGTTTTCAACAATTGTGGGAGAGAGATTACTAATGTCTTCAACTATATGATCAAGTGATGTTGATATTTCTTGAGTTTGATCATTGTTGGGCATCGTTGGTGAGTTTTGATCATAATTGAAAAGTAGCTCTTGGTGTATGTTGATTTGATCATTGGTCAAGGTTGAAACATCTTCAAAGTGCTTATTGATAGATTGATCTTGATTTTTGATTTCAACAATTGTGGTGAGAATCTGTTGCAAGCTCTATTGTGGGAGTAAGGCGTGCGTTTTCTGCTGAGCCAACAACGCTTGTTGTTCGTCATGTTGTTTTTGTGCCAACAAAGCTTTTTGTTGGGCTCTTTATTGTGCTACTTCTTCTTGGATTGATTGCAATAGTGTGTAGAATTCTGTTTGTGCCTGCGCTTGTTGGGCTACTTGAGCCGCTTGTGCTTGCTGAGCAACTAGCTGTGTAGCTTGTTGGGCTTGGAGTGCCTTTTTGCGGGAAGCTTCTTGCAACATGATGGAGAATGAATTGGTCATGTTGTGTTTTTGGCGGTGGTGGTGGTGGTGGTGGAATGGGAATGGTGTTGATTGTTGGGGTTGCTTGGATGGTTGCCATCTATTGTTGCGATATCGATGGAAAAATGGGATGATTTTGTATAATGTTTTGATTTGGCATGATAGATTGAAATTGAACATTGTTGTGGTCTAGAATCATATTGCTTGGATTTAGGTAACTTTGATTTTGCATGGCGTTACCTTGTCTTGAATCAACATATGGAGTTGCCAATATATTGCAAGGATTTTGAACAACATTAGGGGGATTTGAAAACATGTTGACCCCAAAGTTTACCAAGTTTGGACTTGAAATGG
This sequence comes from Sequoiadendron giganteum, assembly GCA_007115665.2. NCBI lineage: Eukaryota > Viridiplantae > Streptophyta > Pinopsida > Cupressales > Cupressaceae > Sequoiadendron > Sequoiadendron giganteum. Next base: position 748,720,468 of record CM021102.1, on the reverse strand, counting down.
TCATGTTTGGTAAAGTTGCACTTGGTATGTATGGATTTTGTGGGATAATGTTGTTTGGAAAACTCATGCATTGAGCGTTTGGTTGATAGATTTGCAGATTTGGACTTGGATTTAAATCTATCATTGGGAAAGGTGTTCCAAACTCCAGATTGGGTATGCTCACATTCGTTGTACCATTGATGTTTGTATGAGATAATGCTCCCATGTATGCATTGTACAAGCTTTGGAAATCAAATGGTATTGCAAGGCTCAGATAGTTTGGTTGAATCGAATTGCTCATGATGGATGGATCAAATTTATATTCCATGCTCCTCTTGTGTTGAGATCGAGTTTGAACCATAAAATGAAGATCAATTTTCAAGAATGTAAGAGATGAACCTCTAATTCTTTAAATCGGTCTAAACCTTAAGGTCAAAGAAGTGAAGAACTAGGATAATTGAAGGATCAAAGCGATGATGAGAATGAGATAAACGAAAGATGAGTTATATGGATGAATGGAACTCTTCAAGAAACTTTGAGGGAAATGCTAAACGTTTTAGGACTTTGATTGATCATGATTGGATTGATGGTTTGACTAGATGTGTTAAGTCAAACAAAAGTGATGAACTTGTAAACCCTAGGAAGTTGTTTTATCCAAGAGAGAACTTGTGTATAGGATGATGGTTTGACTAGTTGTGTTAATTCAAACAAAGAGTGATTTGATTTCGCCTAGGAGTTTAGCATAATAGATGACAAAAATTCCAAGAGTTGTTGGTGAGATGGAAATTTGACTTATTTTGATGGTTGAAAAGATGGATGAAAGTGATGGGATTTGATCCTAGACTTGACCTAGATGACACTTCTGCTTACAAGACCTCGGTGTTGAAGAACACGCTATATTCTGAGCTCGAAAAGTCTCTTAAGATGCTCCTCACTAGCTTTCACACTAAGCTTTTTGAACTTTGGTTTTGGGATTTTGATCATGTTAGAAAACACATGTGTAATCAAATTTGTCTTTTATCTTGTCTTAGTGAATCCTTTTTACCAAAATCACTTGCTTGATTATGTTTTCAAACTGAATGTCTAATGTCCCACTTTTGTTTTCATCCCACAAGGTCCATTATGTGGAAATCAAGGAAATTAGGGCAAAAGTTTCCTAGGTTTATCCTTAGTGAAAACAAATGATGATAGAATTCGAGCACTTAGAAACCTCTAAGGATATGATCCCTAGGGAAAGCAAGAGTGCTTAAATTCATCAAGGATATTTGTTTCCTCAAAGGTGTTTGAAATTTGAGGCTCTTGTGAATGTTTGTTTTTCAAATGTTTCCAAGATCAAGCAATGTATTTTTTCCAAGCACTTTCACACTCCTAGGTTGATGAGACAATACCTTGTTGGGTTCCCAATTGGATAAATCCAGCTGCGCATATCTTGTGCAAATGGCTAAATGCTTGACCACACTGGCTCCCCTCCACGACACTCACTTATTTGGGTCAGCCAAGCATTAGTACCCATGAATCTCCCATGGCATACTTTCCATTTCTACAACAAGACCGCATGTTATGTGGGGTGGCTTCAAAGGACATGACCTTTTGCACCAACAAGATAGACAAGGTTTTGGCCTTTTTCTAAACAAAGGGTTCTAATTCGGGCATTCCGTTCATGGGGGATTATCCAACATCGGCGAGAGTCCATTGCTGTCCATCTCGTCAGAATAATCCTCGTGATATTGGCCTTTGTTCCAATATCCACACTTATATACCGGTTGGAAGTCACTTGGCTTTAGCGTGTTCCCGGTTGGGTCGTTCCCTTGGGTGATTACTTTTTCCCACAAGGCAGGCCCTCTAAGATAAACAAAAGTGAGCTAACATATCCTGTTGTTTACACAACCTTTGTTGAAAAACAAAGGGGAAAACCTCTGCAATATGTCGTGCTCACACTCGCATGTTTTGTTCAATTTTAAGTCCCAAATCAAAGTGTGAAGGCAATCTTTTTGACAAGTTAATATCACCAAAATGTTTTTGATTCTCAAGATCACTGTGAAGCACGAGAGAAGCGCATACGCATTTTAAGTGATGTTAATTTGTGAAAAGGATTACAAAACATGGCAAACAGTTGTTCATTTTAAGTCCCACAAAGCAGTGATGAGTTCATTTTAAAAGCACCAAATGAAATGTGAAATTTGCCTTGTCCAATTTTAGGTCCAAATTGAAATCTAGTGAGTTTGTAGGTTCAATTTTAACCAACTTTTGAAAATAAATCCTATTAATGATTGATTTTAGATTCAAATTGAAAAGTGACTTGGTGTAAAATAGAAAACAAAAGTAGTAATTAAAGCCCTAGGATATTACAATAAGCATTAAAAAATGCTTTTTCAAGTCGAACGCCCAATATTTGAACTTAAATCCGCTTGCCTTCGTTCAATTTCAATAATGAACTCCAACGCTACCCCTGGAAATAGTACAAAGTTATTAGAAATAAGAATTTTTGATATGTCAAAGAATCAAACATAATGAATCCATTTACAAAGAATCAATAATCAAATAAAAGAGTATTCTTTGGGAATTCTTGATGATATAGATAATTATGCTTGATCCCTTCAAGAATTGGATAGGAAAAGTTTAAATTCAGTCCATAATAAAGTTTTCTTAGATCTATCGCATCCTCAAATCATAAAGCCACAAAAAGTACTCCTTTGACAGTGCCAACTACAAATATTGAATCACACCATTAAATCATACCATGTCTCCAACTAACGGATATTAAATCACATTGTTAAATACAAAGACACTTAAATATAAAATATGGTAGATGCCTATGATTGACAAATAGAATAAAGACTAAAAGGGTGCTCTAGTTGTGTACTTTCACACATCTTTTAAGACACAAAGAAATAAATTTGATAGAACAAGCAATGTCAATTTCCGCCTTTGTTAATACATCCACTATATGCAACCAAGCATTAATTATAGAAACAACAATGTTAATGAGATAAACACCAGTCATAACTTGTGGTATAAGTATTTATAAAAGACAAAGCCATGGGATTTAGTCAAACACAATGGAAGATATTGATTCTTATTGTCCTTTCATTTCCATAAGCTGCAACCTTCCAATCTTTCACTTCTCTAGTTTTATGATCTGCAATCTTTGGATTTCCCTGCTTGCCGTGTGGTACAAGACACAATATCTAGTGTTAGTTTAATGCATGATAGACTAGAAACATGACCGACTTCAATTGACAAATTAAATTTTGTCATAGAATGCTTTAAATGCTGTCACAGGTTTCTTAAGAAAAGCATACTACTCTCTTTACCTTGCCTTTTTAGTCGCTCTCACCTTTCTAATCTCTAACATGAGTAGATGAGGTTTCATGGACAACTTAAATGCCTGATTGAAATTCACAGATTTGAAAAGATTGCATGCTGATTTCGAAATATGACTTAACTCACACAAAGTGTAGCTCAACTGACAGGGACACTTTGCAGATTTAAAATTGAAGGCACGAATTGATAGACCAGCGATGTATCAGATGTACAAAAGACATTCTAAGAAGGCATGACAGATGGTAGAATTTATGTAGAGAATTCTTTAATCATGTCAAGCTTTAGTCTTCTGCTGGTAAAGAAGATAGAGGCCAGCATCTCAAATTTGTAGATTTGGAGTTAAGCCTAACCGTGACTTCCTTGCTTACTTCACATAAGCCGCGTCAATATATCACATGAGACAATTCGCATAAAGGATATTTATTAAAAATGCTTTAGAAACTTTCAAGCAAATGCAACTAGCAAGTGTAAAGCATCACTTTCATAACCTTTTATCAGCATCATCTCTGGATTTTTTTGTGCAATGCGTGAAAGCATAGATAAGGCACGTGAACTATCTGATAGTGCAGTAGCATGGAGAAGTCTATGAAATCTGCATACTCATAAAACAGGTAAGTAAGAAGTGGTTGGTCTCTAAGTCGCGCCCAATGCACTGTGGAAATTTTAAAAAAAAGGATAAAGACACCTCTTAATTGCAACCACTAACCAGTCAATCACCTACGCAACAACAAATAAAGTGAAAATATTTCTATTGCTGTCAATTTATGAGTACAGAAGTGACTACAGGCATTCGACAGACATAAGTAAGGGAACACATCCCTATGAGTAAGGTGGGCATTGAACTTAGCACGCATGTAAATGCTTTAAAAAGCTTTTAGATCAATTCCTTTGACAGGCACGCCTTAGAGACATTTAGGAATGGTGGGCCTACCATCATTCGATCATGTACTAATACAACTTCTCTAATGCATAACTCATTTCAACTTATTGGAACTCAATCTATTTCCCTGGGATTGAAAACATCTATTCAATTAGATACATCATAGGGAAAGCAGTATATAGGCACATAAAATGTAAATGCAGATCAGCAACAAAGGCAACTAGTGGTGCAGCAGGACTGGCGAGATGACATCTCAGAGTAGCAGAAGCAAAGAGAGATGACTACCCATAAGTGGCAAGAGGAAAGAAAGAAGCATAAACAATTGATTGAGGAACAAAAGCAGCAGAAGAAAGCTAAAAACGAAGATGAGAGAGCTAGTCCACATGGGTTCGTGGTTGGGAACTGACCACTCCATCAGTTGCTAATATGGAGATGTCTAAGTCTACTCAAGATATTCACGAAGAAGGCAGCCAGGTGCCTGAGATGGCTTGTAGTTCAGATTCTCAACAAGAGCAGTCAAACGTGTCTGACAATGTTCAATTCCCAGTGTGAGTTTTCATTTCTTTAACTTGGCGAGCTGCTACCAGACACTCAGAATAAAGTAACCATTTGCAGCTGAAAATACATAGCTTTTGAAGCATGGAGTGGATGACAAGTGAAATACCAACTGAATTGCAGCTGTATGAGATTTAAACAAAATGTGGCATTCCGAAATTGTTTATATGCTTTCAAAAAAAAAATTCACTACAGAACATGAAAAAGAACTAATGTATGTATGCTTTTCAAACTGCATTATTATGCATTAATTCAACAAAGGCTTTCAAACTATTATTCAAAAAATAGAGACATTTCGATGGACTGATTATCAAGTGTTTTGATTAAGAGAAAATCACAAAACTCCATAATGCATTAAACGAAATTAGAAGCCTGAACCATAGGATCTACAGTCCTATTTTATGTGACAGAAAGCATATTGAAGTCAGCAAATACCAACATAATCTACTCCTTTTCCACCTTATATTTTATGTGACAGAAAACATATTGAAGTCAACAAATATCAATATTGAAGCCCTCCTTCTAGCACCATTTTGTGGACATGAAAATCTGCAAATGGTTAGCACAATGACAAAACAACATAAATAGAAATTCCTATCCCTATGAGATAATACTTCATGATTCAAATGCAACCAAACAACAAAATTAAACAAAGCATCTAAACCATGAAATAAACCTATCCCATAGTGGATTGGTGCAACTTAGTTGTGTAGAAAGCTGCCCTTTCCCAATCCTTGATAAGCAAGATTGCCAAATGATGAACAAGATTGATTCTCAAGTGAAGAGAATAACCTTGCAATGAGAATGAGTTATTGCTAAGCAAATGGTGTTGTGATGAGCAAGATTGATTCTCAAATGAAGAGAGTAAGCTTGCAATGAGTAACTGTTATGTGTTGTGGATGGATGATTTGTGTTGAAATGCTTTGCATTTTATAGATTCAAGATTAGGAAGAGTGAAAGATTTTGATGAATGTGGGATAATTCACAAACCAATGAAAAGATGACACTTGTCAAGCTATGAGAGGGTGAGGAATGTGCAAGTCTTGGCCAATGTGCCAATTTGAAATTCAAATTTGGATGAAATGGCATGCTTAGGGGGGATGAAAGGTGCAATAAATGCCATGTTTGACTTGTACAAATAGCATTTAAAACCTTGTTGGAAGGGACAAGTCCCTTTTGGGGGGAAGATTCAAATTGGAAGAATATTCCATTTTGATGCCATTTTGAATGTAATTAGAGGAAATAATAAATCAAATAAATGATTTATTGGTGCAAGTAGGTGGGTTAGTTAAGAGTTTGGATTTGACTCTAGTTGAGTCAAAAGCTAGAGAATGATAATCATGATTAGAAGTTAATTAATCTAGATTAATTAACTTAGGGGTTCTTAGGGATTTGAAATTTGATTAAATCAAATGAGAAGAACATAAGGATTAAATAATTTGATTTATTTAATGAACCTTAGGAAATTAATCAATAAATTGCTTTAATTGATTAATACAAGAAATGAATGTTAATTTGTGTGACGCATGATTGTTATTTTTGCATGTCTACACTTTCAAACTCGGGTCAACTTGTATTTGGAACCCTTAGGCTCATATGATGTAATTTTGGGAATAAATTGGTTAATCAAGCATAAGGCTATACTGAATTGTGAGGATAAGGTGGTCATCTATCTAGATGATTATGGAATCCTAGTTGAGGTTTGTGGAATGTAGAGACCCTTAGAGCTTAGATAGATTTTTGTGATGCAGCTCAAGAAGGCTCATCGAAAGGGTGTGCAATTTATGTGGTGCGTGTTAGTAATCCTAACAATAAGGATTTGTACTTAGATTACTATCCTATTCTTAAGGAGCTCCAAGATGTATTCCCTGATGAACTTACAGAGTTTCCTCCAAATCGAGAATTCAAATTTTCTATCGGCCTAGTTGTAGGAGCTAAGCCTCAATCCAAGGCACCTTATCGAATGAACACCATAGAACTCTATGAGTTGAAAGCCTAACTAATGGAAGTTTTTGGATACGAGACTCATAAGACCTAGTGTGTCTCCTTGGGGAGCGTTGGTTATTTTTGTGAAAAAGAAGGATGGAACTTTGCATCTACGTATAGACTATTAGATGTTGAGCAAGATTACCATCAAGAACTAGTATGCACTCCCAAGGATTGATGAACCATTTGATCAAATGAAGGGAGCAAAGGTGTTCTCCAAGATTGATCTCATGTTAGGGTACCATCAATTAAGGATTAAGGAAGAATATATTCCAAATATTGCATTTAGAACTTGATATGGACACTATGAGTTCATAGTGGTACTTTTTGGTTTGAATAATGCACCAACAACCTTTATGAACCTTATGAATAGTGTATTCAAAGACTCCTTGGATGAATTTGTTTTGATTTTCATTGATGAAATTATAGTCTACTCAAAGACTGTCAAAGAGAATGATAGACATTGAGGATAGTTTATTAGTGACTAAGAGAAAGGAAACTCTTTGGAAATGTTCCCAAGTATTCATTCTATTAGGATAGAGTGCACTATCTAGGCCATATCATTTGAACTTAAGGAGTCTCTATAAACCCAGAGATGATCAAGGCAATCATGGAATGACCAATTCCTTAGAATGTGTTGGAAGTGCATAGCTTCATGGGCCTCGTAGGATACTATACAAATTTTGTGCAAGGGTTCTCCCAGATTTCATATCCAATTACCTCACTCCAAAGGAAGGGAACGCGGTTTGAATTGACCAAGAATTTTAAGTAGACATTCCAACTCTTGAAGGAAAGGCTCATGACAACACCAATGTTGACTATACTTGATCCTAATAGGAGATTCATAGTAATTGTAGATGCTTTAGGATAGGGATTTGGAGAAGTATTAATGCAAGAAAAACAAGTGGTAGCATATGAATCAAGGAAGCTCAAGCAACACAAAGTGAACTATGGACCTCATGATTTATAATTGGAAGCCATAGTTCATTCCATACAGATGTGGAGGCATTATCTTTTGGGAAAACTATTTGAACTCAAGATACACCACTTAGGATTGAGATACATATTTACCCAACCAAACCTTAATGTGTGGAAGAGAAGGTGGTTGGGATTTTTTAGTGAGTGTGACTTTAAAATTGAATATATTAAAGGGAAAGAGAATAGAGTGGTTGATGCTCTTAGTAGATGAAGACATATGAAATCCATGATCTCAACAAGGTTTAACTTGAGACAGTAGGTAATTTAGAATCTACTAGGGGATGAGCACTATGAGAGAGTGAAGAGTGTCCTAGTAGTAAATCCTTTAGATCATCGGTTCAAAGGGTATGAGATCAAATTGGATGATATTTTCATATACCAGAGAAGAATAATTATTCCTAACTCTAGAGAGCTGAGAAAGTTGGTTTTAAAAGAAGTTCACAATGCACCTTATTCAAGATACACTATAGTATCCATGATGATCGCAGAGTTGAAAACTTTGAATTTTTGGCCTTAACTTGGGATGGATATAGTTGAGTACGCAGATAGATGCTTGGAGTGCTAGCGAGTCAAGGTTGAGCATGCACTCCCACTTGACTTATTGTATCCTCATGACATACCTGAGTATAAATTGCAGGTGATCAATATAGATTTTGTATAGGGGTTTCCATTCAGAAAGAATAAGCATAATGTTATCTTGGTCATGATTGATAAGTTGACTAATGTTACACACATCATTCTGAGAAACCTTAAGGATGGATTATTGACCTTTACCAAGAAATTTGTCCTGAAGATCTTCTTCATACATGGAGTGCCAGAGAATATCATTTTTGATAGGGACATTCGGATGACCTCAAGGTTTTGGATGACTTTGAATGCTGCATTGGAAAGAAAATTGAATCTCAGCTTGGCTTATCATACTTAGAATGATGGGCAGATAAAGAGGGTGAATCAGGTATTTGAAGACCTCCTTTGAATGTATTGTATGGACTAACAGTATAGGTGAGAAGAATATTTTCTTTTGGTAGATTTATCTTACAATAAATCCTATCATACATCCTTAGGCATGGCACCATTTGAAGCCTTATATGGACAAAAGTGTTATATCCCCATTAGTTGGGATAAATTGGAGGACAAGATCATATTAGGAAATGGAATCACAAATTAGGGTCATTAAGAGTAGATTGAAAGAGGCAGTAGACTAATAGAAGAGTTATGTCGACAACAACTGAACTCTAAGATGGTTCACAATAGGGGATAAAGTTTTCTTGAGAGTTAAACCTCATAAAAGTTCTATTTCTTTAAGGAAATCTTCCAATTTTCCCCAAGATATGTGGGACTATTTGAATTCTTAGAAGTGATTAGCCAAGTTTCTTATAGAATAGCTTTACCACTTGCTCTAGCTCAACTTCATAATGTGTTTCATGTTTCCTTGCATAATCCATATCATCCTAATGTGACTCATGTGCTTGATTGGCAATCATTATAGGTACGTGATCTAGGAGTGGTGCTAGTGGATCCCATTATAATCCTTGATAGACACAATGTTAAGTTGCAGAGAAAAGATATTGCTTAGTTTAAGGTCCAATGGAACCAATACTTAGAAGAAAGTGCTACTTAAGAGGATGTGAAAGAAATAGAATGCTCCTTTCCACATTTACTTTCTTGAGAAGGAAACTTCAATAAGTTTGTTTGAAATTTTTTGGATTAAGATACTATGATATTTCATTCTTTGAAATTTTGATGCTCAAATAGACATATATTTATGATATGATGTTGGAATAGACATATTTTTGATGTGATGTTGAAATAGACATTTTTTTTTATGTGATGTTGAAATAAACATATCTATTATGATGTGATGTTGAATAGACATATATATTTCTGATGTGTTGTTAAAAAGGATATGTATGTTCAAATTTGATATGATGTTCTTTTATTTTAACTTACAAGACATCAAGAGGATGTCTCTTCCAAGAGGGGAAGGATGTTATAACCCAATTTTATTGCATATTTATTATAATTGGTAAATTGAATCATCAAATAAATTCAATAATATTAAATGGAGATCTTGGATTTTCAAAAATTTAATGAAAGAAGTTGATTGATGTTGACTTTGCAAAATTTTGGAAATTATTTTATATGTTACCAAGAATTGAACATCACTAATAAATTTGCAAGTGCAAGTGTGTGTATTTGTAGGGTAACAGGTTGAAGGAGAGAAGACGGTTGAAGTGGGATTGTTTAACCCGATCGAATGGTAAGCCAGTTGGATTCTAGGTGCACACACCACAAATGGCATGATGACTTGCATTTGAATTAATTTCCATATATAAGAGAAGAAAATTACTTGACTGGAATTGTCTCTATTGTTAAAATTAATGGCTTGTAGATTAAATTGTCTACTTAGACTCTGTGTTTGAAAGAAAAATGAAAGTTAGTATTGAAAAGAATAATCAAAAGAAAAGATAAGAGACTCCATTATGTGGAAATTGAGTGATTTTTTTTCTTTTTTTAGTTGATGTAAATGGATGCTCGAGATGAAATTAAAGTTCCTTATTTTAATTAAATGATATATATGGAACTTATAAGCCATTCCAAAAAAAACTTATACATGAATGCATATATATAAATATACATACATATATACATGTATGTAAATAAATTCAAATACATATATATATATATATATATGTGTGTGTGTGTGTGTATAAATATATATTACCTGATAAATATGAATGAAATCAAACAAATAAAAAAGATATAAATATATATGTATATATATTATATATTATATATTATATATTATATATACATACATATACATATAAATGTACACATATTAGATTCTATAATCGAATTCAAATTCGATAATCGATATATTCAAATAGGATTGTTTAAAAATGAATGAAAAATCTTAAAGGTAGTCCACGATGGATGTAGTAGCCTATCACAAGTATAATGGTGATACTTAGAATAAGGGAGAGAGTGGTCAGAGACAAGAAAATAATGCCATAATGGCGACACCAATGCATGCAAGATTGGTTTCCATTTTTGCATGAACAAAAACAAGAGGAAAAAGCAAAAACGAAGGAATTCAACGAGCTTGGGAAGGTAAAAAGTAGAGAAAAGTGTTGATGGAAGGAAAAATCTAGGGAAGAACTTCAAGGCTCAAATTTAGGTAAATTGATTTCCCTTAGAATAAGATTTATTCAATTACCCACACTGATATTTTCTAGAATTATTTATTATTTCTATTGATTATTTCAATAGCACTATTAGGTGTGAAGGTCTATGACTATGTTAAGGTTAGCATGATCCAAATGGTTGTGTATGATTGACCTCCTTGAGGAGTTGCATGGCCATTGACCTGCCTAACATGTAACCCATTTTTGTTTAGAGTCATTATTCGATAACAATGGACCCAGGGCCGAGGCTTAAAGCCTTAACAAATCGGCCATCAATTGATGTCGCATAAAAGTGCATGCCATGTAATGGCTATCGGTATTATAATTTTGATATGATTGTGTAAGCTAGCATAGTAAAATCCATGAAGAGGATTGGCTAGCGATCCTAGGGGAGGGAGAATGATACCCTCTTCTTCTTTTATTATTTGTATTACTAGTTATTGGATGACACAACAATGGGAGGAGAAAAGCAAGTGATTGTAAAACTTTATTTAAATATGTATATTGTTAATTACCTTCTTAAGTTGACCTCGTTCAATAGGAACGATGGATTTTTTTAAATTGTGAACTCATCATGACCTTGTCTAGTTCGATCTAAAGGATCAACATGCTATTTCTTGAAGTTTATTACAGATATAAGTCTGCATTTTGTTATTTAAATTTGTATGGTATATAAACCAGTAATCCCATATGGGCAATTCTAAATATAATATAGTTAAATATTATTTCATGTATGTAAGGGTTCACCGCTTTAAGAGTGACTAGAGAATTTTCTTGGCTTATAACCATGGGAGCAAGATTTTTTTCAATAATCCGAGGTCGAGCGAATATTTACATTATATTTTTTCTTAGACTTTACATATGATTCAGTTCTTCATTACTTATCTTGTTGCCAATGAATTTTCTAGCATTGAATATGTTTCAAAATGATGAAAATGGGCATTTTATTCTACATGAATGAAACTAGGTCAACCCATGTTAATAGTGAATATTTTATTGGCATTGTATGATCATTTATTTCCAAATAGAGAATTCTCTATTAGAAACAACATAGACTTGACATAAAACTAGTTTTGTTAGCCTAAGACAACAGTATAAAATAGATGTCAATGAATACTCTATAGAAAAAAATGACACTTTTTGTCATTATATGTAATTTTTTAGTATGAAACAGTATTGTACATATGTAAAAAATGATTAATATTTTGTAAACAACATTGTTTGGTTGTTAAATTATATTAGTAGTTGAAAACAACCATGCTCATTAAACTGTTTAGTAGGAAATGATACTTGTTTTGTTTAAACAATGAATGTTCATATGCAAACAACTTGTTTTATAACTGTTTAGTAGGAAATAGTGCTTGTTTTCTTTTAACAATGAATTTTCATATGCAAATAGTTGGTTTTATAATTATTTAGTAGGAAACAATACTTGTTCTATTTAAACCATGAATTTTCATATGTAAATAGCTTATTTTATGACTATTTATTAGGAAATAGTACCCGTTTTGTTCAAAAAATGAATGTTCTTATGTAAACAACAATGTTAGAGTATCATAGTTGTGATAATGCAATAACATTACATGTAAAATTGTTAGTATATACATGTTATGATTCTTTATTTTTGGCAATAAACATCAAATGGAATACTACTTTAAGATTGCAATCTAAAATTTATAATTATTTAAAAAATTATGCACAAATTTTAAACATAAGTAGGCACATATATGTGTATGCACATAGACTTCGTCTATGTAAATACACATACTTGTGACATACCTTCTTTTGTTTTTAGTACATTTTTAAAAGGAAAATGCTTAAGATGATAATTAAAAAATAGTCATAAGAATGATATGATTGATTGTTGAATATATATGTGAATCATAAATATGATTTTTGTTTATAATATAAATTAGTATTTTGTTTCTTCTTTTGAAGAAATTTGTGAAAGAATATTTCAAATACTTGAATAGAACAATGATACCTTATGTCATGCCCAGGTTTTCTCACGTAGAAAACAAAACATTTTTTTATTTTTTTTACATATAAATCGAACTACCACCATTTATAAGACAAGTGATGAGCTGGATGCCTTCAATATATCACAACACTTCCTACGTGAATGATTAAATATGCCCCAACCTAGGTATTTTCCCTTCAGTAGTGACACTGAAAAATCCAAATAATCCTAACTGAGTTTGATTGATCCAGTTCCCTTCCCGAATCATCATCATGACAATATTAGGATATCCTATTAAGAACCAAAAAAATATTCATACTTTATATTAGCTACTCCTACTAGAATTTCCATAAATTGATTAACATATGATTCCTTTATAAATATAGTATTATTATATTCTTCTTCTAACAATAATAACATTCTTATATCATTCCCGCTTGTCCCAAGCTTCATTGTTATTTATTCAACAATTGGAAATAATATTCTTAACTTTCTTAACCATCGTTCAAACACCATTGATATTATTAACACACACTTTATAAATATTAGCAATCAATATTTCTTGATGATAATAGTACACTGGTCTCAAACCACATTGGACTCCAATGATGTTATTGTCATTTGCTTAGGCATGACTAAAAATGTCGCTATCTAGGTGATGCTAAGAACATTCTTATTTATTCCAATGTTCAAGTACTTAGAATATGAGTATATTAATATTCATCCGCAATTTATTATTACTATTATTTATGTGATTATTGTCCCTTTGAACAAACATATATGTAAGGGAGAAATAAGTATCCTCTATGTAGATATATATATTCTATTTACTTTAAAGAATAATATAAAAATGATAATAGTGATAATTACCATATCCAAATATATATATTATTTCTCATTTTTATTTTTATTTTTTTATAAATTATCTTTCTCTAAAAAGGAAACTTAAAATTAAACAAGGGAAAATATTCTTATGTCTTTAAAATTATAGCAATCCTAACCTTCATTAAATGACACCCAAACTTAAACTTTTTTTTTTTTTAAAACTCGCCATCTTTAATTAAGACAAAACAATTTTAGCCAACTAATTTCCATTGAAAAATTCACTATCTTTAATTCTAATAAGAAAAAGAAAACCTTACCCAACTTAATTTCTATTTAAAAATATGTTATCTTTAATTCTAATAAAACAAAGCAAATTCTCCCAACTAATTTCCATTTAAAAATTTACTATCTTTAAGTCTAATAAAACAAAACAAATCTTACCCAACTAATTTCTATTTAAAAATATGCTATCCTTAATTCTAATAAAACAAAGCAAATTTTTTTCACAACTAATTTCTATTCAAATTTTACTATCTTTAATTCTAATAAAACAAGGTAATTTTACTCAACTATTTTTTTTTTATCCTAATTTTTATTTGATTCGATTTTTAAAAAAAACACTTTCCCAAAATCTTTAAGCCACGTAGCTCTCCTTTGTGCTTTCCTTAATTTTCTTTCCCTTTGGTTAAGGTTATTTGTAGAATCTCCTTATTAAAGAAAGGAAACAAAATCATACTTTCCTAAAAGTGAGGGTGAGGATTTTTCTTTAATTTATTTTAATTAGATCCTATCTTTGAAAGAAGGCTTTATCAAATGGATAAGGATGATAATAATAAAACCTAGCACGTATTTTAAACTATTCCGGCTACTGTTGTTTTAATAATGTAAATGTTTTAAATGAGGCGAGACATAATTTACATCCCGAGGTTTAAAAATTAACATTGCAAGAGGACGCTAGAGGAAAGGGCTTTGATGAACAGGTTAAAATGACAGAGGGATTTAAATTATTTATCATTAAATTTAAATGACATTCTGACCGCTTACCCACTGTATTTTTTTTAATGCCAGTGTTATAAACATCTATTAGCGTTCTATTCATATTATTAGCCGATCCCCACCGAGATCTCCTCCAGTGCCACCGAGGAGAAGTTTAAACTTTACGGAAAATCGATCTGTGGTAAAATGCATTGGCTGGCATGTACCTGCCACATCGTATTCAATTCACCGAGTGAATTCTGTAATTTACTGTTGCAGCCGTCCATTCTGACCAGCATTTAATTGTAAGAGTGTTTCTTACGTAGCAGGTTTTTTTTTTTTTTTTATAACGTGCCCCATTTTAGTTTGTTGACGGTTGACTGGGTTCTCTGGGTTCTGGCGGTTACCACGGCCACCATGGTCTGGCTGGCCTTCCCTCGCAGTAGCACGGTATCGAAGTCTGTCGGTGTCTGACGGTTTGCAGACAGTCGCCTAGCGGTTACCGCAGCCACCGTGATCTGTTTGTTAACCACAGCGGTAGTGCGGTAATCCTGCCCCCTCCGATCGCTAGTGGTTACCGCGGCCACCCTGGCTTGTCTGTTAACCACGGCGGTAGCGTCGTAAGCCCTCTGCCTAGACCATAGCAGTTTACTGCGGCCACTGCGGCTTGTCTTTTAACCGCGGTGGTAGCGCAGTAAGCTGTCGCCTCAGACCGTTTGCTGTTTACCACAGCCACCATAACTTGTCTTTTAACCACAACGGTAGCGCGGTAGTCAACCAGAGTTGACCGTTTGACTTCTCGACGACAGTATGTGCGCTCCTTGGTGGCTTGAAAGGACGTTTGGATGAATGTGATTGGACGACGGTTTATTGTATTTTGTGCTCGCCAGCTTGGCTTTCCTTTGAGCCTTAATTCCTTTCTACATGTGGTGTATAAAATAATTTATATAATAAATATAATAAATAATAATTTATGTAATAAATAAAAAAATAGTAATTTATATAATAAATAAAATAATAGTAATTTATCTAATAAATAAAAAAATAGTAATTTATATAATAATTTATATAATAATAATTTTTGTAATAAATTAGAAAAATAATAATTTATATAATAACTAAAATAAAAAAGATTCTTTAAATAAAATAATATAATAAATTTTTAATAAAATTAAAATTTGTTTTGTGTTATAAAATCCAAATAATAAACAAATAGAGACGGATAATTTTTAATAATGACTTTTTAATAAAAACTAAAGTTGTATAGGAAGTGTTGTTTTTGGAATAAATTGGAGATGAGGGTGTTAGAACCTAAAATTTCCATCTAAAACGTTAAGGTTTTCCCACAAATTTTCACAAATATCCATAAAAACCTAAGGTTTTATTTTCATTTGAACCCATCATTTTCATACTTACGCCGATAAATTGAGCCCACATTATTTACGACCATGAACAACAGTGGATGATGTGAAGAAAGCAATGATCTATCTCACCTATCCCTCTCTAGCTCTCCCTCCCTCCTTCCCCCTTCTCTCCCTCTTTCTCTCTCCTTCCCTCTCTATCCCTCTCTACCTATTCCTCCCTCCATCCCACCTATTTCTCTATCACTCTCTCCTTCCCTCTCTACTTCTCTCCCTCTCTCGCTTATTCCTCTCTACCTCTCTCCTTCTCCCTCTAATTCTCTGTATCTCCCCTATCCCTCTCTACCTCTCCCTCTCTCCCTCTCTAGCTCTCTCTTTCCTTCTCTACCTCTCTACTTCTTTACTCTCTCTAGCTCTCTTTCCTTCTCTACTTCTTTCTATCCCACCTCTCTCTCCCTCCTATCTCTCTCACTTATCCCTCTCTACCTCCCTTCGTCCCTTTACCCTCCTCTTTCTCTCTTTCTCTATCCTTCCCTCTCTACTTATTTTCCCTCATCTCTCTCTCTTTCTCTATCCTTCCCTCTCTACTTCTTTTCCCTCCTCTCTCTCTCTATCCTTCCCTCTCTACGTATTTACCCTCCTCTCTCTTTCTCTATTTCACCTATCCCTCTCTACCTCTCCCTCCTTGCCTCCCCCCTTCTCTCTCCCTCTTGCTCTCTCCTTCCCTCTTTATTTCTCTCTATATCACATATCCCTCTCTACCTGTCCCTCCCTCCATCCCACCTATTTTTCTCTCACTCTCTCCTTCCCTCTCTACTTCTCTCCCTCTGTCACTTATTCCTCTCTACCTCTCTCTCCTTCCCCCTCTAATTCTCTATATCTTCTCTATCCCTCTCAACCTCTCCCTCGCCCCCCCTCTCTCTCACTCTCTTTGGCTCTCTCTTTTCTTCTCTACTTCTTTCTATCCCACCTCTGTCTCCCTCCCTATCTCTATCTCACTTATCCCTCTCTACCTCCCTTCATCCCTTTACCCTCTCTCTCTCTCTCTCTCTCTCTTTCTCTATCCTTCCCTCTACTTCTTTACCCTCCTCTCCAATTCATTCCAAAAACTACACTTCCAATACAACTCTAGTTTTTCATTTTTCTATTTATTTATTGTTTGGATTTTATAGCACATAACAAATTTTAATTTTATTAAAAATTTATTATATTATTTTATTTAAAGAATCTTTTTTATTGTATTTATTATATAAATTATTTTATTTTATTTTATTTCATTTTATTTATTATATAAATAAATTATTTTATTTTATTATATTTATTCTATAAATATTTTATATTTAATTCATTACCTTTTAAAATGTGCTTATAACTTTTACCGCTACCTTAATTTTTAAATTCTAAGCCTTTACCGCTTTACTGCGGCCTCCCACAAAAGGGCCTGCGGTATGGTGGTAGTGGTTAGCAGGTGGGCATTAAGTGTTCACCGTGGTACTACGTGTGGTCAAACCATAGACCGCAGTGGCCGCGGTAAATAGGTAGCAGTCAATGGTGAACAGTTAGCGGTCAAAGGCAAACAGTCGACGAGCAAGCAAAGATAGTTGGCGGTTAGTTGTTACCGCTATACCATGCACAGTTAGTATGGTCATCGCGGTAGCGCGGTGGACGGTCTATGGTCAGCAACAAAAGTGATAGCTAGCGGCTACCGTAGTACCGCTGGTAGTCAAGCCAGTGACCGTAGTAGCGCGGTAAACTGTAAGCGATTAGCAAGGTGATCACAGTGGATGGGAATAGACGGCGAGGAAGCAGTCAACGGTCAAACATCGTGATACTATGGGTGGGTAAGTTAAAGCCCGCGGTAACACGGTAAAACAATAAGGGTCGCATGGAAATGAAATGTGAAGAGCAATAAATATATAATTTTAAAAATTAAAGGCTCCTAAGTATTAAATTTAAATCAAAAGTGAACTATGTAAAAAATATTTGATTTGCCGATAAGGCAATTAATCAAATATTTTATTTCCTATCAGAATTCAAATGACTATAACTGGAAAATTGAAGGGTCATGACCCTTGGTTTATTCTATATAAATATTTCAAAAATCAGTTGCAGAGGAAGGGGAGAGTAGGAAGGGGATTTTCTGGGAAAAAATGTAAAATGGATAGGGCCTTTCCTGAAATAATGCAATGGAGAAGATGTTTTTCAATTGGTGAAACTTTTTTTGTATTCAGTTGTCTCCAACTTGAAGTTTTAAATCATTTAAATCAATGTATCTAGTATATGTTTGATTTATCACAGTGCAAATTTCACTCTGTATGATTTGATTGATTGGTGTCTGCAAGTCAGAATTAAAATCCTTTTAAACATGTCACAGTGATTTAGTATTTCTTTTGGATTGTTGAAGTAGAACCCGATAAGAAAACATTCCAACACTATTTATGCCCGTCATGGGATTTTATTTTATAAAGTGCCTAACAACTTGAAATTAAGCCAGAGAAGGAAAACACGTATCATTTTCTATTTTTGACTCCATGTCCTAGAGATAGAATTTCATATCAAACAATTTATTCAAATCCTTCCATGTGTGTAGTAGAAGTAGGATTAGTTTTAGAGATTTTCATCTATCCACTACCTTTGCCATTGTGGGTAGATTGTTACATCAAGAAACACTTTTCAATCTACATCATTCATTAGGTTCACCCACTTTGGTCTAGCAAAACCAAAGAGAAGAAGGTACAATTGTATCAATTGACCTTGTACGTTGACCAAAAGTGTAGTAAGAGCTTGGAAAACTCTTCTGGTTAAAACTTGCATTTTTGAGACCCAACAGAGGGTAAAGAAGTAGAGAGGGAAGGATAGAGAGAGAGAGAGGAGGGAAAATAAGTAGAGAGGGGAGGATGGAGAAAGAGAGAGATAGAGAGAGAGGAGGGTAAAGGGACATAGGGAGGTAGAGAGGGAAGGATGGAGAAAGAGAGAGGTAGAGAGAGAGAGGAGGGTAAAGGGACATAGGGAGGTAGAGAAGGATAAGTGAGATAGAGATAGGGAGGGAGAGAGAGGTGGGATAGAAATAAGTAGAGAAGGAAAGAGAGAGCCAAAGAGAGTGAGAGAGAAAGAGAGAGGGAGGGAGGGAGAGGTAGAGAGGGATAGGGGAGATATAGAGAATTAAAGGAGGAAGGAGAGAGAGGTATAGAGGAATAAGTGAGAGAGAGAGAGAATTAGAGAGGGAAGTAGAGAGTGAGAGAGAAATAGGTGGGATGGAGGGAGGGACAGGTAGAGAGGGATATGTGATATAGAGAGAAAATAGAGAGGGAAGGGGAGAGCAAGAGGGAGAGAGAAAGGAGGAGAGAGGCAAGGAGAGGTAGAGAGGGATAGGTGAGATAGAGAAAGAGGGAGGAGGGTAAAAAAGTAGAGAGGAAAGGATAGAGAGAGAGAGAGAGGGGAGGGTAAAAGGGACGGAGGGAGGTAGAGAGTGATAAGTGAGATAGAGATAGGGAGGGAGAGAGAGGTGGGATAGAAAGAAGTAGAAGAAGGAAAGAGAGAGCTAGAGAGAGAGAGAGAGAGAGAGGGAGGGAGGGAGAGGTAGAGAGGGATAGGGGAGTTATAGATAATTAGAGGGGGAAGGAGAGAGAGGTAGAGAAGTAGATAGGGAAGGAGAGAGTGAGAGAGAGAGAGGGAGGGAGGGAGAGATAGAGAGGGATAGGGGAGTTATAGATAATTAGAGGGGGAAGGAGAGAGAGGTAGAGAGGAATAAGTGAGAGAGGGAGAGAAGTAGATAGGGAAGGAGAGAGTGAGAGAGAAATAGGTGGGATGGAGGGATGGATAGGTAGAGAGGGATATGTGATATAGAGAGAAATATAGAGGGAAGGAGAGAGCAAGAGGGAGAGAGAAGGGGGAAGGAAGGGAGGGAGGGAGAGGTAGAGAGGGATAGGTGAGATAGATCGCTACTTTCTTCATGTCATCCACTGTTTTTCACAACCATAAATAATATGGGCTCAAACTATCGGCGTAATTATTGCACCTTACTGGGGTGCAAGTACTAGTATATATTCATTTATTAAAAACAAATACAATTGATGGTACAACACTTCAGTTGCACCTAGTGTTATTGGAATCGAACAATATTAAAATGCTAACATAGTATTTTTTTTTTTAAACCTACAAACATTAGTGAAAAACGTGTCATTGCGCTAAGCTATAAATGTAGCTAGTATCAAAATTTATGATTTAACTTAAGAAGCTCAGTAAAGGATAGGAGAAGCGTCTCATAAATTTACATTTTATCAACTGACAAACCTCTTTTCTTCTTGCCATTAATTCAGTTGTCAGAGAACCGACTGGAAAAATCTCAAACAAATACTTCCTCCTTAAGTTACTCTTAAACTGGAAAATATTTATTACTATGCCCAAATTAATTCTATTTATGGAATGGTGAAGTTGATGGCACTGGGGATGCTGACTTCTGCCCGACAGACACCCATCCCATTTCTTGTAAGCATGCCTACTGCTAGTGACTGAAATCGTGGGTGGTAGGTATGGTACTAACATATGTTCAGGTGATAGGCTTAATGACAAAGATAGAGACGTATTTTGAACCTGCACCTCAGGAGCATGGAAGATTGAGCTCTTTTACCAACAAAAGTAGGAAGTCAGATAATGTAGATTTGACATAACTGGTGTAATGACATGAGAGGAGTGTAAACGAAGGAAATTTTTGACTGCATTGGTAAGGACAATGCATCACCTCCCTCACCCACTCAGGCGATACTACACCTCAGCCTAGCATACAATAATTGCTCGATTCATATTGAATGTATAGCAAACTCAACTAGAGCATTAGTTTAAACAGACATAAGACACACAAATCAACCATGTGAGTGGAAACAAATCAATGCATTTGTATTTTGCAGGAATCAGACTGATTACAAGGTTAAACTTATTTGCTATTATGATGGTTGACAATTATCACCATTGTGGTTTGCCACAAGATTAATCTTCCGAGGATTGTTTGATAGCAAAAAGAAACTACATGTCAGGAAGAAGGAACCCACACATGTATGGGTCAAGAAGGGAGAGTTGATTTCCTTGTCACGTGCCTTTGAAATTGCAGATTGGGTTGCATGCCAAAGGTCGATGAGGGCCGTTAATTTCAGGCTAAGAGGAGGTGACTCTGCTCACTATTGTTATGGACACATTTGTAGCGACATTGTGTACAGGAAATAAAATGAGAGACCACCATTCCCATCCATACTGATGTATTTAGGCTGCAACCTTCACGAAATAACATTCCTTGATGTTGTACAAGAACTAGAGAAAATGCCTTTCTCGTCGGCATAGAGCACATACCATATATATATATCCCTAAAGAGTAGAGACATAATATTTTCAAAAGATAAATCTATTCATGGCCTTAAGAGGACTGGTTCTTCCATTTGATTGAGTTTTTCTTTCTTTGTTTTTTCCTTTTATTATTATTATTTTGAATAGAAATAACACTTTATCCCAACAAATTATATTGTACCATAAATACAAATGTAATAACCATTTCATTACCCTTTTATATTTTCTTTAATTTCTCATTTATGCATCCTATCATCATTCAAACTGAAGCATAATGTATATCCATACTACTACAATAATACAATATTTAGCCAATCAGAAAAATAAGAAATTTTACAAAGATTACTAAATAGATCTTGAAGGAGGTAATTTTCTACAACTCACAAGGTGTACATGTTTTCTTTATTGCAACCATCTACAAAACTTTTGAAACTGCGTGCACCATTTAGAAAAACAATGAACAATACACAAAGAGATAAGGCTTTCACCTTCCCCATTTTCTTCCATGTTACAAAATCATTATATTTTCACATTACACTAATTTTAAGTACAACGAAAGGCATACAACTGAATGAATCTTGCTCTCCACCCTACCGTAATGGCATCATGGAGCCTCGTGGGCTCTAGCAATACCCCTGAGCAAGGAAGTCTTTTAGCTCCAAGATGATGAATGAAGTCTTTTCAAGTTTATTCAAAGTAATAAGAATAACATAGTGTCAACTCTCATGCATTTAGGTTCTCTACTCTCTACTTTCAAACATGATCCATACAACATGCCACTTTCTTACAACAAATGAACAAAAGGAAAATAGAAGTAGGGGAAACTTATCTCTTTTCTTTAGGGATGGGATTTAACCCTTCTCTCCTTCTTTCCTCTCCAACTAATCCATCTTGATCACCATCTCCCCAACATGAATCCTCCTCTCCTCCTCCCATTCCTCCTACCATTCTCACCTAAGTTCTCCAAAAGAAGAAGTGGGCAACGCCCAAATCTTCTATCTTCTTGAGGTATATAGGAATCCTCCAAACCTACACTCTTTCCCACAAGTGCTCACACATGTGTGAGTCTTGTGCCAATTCCAAGAACTTTTGGGGAGTAGGAGGTTGAGAGTGACAAGTCACTCTTCCCAAGCCCCAACACTTTTTGAATTCGTCACATTCATGAATGTGGGCTTTTGAGGGGTCTTTTCACACTCCAAGGACAAGTTCACATGTCAAAAATGTTCCCAACCCATAGGTATAGGTCCTAGGGGTCTATTCTTGTTCAAAAACCAAGGAAATTGACTCAATAATCCCTTTTTAAAGTCCACACAAGAATCCATACGACTTTCACACTTGGATAAGGGTTCCTAAACCCTAACCCCCACTTACACCTCACATGACACAATTAAACACCCTCACAAAACAAATAAATAGATTAGCCCTTTAATATCTACCCTCACACCCTAGTCTACCAACACATTAACTCTATTTCCTTCTAAGCCCAAAAAGAAATCAAATACATAACCACAAGGGGATGTCTTTCCATTTTCTTTCATTGGTTTTCTCTTCTCGTACTGATACCCTAACTTTCTTGCACATTACCAATGCAATCATTAGCAAAACTCATACATCGCATTTGTTTGCTAGTTAAATATCCCAAGATTTGATCTTACAACAATTCAATTTAACATTTCAATTGTATTCCCTGATTTACATACATGCCTAACACATTCATGGCGATGTTAATGAAACAAAATGTCAAAATGAAATACCAGAATATTGCCACATAACCACATTATTTATCACCCAGGTCACATCTCACCATCTATTCAAGGAAACATATAACAAACTAGGTTTATATCAATCACACATGAAATGGGGTCTTACACCTTAGTTGACTAGAGCACCTATGGGTAGATGCTACTAGAGGATAGATAAATATTATGAGATCTATAGTAGAGAGTTACCTTCTAAGACTAGTTCCAAAATGGAGTTCATAGAGTATAGGTTTTCTTTACCAAAATCTATTGTTTTTTGTTGTTGCAACACATTTATTATGCTTGGCCAAGAAATATAGTTCATTATGTATGTATGAACATTGTGATTTCACTCTATTCCATTCATAGCATAGATCATGCATTTTATTTTCTAACTTGTAGATAGAATTACATGTTGATGTATGGGCACACACCATATCCCACCTTATAGATTGTTCTCTTGCTAAAATATTTGTGCAGGGTCGGACATTCTTCAAGTCTAGAGAATTTGTGGGAAGTGTAAGGTTCATGGTTGGGTGGTAAAGTGATTCAATCATGTTCTTGTCCATTAGTGGAGGAAAGTGTCAAAGAAGAACCTTAGTTGTTCTCAAGTATATTATAGTCTTTGATGTAACTTGATGTAATACATTCATATACTTGATGAAAAATGTACAATGTAATGACTTTGAGGCCTTAGGATCTAAGTCAAACTTGATATTGTAATTTGACTTTTGAAGTGAATATAAGAATATTTTACTCATTTTAAATGGACATGAGTAGCTATGATTGACTTTAGCCACTAGCTATGTTTTTTTATTTGTGAGTATATTCATGTGTCATTTATAATAATATTAATTAAGTAATAATTTTGGATGGGTTATTACAAAATACACTGAGTGGTCATTTGTGAATACCTATAGTTGTATGAAGAAGAAGAGGAAGATCTAGTGCTACCCATACTGAATGGCTTACTCTATTTAAACATGTAATTATTTTAGAGGATATAATGTTACAATGGAAGAAGGTGGAGACTAGAGACCTATGAGAAATCACAATGTCATGAGGAAGCTATTGCATTCCATGACAAAAAATTGTGAGCCAAAACTAAAATGAATTTCTAGGAGTCATGATAGTCAGATGAAAAATGACATTGCATGAACATATGTTTTTTCAAAGACAATAGTACAAACCTAATAAATTAATCATGAGCCTAAATGATAGCGACAAATTTTCCTAAAGGGAAATGGATAATGACAAGGAGAATTCAAAGTACTATAAGAATGAGTGTGATATGTTTGTAATAAAAATGTTGTTCATTATTATTGAATGATATTCCCTTAAGAATTGGTTAATGAGCAATCAAATAAAGGGATTATATAGCTGAATGAATCCACTAGAATTTTTCCAAGAATATACTCAAGATAGTGAACCTAAATCCAACATTTCATGTTATCACCACAAAATATGGACTTTACTAGTTGATGAAGCATAGTTTAGTGTGTGATAAAATTTGCATGAATTACACTAATGTTGCACACAAATATTTTTTTTCTTCTAGCTCTTGCCAAGATAGTCATCATTGTTCTTCCATCTAGTGCTCTTCCATTTACTGCATTTGATATGTTTCTAAATTTCCAAGTTAGTAACTTAGAAGATAAAAAATCAGCGAGAAGACGTGTCAGTGCTAAATATATGATAGTCACCATGACAAATAATGAAGTGATGCACGACAAAGGGAGATAAAAGGAAATTCATATAAAGTTTAAAGGGATACACATGTGATAGTTTCATAGTCATGATTTTTTGTTTCATCATAATCAATGGATAGTTGGAAAAAGCTTAGAAATACTTGCATAGTTTTTAAAGGAAACCAAGAATGAGTGGAAAGATTTGTATGTTAAATAATTTACATGAAATAGTGACATTATAGACGCCATAAGAATCAAACATGGAAATAAAAGGAAAATTTAGTAATATGCTAATAAGGCATGACCATGGTAGGAGGTGTGGGATGTGGTTTAGAATAAGGTAGGAAATAAGGTGCAAAATAAATTATGAAACAAGGTCTAAAATGTGTTAATGAATTATGGGTGGAGTAATGAATAAATAAAGAGATAGTAATAACGGAGGTAGGAATAATAATAAAATGTTGGGATAGTAGAGGAGACACTAGGAACATGGAGTAGTTATTGTACTAGTAGGTATGGTATGGAAGGTAGGTAAAATTTTAGTGAGATGGGAGTGAGGAATGGATGCATAAAATGGAAGGGTATTTGAGGGTTATAATTATAAAGAGTATCATGTTATCATGTGTGATGGAACACGATTACACAATTTTCGAAGTCATGATAAGTTAAAAAATTTAGGTCCTTGTGTAATAATATAAAGATATGTAATATTAAAGTTAACTAGAGTGAAAATGTATATCACTATGATTTTCCCCCTAATAGTTGTGATTATCCAAGGGCACTCATGCAACAAAAATCCCATAAGCCAAAGCTACCATATGAAAAAGATATCCCATGCAAACATAGTAGTGGTGAAATTATAAAATGACTAACAAACAACAATCAAACAAGTGTTTGTATGATGTAATGGTACTAATCCTAGATCAAAGAAAATTTCCATGTACAATATTAAGAAGAAAGAAAGGGAAAGGAATAATATGAGAAAAATAAATGCTAAAAAAGTGACATAAAGAAAGAATAATGTAATTAGGTTGAAGAAGATACCATTATTTATTTACTCATTTTACTTGATCTCCATGATGATGTGAATCAATACTTACTCACTTGCAGCAATCAATCAACTAACACATATATTCAAATTAAGGAAAATCTTCAAGGTGCACAAACTTGGAAATTTTACAAGGTGGCATTCAAAAATAGAATGTACCTCAAATTTCAAGATTCAAATTGAGAAACTACACAATTATGTCTAGTTCATTTTTTTTATTTTTTCAAACTCCTCAATAATTAGATATTTTCATCAAGTTCCTTCATTCTCAATGTTCAATTCTATATAAATATAATAGAATAAGTAAAAACTACAAAAAGAGCCAATCTATAATTTGAAATTAAATAAAAGAAGTCATAATTAATATTCCAACACTATACACATTAATATGTTAGTTAATATAATATAGTTTCATCTAAAAATTAAGTTATTTCATCCTTATACATTTTAAAACAAGAAAAGGTGGTGGAAAGGTGGTGGAATATGTAAAATATGCTTGTGATTTTTTCAACACCATGCAAAGAGTGTTTATTTATCAGATAATTCACATAAATTGGAGAATAACAGAGCATGTGGGCCATGTTTCATGTAAAAATAGGGTTCATCAAAGTGAAATGAATCAAGATAATGAACCACTAATTTTTAATGCTATGAAACATATAATTATGAGGGAAAAACATGCAAATAACAATAAAAAAGAAAACCTAACTATTGTAACAACTATGATGGGAGTTTTAAGATCTTAAAACAAATCATACCTTATAGAAAAATTTATTTTTTTAGGCCACAAAGGAATCATTCATCTTTAGTTGTGAATGGGTCCCTATTGGGGTTCTATAAATTGACTTCTAGGTTTTGTTCCTCTCAGTCTGCACTCCTAGATCCCATGTTTTCACTACTTCAAGCCCTACTGAGGACTCATTTAACTTTAGTTTTGAATGGTCCCTTTTACAGTTTCAGAAAGATGACTTTTGGGTCTTGTACTTCAATGTCTGCACTCTCAATTCCTAGGGTTTTAGCTCCCGATAACATATAATAAATTATGTAGCTTCAATTCCATCTTCTTGCACTATGAAGTTCAACTTTTCAACTTGACATTTTTTTTAACTTTACTCTAAACTTCTTCTCTACTTGATCTTCAACATATAAATTTTCAAATACACATTCAAGAGAGGAAAAAATTGTTGATTTTTAGTGAATAGGGATTTTCTTAAGCCAAACACCTTGTAGGTAATTAAACCAAATGATGAAATAATGAAATTGAAGCATGAACATGAAATGATGTAATGTTGATACCTTAGAAGTTGTCTTGGAAGATAAATCTGCAATCTAACATGTAGTGGCCATGAAGATTGTAGATCTTGATCTTTGAATGAGATGTATAAAAATGCTTTCAAATAGATCTTCAATACTAAATCCACTATCTTAGCTCAACATTTAGGAACACACTAAACCCTTGTAATGATCAAATGGTCTTGAATTGCTGCAATAAAACCTTCATAATGTGCCTTAGAATTCCTTTAAAAATAATCTTTAAGTGCTCTGTAATGCTCTCTTGAAGTTTCTAGATCTTGTTAGGAGAAAATTTTGGAATTAACCCCATATTTATATTAAATCAAGAGATTAACCCCAAAATTCAAACAATTCAAGCCGACACTAGATCTAGAAACAAACATTATTAAATTCCCATCAGAATGAAATTCAAAAAAGGGGTCATCATTAAGGGATGACCTATTTTCCACCTAGGGCGAATGGGTCATGGCACTTTTCCAGGATCTTTCCTTCGAGGAGTGAAAGAACGTCAAAAACCCATGTAGAATCTACTAGAAAAGTGGGATCCTATGCAGGGAGGACCCATTCACTACCTAGGGTGAATGGCTGGTAACACCAATTTCTAGGACCTCAAATTTTCCCAATTAAATGTTATGTAGTTTAAATTATGGGTTTTGGGATAGATCTTCCAAAGGTATCAGAGATAAGGCTTAAATTTGAATTAAAGGGGATAATTAACACTAATTAACCACAATTAATTAAGGGGACCCTAGACAAATGTGAAATTATGTTAGAACACTTTAAAACACTTAAAAGAGGGTACAATTTAGGTACATTTTATTAAAAAGGGGTCCAAGATCAATGTGGATGTGTTACAACACATTACAACATTAGACCTAGGCAAAAATTAGCTTAATTTAATGCCAATTATTCCCAAATCAAGCAAGGAAAAGGGATACTATTTCCATTATTATATTTTTTCCCTAGTCTAGTGAGAGGATAACCACATCTCAAACTCACACTAAAGTAGATATTTAAGACACTTAAGTATGCAACAATAACAAAGATACATAATCATACCCTATCAAGGGCCAAGTAAAAAATAAAGAAAAACAAAGGATCAAGCACAAGCATTCCAACATGATGTGGAATGGGGTTGTTTGTCTGTAACATATGTTTCTCACTCTAGGGTAGTGGAACCTTATTCTATCCAGTAGGTGAGTTATCCCAATGAGGTGGAAAATGAGAGAATCATATTAGCCTCTCATACCATACCGAAGTTATCCTCCTGAAAACTTTGATAAGGCACCACAATGTAATGCTTTTGTGAATGTTTTTGTAATTTCATGTAAAATTTTGTTAAAGGGGATTTTTCTTTGTTTGTGTAAGGACTTCTTCTTAGGGAGTCTTGTGCCTAATGTCTCCAAGAGAGGAGATATCAAGGGTGTTAGATCTTGACTCATGGAATGCCTCATTCACATCATGCCATAAAGGTAGATCACACACTCTTAGAGGAAATCAAGCCCAATGACACCACCAAGAAAAGGATGCATCACAAGAGAAAAGAAAATCATGTCATTAAATTATGTTGAAAAATTCCATCAATGTATGCCACCACTTTAAATTGGTTGGTACACCATTATTGTGAGAAATTTCTTTAAAGTAGCCAATGTTTTTCCTAGGACATAAGAGCTTTCCTCGAAAAACCCTCTGTGAAGTCATATTTTCTGAAACAAGTTGAATCATGAAATAGGAAGGAAGGGTTGACCCAAAAAATAACTAACTGATTACGTTACATGCGAGCCTACTTAAGGCATGTGGGTCACATCCCAAGCTTCCTCTTACGTATAAACATGGAAGGTGATCAACTATCCAAAAGAGGTAATCAAAAAGTGACATGTGAGGACAAAGATAAAGATTGGTGTAAAGTGTCCCACTATTTTTTGGTTCACCATTATGTTTCATTTAAAAATAGTGTTCATCAAAGTGAAATGAATCAGGATAATGAACCACTAATTTTTAATGCAATGACACATACAAATATGAGGTCCAGACATGCAAATAACAATCAAAAAGCAACACTAAATGTTATAGCAACTATGAGGGGATTTTAAGAGCTTAAAACAAAGTGTGCCTTGTAGAAAAATTATTGCTTTTATGCCATAGATGACTCATTCACTTTTAGTGGTGAGTAGGTCCTTGTTAGGGTTCCAAAAACTGACTTCTAATTTGCATTCCTCTTAGTCTACACTCCCAGATCCCAGGGTTTTCACTACTTCAAGCTCTACTGAGGACTCATTCGCCTATAGTGGTGAATGAGTCATTTTAGGGTTTTGAAAAAAAAACTTTTGGGTCTCCTACCTTAATGTCCGCACTCTCAATTCCCAGGATTTCAGCTCTCGATAACCTATAAAAAAATATGTAGCTTTAATTATGTCTTCTTACACTATGAAGGTCGACTTTGTAACTTGACAACTTTTGTAACTTTTCTCTAAAGTTGTTCTCCACTTGATCTTCAACCTGCCAATCTATAAATACACATTCAAGAGAGGAAAAACTTGTTGATTGTTAGCGAATAGGGTTTTCCTAAGTCAAACCCCTTGTAGGTAATTAAACCAAATGATGAAATAATGAAATTGAAGCATGCATGTTGATACCATGGAAGTTGTCTTGGAAGATAAATCTACAATCTAACATGTAGTGGCCATGAAGAATGCAGATCTTTATCTTTGAATGAGATGTATAATGATTCTTGCAAGTAGATCTTCAATACTATATCCACTATCTTAGCTCAACAACATGTAGGAATTCACTAAACCCTTGTCCTCATGAAACGATCTTGAATTGATGCAATAAAACCTTGATAATCTACCCTAGAATGCCTTTGAAAATACTCTTTAAGTTCTCTATAATGCTCTCTTGAAGTTGCCAGATCTTGTTAGGAGGAACAATGTGAATTAACCCCATATTATACTAAATCAAGAGATTAACACTAAAATTCAAGAAATTCAAGCCAACGGCAGATCTGGAAACAAATATTATTAAATTTCCGCCAGAATGAAATTCAAAAAGGGAGTCCTCACAATGTTTTCCAAGACCTTTCCTTCGGGGAATGAAAGAACATCAAAAACCCATGTAGAATCTGCCAGAAAAGGGGGGTCCTATAGAGGGAGGAACCATTCACCACCTAGGGCAAATGGTTCCTAGCACCAATTTCTAAGACCTTAAATTTTCCCAATTAAATGTTATGTAATTTGAATTATGGTTTTCGAGATAGAGCTTTAGGAGGTGTCATATATAAGGCTTAAATTTGAATTAAAGGGGCTAATTAACTCTAATTAACCATAATTAATTAAGGAGACCCTAGATAAATGTGAAAGTGTGTTACAACACTTTGCAACACTTAAAAGAGGGTACAATTTAGGTATATTTTATTAAAAAGGGGCCTGAGATCAATAGGGATGTGTTACAATATATTACAGCATTAGACCTAGGAAAAAATTAGGTTAATTGAATGACAATTATTCCCAAATCAAGTTAAAGGAAAAGGGATAATTTTCCCCTTACTACATTTTGTCCCCACTTTAGTGAGAGGATGACCCCATGTCAAACCCACTCTAAAGTAGACATTCAAGTCAGTTAAGTATGTAACAATAAAAAAGATACATAATCATACCCTATCAAAGGCCAAGAAAAAATAAAGAAAAACAAAGGATCAAGTGCAACCATTCCAACATGATGTGGAACAAGGCTATTTATCTGTAACATATGCTGCTCACTTTGGGGTAGTGGGACCTTAGCCTCTCCACTATTTGAGTTATCCCAACGAGGTAGAAGATGAAAGAATCATATTAGCTTCTCATACCATACCAATGCTATCCTCCTAAGAACTTCGATAAGGCACCACAATGTAATGCTTTTGTAATGTCATGTAAAAATTTATTAAAGGGGATTTTTCTTTATTCGTGTAAGGTCTTCTTCTTAGGGAGAATTGTGCCTAATATCTCTAAGAGAGGAAAAATAAAGGGTGTCAGATTGTCACTCATGGGATTCCTCATTCCAATCATGCCATGAAGGTAGATCACACACTCTTGGAGAAAATAAAGCCTAATGACACCACCAAGAAAAGGACGCATTAGAAGAAAAAAGAATATCACACCATGAAATTATGTTGAAAGATCTCATCAATGTATACCCCTAGTTTAAAGTGGTTGCTACACAATTATGTGAGAAATTGCTTTAAAGTAGCCAATGTTTTGCTTAAGACATGAGAGCTTTCCTTGAAAAAGCCTATGCCAATTCATCTATTTTTGAAATAAGCTATGTCATGAAATTGGAAGGAAGGGTTGCCCGAAAAAATAAATAACTCAGTGTGTCACATCTCAAACTTGCTCTTACATATAAACATGGAAGGAGATCAACTAGCCAAAAGAGGCAATCAAAATGTAGCATATGAGGACACAAATAAATATTAGCGTAAAGCATCCCACTATGTTTTGGTTCACCATTATGTTTCATGTAAAAATAGGTTTCATCAAAGTGAAATGAATCAGGATAACGAACCACTATTTTTTTATACTATGAAACATACAATTATGAGGGCCAAACATGCAAATAACAATAAAAAAACAACCCTAACTGTTATAAAAAATATGAGGGGATTTTTAATAGCTTAAAAAAAAGTGTACCTTGTAGAAAAATTTCCACTTTAGGCCACAAAGGACTCATTCACCTTTAGTGGTGAATTGGTCCTTGTTAGGGTTCCAGAAACTAACTTCTGGGTTTTATTCCTCTTAGTATGCACTCGAAGATCCCAAGTTTCCACTACTTCAAGCCCTATTGGGGACTCATTTCCCTTTAGTGGTGAATGGGTCCTTTTAGGGTTTTGGGAAACTAGCTTCTCGGTCCTGTAGTTCAATGTTTGCACTCTCGAATCCCATGTTTTTTAGCTCCTGATAACGTTTAATAAATTTTGTAGCTTCATACCATCTTCTTGCACTATGAATGTCAAATTTGCAACTTGAAAGCTTTTGTAACTTTTCTCTAAACTTCTTCTCCACTTGATCTTCAACCTATAAATCTACAAATACACATTCAAGAGAGGAAAAAGTTGTTGATTGTTAGCGAATAGGGGTTTGCCTAAGTCAAACCCCTTATAGGTAATTAAACCAAATGATGAAATAATGAAATTGAAGCATGCACATGAAATGATGTAATGTTGATACCATGGAAGTTGTCTTGGAAGATAAATCTACAATCTAACATATAGTAGCCATGAAGAATGAAGATCTTGATCTTTTAATGTGATGTATAACAATGGTTGCAAGTAGATCTTCAATACTACATCCACTATCTTAGCTCAACAACATGTAGGAGTGCACTAAACCCTTTTCATGAGGAAATGATATTGAATTTCTACAATAAAACCTTGATAATATTCCTTAGAATGCCTTTGAAATTTCTCTTTAATTTCTCTATTGTTCTCTCTTGAAGTTGCTAGATCTTGTTAGGAGAAACAATGTGAATTAATCTCATATTTATACTAAATCAAGAGTTTAACCCTGAAATTCAAACAATTCAAGTTGACAACAAATATGGAAATAAACATTATTAAATTCCCACCAGAATGAGATTTAAAAAAAGGGTCCTCATTGAGGGAGGACCCATTCACCACCTAGGGTGAATGGGTCCTAGTACTTTTTTCTAGGACCTTGTCATCAAGGAATGAAACAACATCAAAAAACCATGTAGAATTTTCTAGAAAAGGGGGGTCCTATAGAGGGAAGACCCATTCACCACCTAGGGTAAATGGATCCTAGCACCAATTTCTAGGACCTCACATTATTCCAATTATATGTTATATAATCTGAATTATTGGTTTCCAGATAGATCTTCGAGAGGTGTCATAGATAAGGCTTAAATTTGAATTAAAGGTGCTAATTAACTCTAATTAACCACAGTAAATCAAGGAGACCCTAGATAAATGTGAAAGTGTGTTACAACACTTAAAAATACTTAAAAGATGGTATAATTTAAGTACATTTTATTAAAAAGGGGCCCAATATCAATGTGGATGTGTTATGACACATTACAATAGTAGACCTAGGCAAAAATTAGGTTAATTCAATGGAAATTATTCCCAAATCAAGTAAGGAAAAGGGATAATTTTTCCATTACAACAGGCCTAAATCATGAGTCACATGCATTTCTACAATTTTTTCACTTTAAAAAGTTCACTTGTGTTAAAGTGTGAGAGTGCTTGAACTTCCACAAAGCACAATCATGCTTTAACTTTCTGAAAGTGTGAGCATTCTTTAACTTTCCCTAAGCACGAGTGCTCTTTAACTTGAAAAAAATGTGAGCACTTTTCAACTTCTTCAAAATGCATGTTTGTTATGTCTTTCATGAACTATTGTAAGTGAAAGAATGGAAATAGGTGGATGGGGTTTTCTATCTTTGAGGAGATAGGATTCATATTTCACTCTTTTTTCACTCATGGAAACCTTAGAGATCTTAATCCAAGGGTGGAATAGATGAAAGAGATCTAATTAAGGTTGTCTTAGGGTATGATTAATGACTAAAAGGGAGTTAACCACCAAGATAGGGATTGGAAAGACAAATAACATGCAAGACCTAATTATGAAACTTAATGATATGGAAGATTGCAATAAATGACCTAGAAATGAATGCAAAACAAAATATAAAACTAGAAAATTACAAAGGAGAACCTAAAAAGCTATGGAAACTTAATGAAGTCTTGAAATGTTGAAAATGGTGAATTTAAGGCCTACTCAGACTCATATGCATGACTGGGCGATTTAGTTCCAGATTAGGGTTTCTAGGCAGGAACATAAATCTGGCAGAGACAAGTTTGGAACTCTTTAATACTACAAATTTGACTGTATTGGGATTCATATGCTAGAAGTGGCATATCAGTTGCTTTTGTCTTTTTTGGAGGATCAAGATATGAATATGCTCTTCAATATATTTTGTGTCTTCTTAACCTAGTTTCTTGATCTGAATTGGAAGACTATGCTCTATAGGTGTCCTTCAATGGTCTTACAAATAAGGTGGCAATCTTTGGAAACTTTGCAACTTGACAACTTATTTCCAATCTTACTCCTTAGAGGGTCTTCAACCTAGATATGAAAATCACATAGTAAGGAGAGGGAAAATGATGTTTTGTTTGTGGAAAGGGGTTTGCCTTGGTCAAACCCCATTTTGGTAATCAAACCTTGAAATGAAATAAAATGAGATAAAGGAATGATGAATAAATAAGATAATATATTACAACTCATCAAACCCTAGAAATAAAGTGCTGCAAACATGTATGAAGTGGCTCCAATGGATGTAGATCTTGAATATTTCTTGAATGATATGGATCTTGAGTTGAATGTGTGCTTGAATCGTGAAACTTTACATCATAATTGTTAGCTCAAACACAAACATGATGCATGATGACTTTGACATGATGCTTGATACTTGAACAATGCTAAAAAGCATTTAATAATCAACTCTTGAATTCTCTTGAATGCTCTTGTAAATAATTTAATGCTCTCATGAACTCAAATTCACTATAAGTAATCCTCTCATGAATGTATTGGATGAAAATGAGTGAAATAGGCTTGTATTTATACTTGTTTATGCCAAATTTCCAAAAATTACAATACTACAAGTTGACATCAAGTCTAGGAGGATAAAATCCTACCAATAATTTGAATTTAATTTAGTTTTAAGCCACATGGGACTTATACACCACAAGTGGTGTATAAGTCCCATTAGGCTAGGCTATGGGACACATTTTCCAAGAAAATCTTAGATTCATACGAAATTCAGAGTGGGGCCCCAAAATTTAGGTGGTACCCATACACCCAAGATGGTGTATGAGTCCTAGATCACTAAATTTGGTCCATACAATCCAAAAATACTTTAATCATGATTTGATGCTAGTTTATGTCAAGATTATCCTCATAAATATGCATTAATTTAGGCTTTTGGATGTAAAATAAGGCCAAATAAGGCATAAAGAATCCCAATTAATTAATGAAACCCCAAATTAGTGTGAAAGTATAAAACAACACTTTACAACACCTTAAATAAGGAAAAACTAAGTCCATTTAGTTTACAAGGGCCCAAGACCTAATGTGAATGTTAAACACATTACAACACTAAATCAAGGCAACATGAAGCTTAATTTAACAAGGAGGGCCTAAACAAGAGTGAAAATGTAGAGGGATACTTTTTTTGTTTCCACAATAAGTATAAACCTACCACCCTCAATCCTAAATGCTACACCATCAACCCTATACCCTATACCTTATACCCTTAAGCATAAACCTTATACTCAATATCGCCAAAGCTAAACTATATTCCCTATACATTGAATCTTATACCCTCAACCTTGAACACTATCCCTCAACCTTAGGCCCTAAAGCCTATATGCTAAAACCTCAACCCTACACCCTCTATTGCAAGGTGTCACCCTTGGTCTCCTCGGCATGGGCTAGCACAGAGCTTGAGCTTTGTGACATGGTTTAACCACCTCTTGTGGATCTTGGATCTTGTATAAATCTAGCGGTTGTATTCGGCATTAACAAGTTGATCTTCTGGTGCAACAACAACTGTCTTTACAAAAAGTGGTATCAAAGCCGAGGTATAGGTTCGAACCCCTCAGTTGTACTGGGGGGGTTGTTGCAAGGTGTAACCCTTGGTCTTCTCGACATGAACCAACACGGTGCTTGGGCTTCGTGACATGGTCTAATCACCTCTTGTGGATGTTGGATCTTGTATAAATCTAGTAGTTATATCAGGCATTAACAGGTCAGTCTTCTGGTGCAACAACAACCATCTTTGAAACACCCTCAACCATATACCCTCCACTATAAACCCTAAAACCTATACACTCAAATCTATTCCCTCAACCCTCAAACCTGTACCATAAATCCTAAACCTTACACCATTAACCCTCAACCATATACCTCATACCCTAAATCCTAAACCATATACCCTAAAATTTATTCCTAATACCATCAACCCTAAAGAGTAAACCATATATTCTCAACCTTATACCCTAAACCCTAAACCCTAAACCCTATACCCTTAACCCTAAATCCTATACCCGTAATCCTATATCTTAATACGTAAACACAACACCCTTTTCCCTATACCCTATATCCTAAACCCTAAACCCTATACCTTATGCACAATATTGTTAACTCTCAAGCCTAAATCCTATACCCTTAATGCTAAAGTATGAACCCTATACCCCCAACCCTAAATGGATACCTTAAATCCTAAACCCAATACCCTTGACCCTATACTCAATATCCTCAACCCTGAGCCCTATATCCTATACACTTAATTGTATACCATCAACCCTTAACACTATCACTATACTTTATACCCTCATCCCTATACCTTAGACCCTAAAGCCTACACCCTCAACCCTCAACCTTATACCCTATACCCTCAACATTTAAACCTAAAACCTATACCCTCAACCCTAAATAGATACCTTATACCTTCAACCATAGACCTAATACCCTTAACTCTATACCCAATATTCCTAACCCTAATCCATATACCATATACACATAACCCTATACCCTCAACCCTTAAAGCCCACACTCATATCATCAACCCTAAAGCCTAAACTGGATATCATCAAACCTAAATCCTAAACTGTATACCCACAACCCTATAGCCTCTATCCTCAATTGTTTAAATATATAACTTATACCCTCAACCATAAACCCAATACTCTCGACCATATGCACAATATCCTAAACCATAAGACCTATATCCTATAAACTTAACCTTGCACCCTCAACCTTGAACACTATCCCTCAACCCTCGGCCCTATACCTTAAACCCTAAACCCTAAACCATCCACCCTCAACCCTCAACCCTCAATCATACACCTTATACCCTCAAATATGAACCCTATAGCCTATATCTAACATCGTCAACCCTATACCCTATACCCTATACCTAATACCCTTAACACTAAACCCTGTATCTTATACCCAATACGATTTCCGTCATCCCTAAGGACTTCTCCCATCTAGATATAACCATAAATCTTATTATAATCTAAAAGAAACAATCATACACACAATTGAATCTCTCTATTTAAATTCTACCACTTTAGAAGATATATTTCCTATATTTTGGTTGCTTCCCATTAGCTTGCATGTTGAATTTTTTTGGAATGAGATCTAGTTTGTGTATTTAAACATAATTGTTACAATATTTGAGTGCATATGAAAATTTATGTTGTACATTTAAGGATCATTGCAATCTCATGTAAAATGGATAGCATCAAACTTGCATATTCCATTTTTCAAGTATTACCCATTCAAACTTTTGCATTGTATGTTTCTTTCATGTTTTCTATAATTTGAAATAAAAAAAGGGTTTGACTGAGGATTAATTAAGTTCTATACTTAAATGCTAGGAGTTTTTTGCAGCCAAGAATCTTAACATCTTGAAAAACACTCCACCATATCTCATATAACCATGAGCATTTGTATTCTAATTCATATCAGAGAATCAAAGCATGTCTATCAAAAAATTTAGTGTAGAGATCCAATTCTAAAATCTAAAATCTACTCATCAAATGTATTGTAGAACCATATCTTCCACATCAACTACTCGTCATCAACAAACTAAAGCTAAATAACTTCTTTTTGTTTATTTATTTTTATAAATCTTGACATATTATTCATTAGATTTAATTATTTATTAATTACCTAGATGTATACATTTGTAAGGATAAAAGGCGCAATTCATTTTGCCTGCTATAATATATAAATCAATTATTTATTGTTAAAATACAACATTTTCAAACAGCCTATATATTATATAAATCAAAATTTAAATTACCTCATGATTTTAATCTGTAATAAATGATCATTTTCTTCCATTATTTACTAAAATGATACATAATTGACACTAAGAAAAATTTATAAAAGTACACCCTTCTTGTACTCCTTTTCAATTAAACAATGCTAAAATTACACTTAAATGAAGCAGCCACAAAAACTAGAAACAACCAAAATTTCTAATCAATGACAAAACAAGCCACGAAGAGTCTACATCTTACCTGCTAAGAACAAAAGTACTACCCAAAGACAAAAGAAGCATGGAACAGCCTACATCTTACCTGTACAACTAGTCAAGAATTTCTTAGTGAAGTTGATGTTTTCCATACTCAGAATGGAAGTAGCGACATCATTGAAGAAGGATACGATCATAAGATGTCCCACCAACTTGATTCTTAGCAGGTCCCCAACACATAATGGCCGACAAACTTATACAGGCAATGATAGAAACATTCCCAGGCTTTATTTCTAAGTAGGTCATTAAGTAAACTGCCCAAATTATGTTCGTCATTGGCATAATGTTGG
Source organism: Sequoiadendron giganteum (assembly GCA_007115665.2). Classification (NCBI taxonomy): domain Eukaryota; kingdom Viridiplantae; phylum Streptophyta; class Pinopsida; order Cupressales; family Cupressaceae; genus Sequoiadendron; species Sequoiadendron giganteum. The sequence continues at coordinate 748,681,965 of CM021102.1, read as the reverse complement.
CTGAGAAAGTGCAAGAAGGTTTTGTTCTAATGAACTTGGCTTTGTTACCCACCAATATAAAGTCATCATCCTACTGTTGACAAAGAAATCAGTTGTGCATTAGGTGCACTATCCCATCTACCATTGCATACGATTCACTGAAAGCCGTTGGATTTTGAAATAATTCTATGATATGTTGCTTCCATTCTAACATCATGTTTTTCACATGATGTACGTAATTGACTTGAACATTATTCCTTGCGTCGGTTCATTGACAACAGACAATGAAGGCATAAATTCCTGTCGATTTTTTCATTACTCTCGTGAACTTTCGTATTCGATTCATAGTTTTCTTCTTTCTTAAGGCAGCTTTTTTCCCATATTTTGTCACAACTTTGGAAGTTTGAATTGGGTAGCACGTATCCATCACAACAAAGACTTCGTAAGGATGTAAAATTCTTAAAAGATTTCATTTTTATCTTATAAAATTTATTTGAGTTACGGTCGAACTTTCTTAAATTGAATGTAGAATTGTGCAAGGATTTTTTTATACTCCAATAGTTTACACCCCAATAGAATTGATGCTTAGTTAGAAAATAATTTATGTTATTTTTGTGTATATGAAATAAGAAATTTGGGACTTCTCTTTGTAAAAAATTCAATTCTAAAAAGTTTCTTACAAATATGATAAATTATTCAAGAAACTCATTTTAAAATAAGAAAATTTAATCTTAGTTGATTGTTTTCACATGTGAATAAAGCGACATCTTGATTTTTTGTTTTTCATGTTTGTAATCAATAGATTTTTCTTCTTTCTTTTTAAGCCATGTCAATTGAATATCTTGAAGAATTTTTAGTGGATAGAATCCAGTAAAGCACCCTAAGGGTGAATTATCAAAGAAAAGTTGTATATTGTAGTTTTAATTAATTGTATAGAAGAAAAACTTACATCAAATTGTCTAGAAGGACACATTACATCAACTTGTCTAGAAGGTAAAGAGTGTACAATAACCTTAATAGTAGGAGCCAAATTCTAAACGAAGGAATATGATTTTTTTTTATCCAAGGAATATTTTGAGAGATCGTCCTCTTCTAAATTAATATCAATCACATGATGTCACAATTCAACTATTTTTCATCAAGTTTCCTACCCAAAGAGGGCATGCAGAAGAGCTGATTGAGAAGAATTTAGATATTTTGCATCCAATTGACCAAATATATAACACGATCTCTTTTTAAAAGTGATACCTTCATAATCAAGTTGTTCATTCCAAATTTATTTTCCAAGTTATATTCAAATTTACTCTTAAACTTTCTTTTATAAATCAAACATGGTGAGATTGAACTTGCAAAAGTGAAATGTCTCAAAATTTGGTTCATATCCAAGATGGATATCTTGGGTTTTCTATCAATTTGCTAATAAAGGAAAGATAGTTAGAAGGCCAAAACTAAAGAGGAATGCTCAAAATTCTCACCCAAACTTGAGAACTGCATAAAGGTTTGTTGAGGGTCAACTTTGGGATGCCATAGGTTTAAGCCAAAGAAAACATTGTTTAAAACCATGAGTGTCCCATAAGCAATGGCTCCCTATCAAAATGGATCTTATAGACCACCCAACATATATTTTTTTAAAGCAAAGGTGATAAGCCTGTAATTATATTAATATAATATAGGTAGTTAGATATGCTGACTAAACTGAATTAAGGGCTTAAAAAAGTGACAAGAAGCACAACTATCTTGATAATTCACAATATATTTGCATCCAATCTACAATATTCTATAACCCAAAATATTGCATATCAAACTCTACGTCTTAGGTGACTGCTATAAGCCTTGTACAAAATTGATCTAACTAGATATTTACATACTAAACCCTACCACTTTTCTTAACACATTATTTTCATATATACTAGTAATTACATTTCCATCAAAAAAAACTTTACAGAGAAACAAACTAGACATCCCTATTTCCCAAGTTGACCGAGTTCTCTCCCTGGCCTTCAACATCTATCATTTGAACATGGTTTGCAGCTTGAGCTTGAGAGTGGAAAATGATTTTTATGTATGGAACTTGCACATTAACCTTGTTGATCTGATAGTTTGGCAAAGGAACAATCTCTTGCATGCCTTGAACACATTCATGAGATAAAAGAAACAAAAGAGCATGACACTTTCTTTTGAAATTATCAATTTCCTCCCTATCAAAATCAAAATGAAATCTACCCAGAGCTACATGTAGATAGCTCAATGAGCCTTTGAGTAGGGAGAGATTGAAGGCTTCATATGTGTCAACATACCTCTGCTTATGATGGAGGTAATACCTAGGAAACAAGCCACCTACAAGCCCTTCACCATACATTAGATCATATGATTGGACACTCTGCAGTAAAGCTCCATCTTGCAAATACACTGCCCTCACTACTTTGTCAGACATAGAATGGAGAGAATTGTAGTTTTAAAGAATATACATTGTATTGGAGAGGAAAATCAAAAGAATATTTGTTGGGAAAATAATTATTTTTGAACCAGTATGCAGAATTTATTCACCTATTATTGTTCTAACATTATTGAAGACTGACAGACAATTTACCTTAAACACCTGTTGAAGATGTGCTTTTTCTATCCAGTCGAAGAAGGGCAATTCCCACAGATGAATCACCATAGTCATTCTGTAATTTTAAGGAAGAAATTCCATATTGTTTGTAACCATTGAGTGATGCCCATTGTGTGCCATCCTTTAGGTAGAAAAATGAACACTGCAAGCTATAGGCCAGAGAAGAAAAAAGGACACCACAAGCCATGGGCAAGAGAGATGGAGCGATATCGATAATGAACACATCAAGCTACACAAAGAAGGATGATTTTTTACAGACTAACAGTGAGAATGGAACATTTAAAAGAAATTTTCTAGCCTCGATCCTTTCTTGGAAATGATGGCGATGAGGTGTGGCATGCTTGAAATCTAACATTGTAGAGAAAAACCAGATTTTGATGTCTTATCAATTTACTAACCTTCATTTATCTGGCTTTTGCCTTCACCACCTAGACTTAAGCACATGCAAATGAATGCCTTAAGTATGATTAGTATTATCAACCTACAAACAAAGAAAATGGGGTGTTATAAAAGGAAAATTTTGGTAGCAGGATGTAATCCCATTCCGTATTCCCATGTGGATGAATGCACTCGATGATGTTGCCCAAGTTGTCCCAATAATTATTTTATTTGGGATGAATTATAATCATTATTTTGCAAGCTTCAATTAACCATACTCCAAATATCATGCCAAATATTTTTGGTGATAACTGTTGTGCATGTTGCACACACGCCCCATTCGGAACAGGGACCCTCTCTTCCCTCCTCTCAATTGCTGGCCCCATTTTGGTTCACCTCATTTTGTGTGTCCATTTTTGTGCCCTAATTGGTCAACTCACCCTTTGAAGTCACATACTAGGTTTGACCGAACTTGACCCCTTTGAAAAATGCTAAGTCTAAAGTCAATTTGGGTTTCCCTTGTCAGAATGCCCTTTCTGACATTCGCAGCCCCTTCCGGGCCCAAACCGTCAGGTTTCCTTCTCTGGATTTCCATTGTGGGTTTGTTGTTGCTGGCGTTCGATGCTCAGCGTCCTTCTGGAACCTGGACCCCGGATTTCCTCTTCCGGAATTCCGCTTACACTTTGCCGTTTCTCACAGCCGTGGTTGGACGTCTTCCTGGCCATCGGACTCCTGATCACCTGCCGCCGCCTGTGGGATTTAAACTCACCAACTTTTTGGCTGCCGTACAAAGGAATTAGTTGCTGCATTAATGGCCATTTTGGCTATTTAAATGGATTTTTCGGCTATCATTTTCACCTGACCGAGTGATAGAGAAATTGAGAGCTCTGAGGCATCCAACATTTTTAGCCCCACAGTCTGAGTTCTTTTCCTGACGTCTTCCATGCAACCAACAAATTACTTCTTCGGGATCTTGAGGTACGCCTGCCATCCACGCGCATTGTCCTTTATTTTGTGAAATTTTGAGTCCTAAAGCAATGAAAAATGTAAAATTGGGTTTAAAACTGGTAAATTGGTACCCTCCTCTAAAAACCCATATGTTAAAATATTAAAAATCGATTGTTTGAGGCCTTGAAATTCAAACCGGAGCTTAACCTTTCTGCAGCCGTTCTTCGAAACAGTCGCTGGTGTCTCCCGAGCCTGGACCTTCCTGTGGCCATCCGCAAAACTCAAAACTAAACTTCAAAAATTCATTCGGCCAAATTCGTCTCGGACCCTGGGATCCGGATTTCCCCTCGCGGGTCTCCGTTGTGTCCCCACCATTCTAAATGGCCTTCCCCGAGTGTCTTTCCGACCTCTGGGCCCCGATTGCATGAATTCCGTGTCAAAACTTGTAGAAAATAAAAAATTGATAAAAGAGAAACCAACTTCCAAAATTGATTTGAACTCCACTATCCGGAAATCCGTCCTCGGGATTCCGTTTGGACTTCGCCACTCTAAACGACAATGGCTAGACGGCTTCCCGACTCTCGGGCCCTGACTATTCACCCTCCGTTTCAAACTTACCAAAGTCTGAAGTGTCTCCGGGCGCCGACCTCCGAAATTCCTTCCCTGAAATTCTGTGTCGCTTTCGTCGTTTTGAACGGCCATTCCGAAGCGACTTCTCGACTCCCGAACCCTAGTCCACTTCTTGCCGAAACCAAAATCTAAGCAAACATTTGAAGCCCAAGCCTCTTTTGAGTCCCGATTCTTGGAATTCTGCTTTCGGAATTCCATTTCACTATCGCCATTTTGGATGGCGAATTCAATACGACTTTCTGACCTCCTAGTCCTAACCCGTTGTTCGCCACCTGGCTTTCCGGAATCCTCAAACCGTTTCCAGAGATTGCCCTTCGGGATTCCACAGCCGAATTTCTGCCTCCATTTCTCCATTGTGAATGGCTAAACCACAACCACTTCCCAGTGACATCCACTTGCACCCTGGATTCAGGTGCCTAGAGTTCCGTGTCCTCTGCATCATTTCCAACAGTTGCCCTGCAGCTAAAGCTCGAACTCCCAAATGAAAGATCAAATGACCTCCAAATCCAAAATGGATTTTGACCCACTTGCTAAAATTAGGTCTTCCTTCACGACAACCTTCAATTGACCAAATCCAACTCTAGGAAGAACCTTTGGGAGTTCCATGCCTAATTTTCCCTTCCAAACGACATTCTGCCAAGGGAATTCTAGCCTTAGGAACCTGGGTTATCTGCCTCGCTCTCTAATGTTGAAGTATAAAATGTTATGTGATTGTTGAATATGAATGATTATTGTAGGGCTAATCTTGATGTGCAAGGACTTGTCTTGGGCCATTATCTCATGTTTAATGTTACCGATTCACGTCTTTTGTGCAGGATTTATGGAATCCGACGCAGAAACTTCTGGTGCTTCCAAGGAAAAGGGGAAGGGAATTGCTAAGACTCTGAGAGGCAAGGAGGATAAAGACTTAATGAAGTACAAGTTTCAAGGGGTTCCCTTACAATCTAGAGTCACCACTCTGTGGAGAGATGTCACGGATACGAACATCGGCCAGGTCGATGTCGATGAATTTATACACAGGGTTAGGGTGAATCCCAAGATAGAGAATGCAAGGTTGATAAGGAGCAACAGGATCGCCAAGGCTGCAAGCTTCCCACCGGCCTTGGTGGCCCTAAAATTGGTAATGGCATGCGTTGAGGCATATCAACCTGAGACATGAATAATAGAGGACTGGGATGGGAATATCATTGCAGACATGTCCCCATCAGGTATAACATCAACTTTCCACATCCCTACCTTTAAGAGCATGGAGACCCCCACCATGGAGGAATGCAAAGAATTATGGGAACAAGATCCGCTAAGGTGCAAGAAGTTAATCAATCAATATTGGTTGAAAGACAAGTGGGGTAGTGTTGGCAAGCTCCCTCATGAGCTTTTTCACAGCGACTTCTTCGAGGATTACCACTACTTCATGACCTTGCTGAGCCGAGTAATGGGCCTTCCTGCTACGACCTTCTTCCAAGAATGGATGTTCTACTTTGTGAACTAGATTCTCCGCGATGATGGTGTCGCCTTCTACTGGGGGGAGATAATCAGTGATCTCTTCCATGAACAGTTTACAACCGTGAAGAAGACCTCCAAGTTCTTCATGACCTCATACCTAGTGTATGTTGGAGTTGAGAAGATACAACACCATAGGATCCCAGTGACCTCTACAAGCAAATAACCTGTTACAAGGAGAAGCAAAGAGAAGCAACAAAGAAAATGCTCAAGAATGTGGAGCAATGTATTCACCCAAAATGTAAAAATAAATACAAAAGATAGTTTTCAACCATATATAGATGAAAACCCTAAAAAGGAAAACCCTAGGCTTGCACAATAATAATTAATAAAGTAATTAATTATTATGCACCTAATGTTAGCTTAAGTGAAAAGAGGTAAAAGGGAACTTTACGTAATTAAACAAATATTATTTAATTAATAAAGTAAATACCCAATTACTCTAATAGTGTACTCCCTCGCAGACTGGTGACACTATCAGGGATTAACTGCGGTGCCCAGTGAGGCATCAAGAGTGGAGCTCAACCCCTATGATAAGTACCCTCAACTACAGTTCTGAAATTTCAAGAAAGATTATTGTAGGGTGACCGATGCGTTCATCTCCCACATCATCCGATCCCTAGGAGGCAACTTTCAGAGATGAGTTTCACATAGTGCCAGAGTCCTCCTCAGGCAATATCCCTTCTTGTACATTCAATTTCTGAAGTTCACATACATTTGTGCCCAGGGATTTACAGAAAGACCAAACAAGCTATCCTGGTACCCCAATGACTGGATTATACTCCTGGAGCTGACTTGGCAACTAAGGCACATCCATAACATCTTGAGCAATAAGCATCTAGCGGGCACACCTTACCCCATTGGGCTCTACTAGGGGATGTACAAAATTCATACCTCCCAGTGTGTGGGGTACTTAGAAAGAGAGTTGGTTGAATACCACTTCCGCCAATATACAACTCGGCCTCGAATGGACCCGTATGGGCATATCAAAAAAGCATTGGGATGGGAGTATGCCCACCTCCACAATGCTAAAGATTTATGGGCCAATTGAAAAGATGATCTTGAGGTCCGGTTGCGGAACTACATGCGCATGACTTCGATCTACGTACGAAGAATAAATCTATGCCTGATTCCTTACCAACTCAAAGAGGATGAGGATATGGTGATCGATCCAGGATATGATGTTGTCGCCAATTTGCCACTGCTTGCGATTGATTGGGATGAGCGAGAACTTGACAACACTGATGTTCTCAACTAACCTATCGAGATCCGAACAAGGGCATGGATCGACCAACAGGTAGCCCGATTGAAACAACAAGGAGTCGTCTTGACATTCAAGGGACTAGAAAGTGAACCAAGTGGCTTTGATGGAGGGGTAGCTACATCTGCAACCGAGGAAGCATCCAAAACCCCACCATCAACCAAAACAAAGAAGAGAAAACAGGCCACCGAGCAACTACCCAAACCAAAGGTTTATGCCCACAAGGCATCAAAGGGCGAACCTTCCCAAAAGAAGAGGGGAAGCCCAAGGAACATGAATAGTGCCAAGATGAAGAAGAAAAGGGTGCTGAAACAGAGGATCCCTCCAATGAGCAGTTGTGCACCAAGTCTCCCACTAAGTATGTAATGCTTGAACAAAACTCTAATGAGGAGAAGGGAGATACATAAACTGAGAAGAAGGCTCTTGTTGTCTGAGCCATTGAAATTGAGAAGGAGGATAGTAGGAATCAAAGTGAACCACCTAGAGAAGAGCCTCAAATGCCCAACTAGCTAGAAAAGTAGTTGAAACAAAAGACTCCCGCCCTGAAAGATCCCAAGGCAAGGTTGGAAGCCATTCTGGCCAGAGCACAAATAAGTACCAGGAAAGAGAAGAAGCCGAAGATCAGATCGAAGATGAGTATGGATGCCTCAGGATCTGGGGTAGTGCAAATAGTGACACGGATGGTTGGAGAACAAGGAATAACTTATAACATCTCCACCATCCACTTGGGAGTGGCCACAAGGGAGCAAAAGGTTGATCACCTCCAGGAATTGGTGGCCACAATGGTGCATCTTATCCAACATGATAAGGTCTCTAAGGAAGAACTCAAAGCACAAGTGGCTGATCTAACGACCTATATTCAACAATGGTCATCCCTGGATGACCAGCCCACAACGTCATCTACCATCCTCAGCTATTGTCCCAGGAACAGATCAGTAAATTAGAGAAGAGAAGGAACCTGGACAAGACTACGGAAAACTGGTTCTGGTAGGTCTTCGACATGGGGAACACAGGTATCAACTTGGATGTAGGGACAATGAATAAGTTCTTGGAGGTACAAAGAACCCTTGAGGGCATGAGGCAGGTCTATGAGGAGTTCTCGAGGAAATATAGAGCGGCCTACCTGAAGATTGAGGCCATACTCGCATTGCCAAGCGAGGTTTGGGAGAAGGACCTTGCCTTCAAAGATAATGATCATTGGCTAGTGGATAAATGGAGGTGATATTTCAATCACCAGAAGAAAAGGAGATCCTGGAGCAAATAGCATCGGATATCGAATGGGCCAGGGAGTCAAGAGACGAGTGCACCTGGTACCTCAAGTTAATGACAGGGTACGAGCTACCCGCTACTGAAATAAATCTAGAGAGCATAAAGCCACACTTCTTGAAGAACATGGAAGATGGGATGTTAGCTGAAATCACCACAGAATTCATGAGTTTTTCTGCCCAAGCCTTTGCACAGTCAGAACTTTTTAGAGATAATGCTACCAAATATGATGATGACTGGAAGAAGCTCGTTAGTAATTCTCAGAAATGGAGCTACCAAGTGCTGTGATAGGATATCATGGAAGTAGATAAGCTCCAGCCGATGATCTTGAACTTTGTGGAGTATGTAGCATTGAAGAAACACGAAGGAAACCCTATCATCGATGAAGGATTCCTCAAGGAATAGCTGCAGCAAAGGGCACACAACAAAATGATGAAATTGCTATAGTGCTGCCGCTAGATGACAAAATAGGGAAAAGATAGGAAAGGTCTTATAAATGAAATTTATTTGGGGGTAGGTGAAACCCTAGTGTAAAGTGAATCTTGGCCACTCATTTTTCTTTTTGAAAACTATAAATAGGGCTATCCTCTCATTTTAAGAGAGTTGAGTTGTTGTAAAGGCATGCTGCAAAAATTGTAATAGAAAATACAGTCATTTTCTGGTGTATTTATGGGTTTCTCCACATGTTTCATGATTCTTCTCCCTTTAGTTAAAACTTTGCTTCAAATTGTTTTTTTGATCTAGTTTCCTTAGTTAGTTGTAGTGGATTTAGTAAGATGTCTTTGGTTTTGAAGATTCATGTTGTGTGTATGCTTTCCTTGTCCATACTTTTGGTCATTTGCTGCTGGTAAATGTCTGTGCAAAGTTAGCCTGGACTATAAATTCATAGTTGCTCATTAAACTTTGTCTTTGTTCACATTACATAGCGAATGAATGATGAATATCTGCAGTCCTTAGAAGATAGCATAGATTTCATGACATCGTGAGAATTCAGATTAAGTGAAATTTTGTTTAAGGAAACTATCCATAGCAGGAACCTCCATGATCATTTTTCATCGATAGTTGTAGGTCCAAGAACCATCCTTCTTCCTCGCCCTTTTTTTTCCCTTTTTTTAGAAACAATCTATGTTAATGTTCGTTGCACATTGTAAAGCCAAATCTGACGAAACAATGGAGTCCAAGACTATTGTCCGAGCCTACAGCAAAGTGCAGTAATTCCATATTTGAAGAACTCCATTCATTGACCCAACTCTCCCATAGTTTCAAACCACGTAAGACCGCCTTGTGATTCTGACAAAATCACATCAAACAGCTGATATATTCCAAGCTTCCTCATGGCCTGACATCTGAGAGACCTTTGGATAGTGTTCTGCAATTTGATTGTGGAAGATTGTCTTTCAAGAGAGGTGATGCACCTATGCATTACCTATGTTGAGAAGTGCATAAAAACACCATCAACAATAACATGTTATGGTTGAATGACCTTGCGCCTCTTCACTTTCTTTGGTTGATTTTAAACAATAAGACAAATTTTATTTCCTTAAGTTTACTTAAACTAACACATCCACAATGTCCATAATCAGATGGACACTTTCGATCATGTGTCTTTTAAAAAGTATAGAGATCATCCAATTTAGACCTTTTAAATCTTTCTATACTTCCTTAGCATCTTGATTTAATAATTTCACTAGTTGGGGAAAGGCATTGATCTGGTTTGCATCATTAATACTACTAGATTCTTGAGCATCACTTCCCAAACTAGCTAGATAATCTGCAACCCTATTGCCTTCCATGTACATGTGAGTTATTATTGAAGCATTGAATCTATCTAGCAATGACCATACTTTTCACAAAATGCAACTTAAATTTCAAATAAGAATCTTCTTTTCTCTACAAGCATTTATAATTATCAATGAATCAACTTCTATGTGTAAATTTGTAAGCCCCATTTTCAATGCCAATTCTAATCCCAACAACAAAGCTTGAGCTTCTGCAAGATTAGTTGTGTCGTGTTGTAGATGAATTGAAGATATTGCCAGAAGTTTTCCCAATGAATTTCTAATGCAAATGTCTGCCCCTAAATTGCTCGGATTTCCTTTGGATGCACCGTTAAAATTTAGTTTTACAAACTCAGCTTGAGGAGGATTCCATTTGACTGAACTTTTGTCCACTTTGGGATTGCTTCTTTTAATTAAACTTCCATAAAATGAAAATTTAATTTCCTTCCACTTGCTCAATGGATTACTATCCTAGTTTATGAACAATGAATTGGCCATTTTTTTCTTTTTGAACATATGAACTAACTGCTTCTACAATTTCCTTTTATATTTTCAAATTTTTGCCTTCTACTGAAGATTTTATCTTTCTAAATATTCTCAATTACATTCCCACCATATATTCGAAACAACAATCGCATGGTGTAATCAATGGGTTATTTTCGGGTTAATGAATTTTAGCATGATTAGATTAAATAAAACCCAAAGAAGATTACAAAGAACAAAGAAAGCATAAAACAAGAATGATTATATCTGATATCCATCAAAGTTTCCATGATTCACCTCCATAACACCTCCTAGCTTGCAGCGCATGATTGTTGCCCTCAGATCTGTGTGAGAAAATTGACTATGCCATTGTACTATGCAAGTTTTGAAGGATTTGAATGATAACAGATTATGATAAATGAATATGCCTAAAACACAAATTAAATTCTAAACATAATGAAAGTGATTCTAAATATGAAGTGGTAAAGTGGTGCAATAATAACGAAGTGGTCTATAATAATGAAGTGGTGCCCTAAATTGTGAGCAAAATTGACATTTTATAAATAATGTAATTTTGCATGGACGGATGAGATTAAATGTTGCTAAAGCCTAAAATCAGTGGACGAGATTTCATGTGACAATCCCTAATTAGGGTTAGGTCAAGAATGTTAAATGAGTGTCCAAGATGTGATTTGATAAAATCAAATCGACGATTGAGAATAAATGTGATAATTAGCTTAAAAGATAAAGATTTTAGAAAATCAAGAAGATAAGAGTTGAACTGAAAAGCAATTTTTTGGAAAATCAAGAATTTTCTCAATTACTTGATATTTGGAAGAAGATTACCATTTTGAATTAAATTAATTCAAAATAAGGGGTTTTTGTGACAATAAATAATCTTTTTCAAATTATTTACTAAAATGAAGATATGGTTAATAAAACAAAATAAAACGAAATCATTTTAAATAATTTCATTTATTTAAAATGAGAGAAATGTGAAATTAGGTAATTAAATAATTAAACATAATTATTTAATTTAGAAGATTATGACTAATAATTAAATAAATTAATAAATTCATTTAATTATGAGAATTAGTGGCATATTAAAGAAATAAATAAAATTCATTTATTTAATAATCAAGCAGAATAAATGAATAAAGGTAATTAAATAAATTAATAAATTTATTTAATTGTAAGAAGATAATTAGAAAATTAAGGACATATTGAATAAATAAATATTATTTATTTATTTATTTAATAATCATGAAGAATACAATATACATGAATTAATTAAATAATAATGAATTACTTAATTAATAGTCGAATGTGGACCAAGGACATAATTAAATGTCATAATTATAGAGCTTGCAAGCCTAGGTCATTTTTATGTGTCTACATTTACCCCTCTTTGTCATAATGCAACCTATCACATTGTGGCAAAGAAAATAAGTCAAAAATATGCCCTAGTGCAAAATAAGATGAGGAAGAATGACGAGGAGGGTAGCAGTATGCCCCTCGAGAGGACAGACGGGTTCCAAGAACATGGGTTTGCTCTCAAAATTGAGGAGAAGACTAGAAGATGATAGGACAAGAAAGTATTAGTGCAAAAGATATGGATGATGATATGGATGCAACGCCTATATGAGATGAGCGAGAGAAGATGACAAGACAAAAGGAGATGCATGTTAATTCCTAGACCAAATCCTTCAACACCTTACCATAGGACTTTAAATTTTATTGCTCTTTAATCATCATTGGGTAGATTGTTGTGATGGCCAACAAACACCATGATATGACATAAATCAAGATGTGCAAGGTCATATCATCACATAAGACAAGCAATCATAAACAAGGATGATCATGACTCATACTAAGAGTGGAATTACCCTAGTCTTTTTGTCATAACCAACCACAAGCAAAAAAAAACAAGAAGGACAAATCATGAAATGTCGTTGCTTCTCTAAATCTTGTTTCCAGGACATCCTCGAGAAACCCAAATAATTATAATAATGTTCGTCCTGCCTACGATTATTTCGGTGGCACCTCCATGGGTAAGCATGATAGGTAGTCATATTATTTGGCATTTAGGGATCAATCCTCTTGACATCAACATTATTTAGGATGTGTCCTTCCTGAATTTGGCAATCTTTGACACTCGTCATCTTGGCATCATCATTAAAACACTTAGCATTCAGACACACTTGACAAACACTTGGCCCTTGTCTTTGGCCTTTTTATCATGTTACTAGTTTTTCAGCGAGATCCCGACAACAGGATTTAGAAAAATAGCAATGTCTCATGATGTTTGTCTTGTCTTTTGACACATGGATAATATACCAAATACATGCAAAAAATGATGATTGGTATAATGCAAGCCAGCTTTGAAATAATCACAAATATTATTAGGAAGAGGAATGAACATATCTAACTTGCTCTTGATGTTAACCCAACATTTTTGAGCAATATTACATTGTAAATGTAAATGATCTATTGTTTCCAATACTTTTTTACATAATAGACACTTAAAGGGATCAGTTATCTTCAACTTTACTAGTCTATCACTTGTCAAAACGCTTTTTTGTGAAGCAAGCCAAGCAAAGCTTCCTACCTTGGACAAAACTTTATTGTTCCAACAGAACATAAATGCTCTTTGGGGTTGTACATTAAGATTAACTTGACTTAAAACTGCATACCCTTTCTTTACTAAATATGAAGGGTATGTGCGTGATCATGATGGGCTAGAAAGTGGTAATATGTAAGTGATATGATGACCCATGTGGCTAATGACTTTTTTTTTACCCAAAATTGATGAAATGAAAAGGGTTTTTAAAGGAGATTCTCATATTTTCACCAATATAAATTATTCTTTACTTTGAATTTAATAAATAATCATTATTCATTTTCTATTTGAATTATGACTAAAGACTTGATTGATAGGTCGATTAAAAAATATCTATAGCTTTCAAATGGCATCACATTTTTTGAGTACAAAATATGCATCGCATTTTGTGCTTCACATACTATAGGATTAAAAAAGAAAGAATTGAATTTCATGAAGTTTTGACCAAGTTAAGGTGGTCAGACATACAAGTTTTTATATATTTTTAAAGTTGTAATAAAAAATTCATAATTAATTATTTACTTGGAAAAAAATTACAAAAAAATATGCATCACATCGGGACATGAGTCCTCTACTCATATCTAAAATATTATAAAATAATATTATTATTTTATTGTGGTTAGGGTGGTTAGACATACACCTACTTTTTATTTTATCCCTAAAATTTAAGAACTACTGGATTGAAATTTCAAATTTTCACGACATAGATTTTTTTATTTTTTAAATAAAGCTAAGAGTTTAGACACTACATTCAATTTTATACAAATTCTATTCTTACATATTTTTTAAATAATCAAGATAACTTATTCAAATTTTTATGTCAAGTTGCCTAACTCTATTTTTTCTGAATTTTATTGGCACTTAAGGGCTTGTTTTTTCCATGATGATCCTGCACATACCCTGAACCAACCTTGGATGTTGCCCACATAATTTTGTCTAGTCTTGTCGATTGATAGGAAACTCATTCCTTAATCACATTGCAGAATCTATCACATTTTTTAGCATTGGGTAGACTATTTGAATGCTTTTTCCAAACAATTTTCCCTATTAAGGAGTTTGCAGATTGCACATAATCTGTCAATATTTCACCCCAAGCTTCTGATAAAATTTCTCCTACATCCTGCAAATCTAAATTGTCTCACAATGGAGGATTCCCATTCCATGAATCTGACCAGAACTTTACACTCGTTCCATTATTAACTTCCCAAGAGGAAAACCTAGTAATGAGATTCCTAAAATTGAGAATAAAATTCCAAATGGCAGATCCCTTGGGAGGATCAACTATTATTAGAATTATTGACAGGTCTTCACTGTCTAAGTACTTGGATTGTAATATCTTACACCATTTAGCATATGGTTTTGCATACATCTATCATGCTAACTTAGCACCAAAAGCTTTATTCCTCCACAAAATGTTTTGAACTCTTGCCCCACCTTGATTTTCCCCTTTTGCCAAACCTTCTCAAAATATGAGAGGCACTTTCTTTTGTTAATTGATATTTCTTTTCCAAAATAAATTTTTATAAGTTTTTCAATTTCTAAATTACAAAACAAGGAGCTTTGAGAAAAGCCAAAAAATAATTGGGAATTGATAATAATACTAACTTTACAAGAAGAATTCTTCTTGATAGCAACAAACACCTAGCTTTCCACATTATAATTCTTGACTTATGTTTGTCAATTACATTATCCCAATACAATGCCTTATTTGAGCCCTTAAAGAAAGGTATCCCTAGATAAGAACATGACAATTCAACTTCCTGAAATCACAAAAAATTCACTATTCTTTCTTTGACTTCAGTATAACTATTAAAGATATATATTTTGGATTTTCCTACATTAATCTTTTTCCCCGAAGCCAATCAATATTTCTCCACTATTTCTTAAAATTGTTTCAATTCATCCATTGTTTACTTCCAAAAAGAATAGTGTCATATGCAAATAGGGAGTATGTGACTAAAATGTTAGAATTTGACATATTCATTCCATGCCAGAAACCTTGATTATGCTTTAGATGGATAAATCTACTTAAAGACTATGCCATAATAATGAACAAAAAAGGTGACAAGGGATCCCCTTGTCTTACTCCTTGTGTTGCACTAAAAAAACCTATGGGATTTCCATTAATGATCACTAAAAAATTTGCACTAGATAAGCGGGTATGTGTAGGATCATGATGGGCCAAAAAGTGGTGATATGGAAGTGATATGATGGCCCATGTGGCTGACAACTTTTAATTTACCCAAAATTGATTAAACGAAAAGGGTTTTTAAAGGAGATTTTCAGCTTTCCACCAATATAAATTATGTTTTACTTTGAATTTAATAAATAATTATTATTCATGAGAAGAATACATACTTATCATGTTGTTCATGTATCCATAATCCTTACTTTATAATATAGTTTTTTTGGCTCACTATGCAGTGCCCCTCAGGTTGCTTTTGCTTTTGGACAGTTATTTGGATTCATTTAAACATTATGAAACTATTTGATGATATTGTTTGATGATACTTAAACAATTATGACTCTTTGATGTTTGGTTATGATGACACTATTATGTCTGATGTTATGATGATACCATGATTTTAAGATTAGTTTATTTATTCACATGAGTTATCATGGACATGAATTTTATATGTTTTCTATCATGATTTGATATCAGTTATTAGGTATCGATGTATGGGTGAAGGAGAACAGGGTTGCATCACTCGCTTGTGAGTTCCTTGCAATGTTGTGACTTTCCCTTCATGGTGTGATTGAATGTTTTCCGTATGCACATGCCTGGCCTTGTGATTTTCTGCAAGCTACAGGTACTAGGCATCAAATCCACCTGAATTGCCAGGTTTGAGCATGCCTCATACCTAATGGAGGTTCTTGATTTGAAGATAGCATTGGGTTCCCCATGTCGAGCCTTCGTCCTTGACGAGGGTGATTTTCCCTTTGTCATTCCCTATTCAATTGGTTCATCTATGTTGATTTGATATAGTTGTTGTTGTTTTTCCTTTTGTTTCGTTTTGTGGTCAAGTACCTTGGGTATTTAGTTTATTTGAGTATTCGCTTGTTTGATGCCTTGATGAATTTTACTATAAATAAAAGATAATTGTGTTTTTAAAAGGTATTGGAGAGTTTATATAAATGAATTATTATAAATTATAATTTTAAATAATAAATTGTTGTTAATGTATGACTGACTTAAATAAATTGAAATTTGTGACTTGAGAAAGGAATTATTTAATTAAATATGTTAACTAGTTTATGGTGCATGCAATGTAAAATAAAAAGATTGAAGTAATAAATTAGACATCTTATAATTAAATTAAATTTCTATGCACAAATTATTAAGCATGGTATAAATTATAAAATAATAACTTAATGGAGATAAAATTAAAAAAAAACAAATTAATTAAAGAAGATAGGGGAAGGTAGTTATAGAAAGAAGTAATTAATAAATTAGTTGCAATTAACTAAAAGAGGGGCTTTTGGACTATTTTCCAGAGAAAAAAACTAATCTTGCATTCTATGTACGAGAGTTTTCTGTTTTTTTGGTTCTTGAAAATTTAATACTATAGCT
Source organism: Sequoiadendron giganteum (assembly GCA_007115665.2). NCBI lineage: Eukaryota > Viridiplantae > Streptophyta > Pinopsida > Cupressales > Cupressaceae > Sequoiadendron > Sequoiadendron giganteum. The sequence goes on along the minus strand of CM021102.1, from coordinate 748,664,937 downwards.
TGGAGGTTGGGGGTTATTTTGTTAGAGGCTTGCACTGGAATAGAGGTTTGTTAGGAATTTGATGCTCTTGGAAAGAAACTGAAAGTGCATCTAGATTTCGGACCCGACAAAACTTTCAGCTCTATAACTTGAATATTCTAGGTTCCATGCTTTCTTCTAGTTATATTGTTTTCTCTGAAACTAATAATGCAAATTGTGGGTATGTGCAAGATCATGATGGGCCAAAAAGTGGCGATATGTAAGTGATATGATGGCCCATGTGGCTGATGAAATGAAAAGGGTTTTTAAAGGAGATTCTCATATTTCCACCAATATAAGTTATTCTTTACTTTGAAGTTAATAAATAATTATTATTGATTTTCTAATTGAATTACGACTAAAGTCTTGATTAATAGGCTGATTGAAAAAAAAATAGCTTCCAAACAGTATCACATTTTTTGATTCCAAAACATGCACCACACTCTATGCTTTGCATACTATAGGACTAAAAAAAGAAAAAATGAATTTCATGAATTTTTGACCAAGTTAAGGTGGTCAGACATACGATTTTTTATATTCTTTAAAAGTTGTAATAAAAAATTCATAATTAATTATTTACTTGGAAAAAAATTACAAAAAAATATGCATCACATCAAGACATGAGTCCTCTACTTACATCTATAATATTTTAAAAATATATTATCATTTTATTGTGGTTAGGGTGGTCAGACAAACACCTACTTATTTTTCCCTGAATTTTAAGTACTACTGCATTGAAATTTCAAATTTTCACCAAATAGGTTTTTTTTTTACAGAAATAAACCTAGTAGTATAGAAACTACATTCAATTTGCTACAGATTATATTCTTGCATATTTTTGAAATAATATAGATAACTTATTCAAATTTTTATGTCAAGTTCCCTAACTCTGATTTTCTAAATTTCCATTGCCACTTAAGGGCTTATTTTTTCCATGATGATCTTGCATATACCCTTGTACTATCTGAGCAAAAAAAATTGTTGAATTGGAGTTGTGTTTATTCCATAAGTTTTATGTTGTTTATTACTTTTTTTTTTAAATTCTCCAAATTCGTTTGCCATACTTTTGACTTGGCTCAAATTGTGGCTATTGAATCAGTAATAGCATGCAATTATGTATGGTTAATTCTTGGTTATTGTAGTCTCTTCTTTTCCATGCTTTTGAAATCCTTATGTTTAGCACTTTTTTGATTCTACTGCCCCTATTTCTTGCTATTTGAATTTAATTCCTAGCATTCTGGTGAAATAAGTGAGCACCCCTTTCTCCATATTAGTAATCTTTTATTTAACTGTCAATTGTTATTAAATGACTTTTATAAGTTCCTGAACTTGGCTTTGAAATTATTTTCCAAATCCCTTTGTCTCAAGCATACAAAATAGTGTCTTTAATCTAAGCTCTTAGTACTGGAAGTTTCACTACCTTTTTAGATTCTTTAATTTCTATAGGTTGATTGTGGGATTTAATCAACTATACCACATGGTTGATGTGTTTCAAATCTTTGAATTTAAAGGAAAATTTCCTTAACATAAACACTGCAGCCACAATGAACTATTGCTAGAGTATAAAATGTGTAAAGAAAATTAGTTGTTGGTATTGTTTGATAAGCTAGAATGTGGAGATTTTTGTGGTTTCTTTGGTATATCAATCCCTGTGGTGTGTCACCATCCTATTTTATTGTTACCACCAAATTTTCCCCACTACTTCTTGGTATCCCACAACTTGAATTTTAGCCTAATCCAAAGAAATGTAAGCCTATTCGACCTATCTAGGAACACACAATCTTCATCTTTACTCTGGCGACATATGCTTAATTAAACAAAAATTAAACTTTTAGTTCCTCCTTCATTTTTTGTCAGAATGAGTGTATTACTTGCTACATTGCATGTAGATCTCTATGAGATCGAAATCATGCAGTTTGATGGTTTTGTTAAACGCAAGGATATCGGCTATCATTTCCTTCACCTTAAGCCGACTATATTTGAATGCATGTTGTTCTATTATGGTTGATTTTTTTTTTAGGCATGACATATCTATAAACTATAATGTTTAGATTATGATTTAGATATTGAGAGATTTATAAGGCATGGATTCCCTGGGGGTAAGAACTTGTAACTATCGAACTCAGTAGTGGATGTTACCCACAGGTTTATTTAGTGAAGAAATTGTGTTAGATGATTGTTCTTAGCCATTCAATATATCTATGGTAATTTTAAGTTTGAAATGATATATATATATATATATATATATATATATATAGGTGATCCAACAATACTGGTTTACAATTTTTGGTCAAATTGGACACTGAATTGATTTTTTCTAATTCAATCTCCACTTTTGGACACCTATAGCAGCTAAACAATGAGGAATTTGAAGATGATGCAAACTAGTGATTTGTGACATTTTTTTGTAGATTCTAAATGTATTTTTTTCAAAAAAATTGGAATAAGATTGCACTTATTTTTCCATCTCCTTCAAAAACTAGTTTTTTTTAGTAAACACCAATTTTAAGGAGTGATGCTCACTGTATAATACATAATTTTTTTCCATGAAGGATCAAATTTTATTTTTTTCAAATTTAGATTTGTAACTATGATATCTAGAGCTTCCAATTGGTTTCATAGTGTTTTATTGAATATTTTTTCTTAATGAAATTTTGAAGTCAAACTAATTACAATTCAAACATAGGCGGACCGTATAATACAATTTATTTTGTATGTAGATCAAAATTCAATTTTTTTTCTTTGTTGGATAAAAGACTTCAATATCTCATGCACTCATATTTTTCAATTTTTTTTTTATAATCTTCTATATTTCCACATGTATAGAATAGAGAGCTTTATTTTTGGTGAAAAACCTACATTCAAAAGAAATAAAAAATATATATTTAATAATAAAATTAAATTTATTTAAAATTATACTTTTTGGGAAGCTTATAATAAGGGCTAAATACTTACAAAAATAAATTTTAAATGAGTTCATTTGATCCCCCAAAAAGTAAGTCAAAAGAAGTTTTTTATCAGCTTGCATGGTAAATAAATGAAACCAATAAATTTAGGTAGGGTAATTTTTTTGGTATGGGATAATAGTTTGTCCTTGGTTTAGGATGAATACTTAGAAAATTTAATGGTTGCATTTCATGTACCTTACACTTTTGATTTTTTCATTTAATTAAGATTTTTTTTATTGTTACAAAGTAAAGTAGTGAATGTATAGTACTTGAATTGGTTATATTGCAATTTATCTTGTGAACCATGTGTTCTATTATGGATTTGAGACGTGCATAAAGTAAGTGATTGGATGTGGATTTGGGAGTACCTTTTTGGGTTTTTGTGTAAACATTTAGTCCTTTGGATAGTGAGCACTAGTAGTCTTGCAAAGGTTCCTTGTCTTGTGTTACTGGAGGGGAATTGGCCACTGTTTCATTTACTCATCTTTATGGATTCATCTTGTGTGTGAGATGGTTGTTCCTTGCTTTATGTATACATTCTTGTGTCTTAGATTCATGCAAGTTGGCTCTACTCTATTGGTTGTATTGATCTTCTTGTTGTAGAATGGGGAGTCACTCCTAGTGGGGGATGATGCACAAAGAGGCATCTAGGACAACCCAGGTGGGAGTTTCCTAATCAAGTGATAACATAATTAATTAACTAGGGGGTTGGGTAGTATTTAAATTAAACTAAGACAATTGGATTTCCTCACCCATGCTTGTAGTTCTCATTAAGACTAAGGGTGGGTTGGGAAGGCCTGATCCACAAAACCAATATCCTTATTCCACAAGAGGATAATTGGTTTTGCATGTGTCACCCTATGGGGTCGGTGTTAAATGTGATACTACCAGGACAACCATAGATGGGGGCCAACATCTAGTGAAACATTGTTAGGACAATCCATGCTAGGACCATGCGATGACAGTCTTCCCTATTACAACCTTGTATTTCCTTGACTTGTGTTTCCACTTTATGTTGCTGAGTACCTCTAGAAGCAGTATTATTGTTGTGTTGTGTCAAGTTGTCCATTGCTGGTTGTACACCCTCAAATTCCTTTTATGTCTATTGATTCTCACCTTATTGTCAGTGTGATGGTGGGATCCATTGCTATCTCCTATCATGTGGTTGGACCTAAAGGTTCCACATGGTCGGGAGGAATGTGCCTTGTAATACATTGGGTTCCCTCTCTTGTTCATGTTCATGATGACTTCTCCTAAATTGAAGACCCTTACATTGTACCAGATTATATGGATTGTTACTCTTGTACTTGCAATGTATCATAATTGAAGTATCATGTATTATACTTGTTGTACTCTCTTCACTTGAGATCATGGTGACAAGACTATTTACATTGATATGATGTAACATTATAATTTATGTTGAAATTTCTTTTGTAATGGATTAAGATATGAAGTTGATTTAAATAGAAGCTATGAATGACTTATTATGATTATTGATATTTATTTTGGTTATATAATTAGAGATATATATTTTCATTATGTTGTGAAATGTATCCTTGAACCTTATTAGTGAACTTTGAGGGCATCACTGCAATCAATAAGTACTTGAGACTTGATATCTTGGGGAGTGACTTCTTGGGGTTTAGTTATCTTGAGAAGTCACTACTCAAGATATCCTTTCTTAAGGAACTTCTTAGAGTGGCATTATGCTAGAATTTATTATGTGATGGCATAGTATAATTTATGTATGTGTGGAGATTCTTATCATTCTCATTATATTATCTTGCAAATTTAATGCTAGACTCTCTTTTGTGTTAGTGGGAAATATGATGATGTAGTTAACTAAATGGATTTCAAAGAAAATTACAAATGACATGTCATGGATGATTTATCTTATTAGTTGAAATGGTTTAATGCAATAAGTTTTAATTCATGTCTATTCATTTTATGGGTTTTTAGTAGCATAGTCATGGACCTTAGAGGACTTGAGTAAATATGAGCTAAAGTTCATTTTGTAACCTTGTTATGTTTTTTCCTTAAAAAAAAAAAAATTGTATTGTTTCTATGAATAGTTGTGTGTGTTCCTCTAGGGTCTTGTGGTGGGGCATTACACATGGTATCAAAACCCAAGTTCAAACACTGGGCGCTCTGGGTATATACAAGAGCCCATTAATTTTTATTAGATGTATAAATTTTGAAGTTTACGTTTCCATTTTTACCTTGTCTAACACCCTATACTTGTATTTGGTGGTGTATGTGTAGGATAGGGGTTGATCTTGAGGACACAGTAGAGTTCATCATGGTGGTTGTGATTCTAATCATTAGGACTCTCCCCCTCAGAGTTCCCATGAGTATGATTGTCACTAACAAAAGAGTTCACAAAATAATCAGGAACGTGGAGATCAAAATGTAGGGTAGCTAGGATCAAAGGGCACATAGTTTAATCACTTACTTGAGGAAATTCTTGGTCTTCTTGGTTTGAGACTGCAGGTGAGCAATTGGTTGTTATAGAGATGGAGAGGTCTCCCCGGAGAAAGGAGGTTACTGTAGAACAAGAGGAAATTTTAGGTGGACATATGACAGATCTATTGATAGCTCATCCTCCTACATTTGATGGGATTGGTAGTGATTTTGAGGTTGAGAGATGGTTGATTGATTTGAATAGGTGTTTCACTATGCACCCATATGGCAAAAATACCAAGGCTAATTGCACTATTATGCATCTTAGACATGTTGCTTCCACATGGTGGTGTTTGGAGGAGTAGAAGCTCCATTTGGATATAGAATCATTCTCATGGGAGATGTTCTTAGAGAGATTCAAAGCTTGGTTCTTGTCTGATCATTGGCATTAGCATCGTGCGGATAAGTTCCATGAGCTAAGACAGATGGCGATGTCAGTTGAGCAGTATCAGAGGAGATTTTATGAGCTTAAGCAATATGCTGGCATAGGTGATGATGAATTTATGTTAGTACAACACTTTATCAGGAGCTTGAACACCCAAATTAGTGGGGGAATTCAAGTATTTGAGCCAAAAACTATAGAGATAGCTCTGGAGAAAGCTTAGTTAGTTGAGGATAATTTCACTATAGCTTTAGGTGGTCATAGAGGTGTGTAGATTGGTAGTGCACCTCCAGTAGGCTTCAGTTCTTAAGGTGGCCAAACCCAGTTAGAAGGTCCTTCTAGGAGCCACCATGTAGCCAGTAATGGTGGTCAGTAGTAGCAAAATCAGCAGCACTCCCAGTTAAAACATAAGAACTCTCAATCTTGATAGGGTGATATATTTCAGTCTAGAAAAAATAAGAGTTGGCAGAGAGCTCAACATTATCATCCTAAAGATTTGGCTCAGTTTTCACAATCTATAGTGGGCAGATGTAGTTTTCAGCAGTCTAGTGGACCTCTAGGTGATAGAGGTTTCGACATAGGTATAAGGTTCTTCTCTTGTGGGAAGTAGGGTCACATTGCTCGACAGTGTCTTTAGAAGGGAACATCTAGATTTAGTCAGAGACTGGTGGATTTAGAGCCGATAGTAGGGGATGTAGGTAGATCACACAAAGTTTTTGTTGTGGTTCATAATCAGCAAGATGGGCACCGGGGTAAAGTGGTTGAGACTACATGTGTGTTATAGGGTAGTATAGTCTCCATTCTCTTTGATTTAGGTGTTTTAGATTAATTTATTTCTCCTTCTATAGTAATGTGATGTGGACTGGTGGTAGTGAGGTAGGATGATAGGTGGTAGGTCGAGTCAGCCTCTTGTGCTAAGGTTGCAACTAAGTTTGTCATTTGTAGTTTTAGTTTGAGGATTGGATCCCTTTGCACCACAATAGATATTCATGTTATACCCCTTAGGTATTATGATATTATATTGGGCATGGATTGGTTAGAGGCTCAAAGGGTAGTCATAGATTGTCATCATAAGTTAGTGCAGTGTGTAGATGACTCTAGCAGTAAGATTGAGGTAGTTGGGGTTCAGAGGCCTATTTCATTGAGAATGATCTTAGATATGTAGTTGAGGACGTGTATGTGGTAGGGATATCAATTGTTTGCAGTGAAAATTAATGATTTGGAGGTAGAAGAGAGCCAAGAGGAGGTGTCTCTTGATATTCATCCTATCCTTAGATGGTATGCAGATGGTTTTTCTAGCGAGATACCAAGGATGCCACCTAAGCCTGACATTGATTTTATGATTGACCTGGTACCTGCAGCTAGGCCCATTTCATGAGCTCCATACTCGATGACCACTCAGGAGCTTAAGGAGCTCTGGCTAAGCTTGAGGAGCTATTGGCAAAGGGATTTTTTTGTCCTAGTCTCTCTCCTTGGGGAGCACTGGTGATTTTTTTGAAAAAAAAGGAAAGGTCCGTTTGATTATACATTGATTACCAACAGTTGAACAAGGTGATAGTAAGGAATAGGTATACATTTCTGAGGATTGATGATCTATTTGATCATATCAAGGGTACTAGGGTATTCTTGAAGATTGATCTTAAATTAGGATATCACCAGTTACGCATCATTGAGGTATATATCCATAAGATTGCAATTTTTACTCATTACTAACACTATGAGTTTATAGTTGTATCATTCAGATTAACAAATACATTGTCCATGTTCATGAGTTTGATGAATGGAGTGTCTCATACATACCTTGATAGATTTGTTCTGGTGTTTCTAGACAACATTTTGATCTATTCGAGGACCATGGAGGATCATGCGGAGCACTTGAGGTAGGTTTTATAGTGTTTGAGAGAGAACCAATTGTATGAAATTTTTTCAAAGTGTGAGTTCCTCTAGATGGAGGTAAAATATCTGGGTCATGTTATCTATTCAAAGATCTAAGCTATCATGGATTGGCCTGCACCCACTAATGTGGCAAAGGTTCACAATTTCATGGGTTTGGCGAGATATTACTATCATTTTGTATAGGGTATTTCAAAGATAGCCCACCCCATCAATTCTCTTCAGAGGAAAGGGAAGAAATTTATTTGGTCAGAGAAGTGCTAGGAAGCTTTCCAAACTCTTAAGGAGAGATTGACCAATGCACCTATATTTGTTGTTCCTGATCCTACTAGGGATTTTATTGTTTATATAGATGCTTCCTTGGAGGGTTTAGGAGTAGTGTTGATGTAGGATGGTTAGGTGATTTCCTATGAGTCTCACAAACTCAAGGATCATGAGTTGTACTCTCTTACTCATGATCTAGAGTTAGCCACTATGGTTCATGCTTTGACAAGATGGAGGAACTTCCTTTTGAGGCATCATTTTGACTTGCACGGTGATCATCATAGTTTGCATTATATTTTCATGCAGCCTAATTTGAATTCCAGGTAGAGGTGATGGATGGAGTTCCGTTTTGAATATGATTTTGAGGTGAAATTCATTTAGGGAAAGGACAATGTGGTTGTGGATGCACTGAGTAGGCGGAGACACGAGCTATCGAAAGTGACTCTTGGTGTGGACTTGAGGAGTCAGATTCTTACCACACTTCCTATAGATAGCTAGTATCAGGAGGTCAAGGCTGAGGTGGAGTCAAACAAAGTGTTAGAAGGTAGATTTGAAAGATATTCCCTTGAGTCAGATGGCCTTTTTAGGCACTTGGGTCATATTTATGTACCTTCCTCAAGAGATATCTACACTTCGATCATGTCAAAGGTGAATCATGTTGGAAACACAAGGGTAGAAAATTGAGAGGGGGGGTAAATCAGTTGTCACAAAGATTATAATTATTAAACTTATTCTCAGATTTGATAAATAAACATGAAAGAATAAATGATCACCACATAAAAAACACACATAACACCAAGATTTTTACGTGGAAACCTTGTTAGGGGAAAAACCATAGTAGAGGTTAATCCACAAGATTATACTATGTTAAAAGTATTACAAATGGGGAATGCACATGCATTCAAGCACACTTCCAAGAGCTCACTACTCAAATACAAAAGGCTTACTGCCCAAAGGAAGACACACTATCTTATAGTCACATTCGGATTTCATCCATCTGAGAGATCTTGAACATAGAAGATAGGATTTGCTAATGCCTGATTACAGTTCTGGTTAAGCACATGAACACTCCCTAATTCTCACTCTTCTTCACACTTTACTTCTACCTTCAAAATATTAGAACATTATTCACACACATAACTCACACATCTCACACCTTTCCTTGCCATTCTCCTCAAAACAATTGATCATATATATTTGCAACTAGGGATAACATCAACAACATGTTGGCCCAATAAAATATGAAATGCATACAAATTGTCGACCCAAATTAATAATCAATTTATTAGTGAATCAAATAGTGTCAGTTGAAACATAGCGAGGACCCAAAACAACATGTCTCACATATGAAACACCTTAAACAATTAGCCTTGAAGATCCACAACAAGCTAAAATCACCTTGTTGACCATGAAAATGAAAAACATGAACACTCAAAAGAAAATCACCAATCACGAGCACAACAATTGATGCAAACCAACAACATAAATAGAGAATGATTTAGAAACATCCGAAAGCATCATGAATCACCATAGAAGCATTTGCAACAACTCATATTACTAGAATCACGTCATCTTCTTTCAAAAACACTAGCTATAGCAATAAAACAACTATCGAAACACAATACTCATAACTTGGTCAAATATTCATGCGAACCTCTGAAAATTTTGGTGGATAAACTATATATACTTCACAGTAAAATCTTTAATACATAAATTCTCACCATTAATATACTAAGCTAGACATGATACTAAACTTCATTGCATAACCAATAACCTGTAACTTATTTTATTACAATTTTCTCAATATCCTCGACATATACAGTCTTAAAGACATTACTGCCAATAGTGTTGACATCAATGACAACCACATATCAAAAATATCCAACAATCTTCAACAATGTCCCCCTTTGGCATTGATGACAACACATAATTTGAAAAACAACATCAATGATACTTTATTTTAACACTTTCTCCCCCTTAGGTTTTGATTCTTTTCTCCTTAACTCTTTCACAGATTTTCACATGACTCTTCTCCCCCTTTGACATCAATGACAAAGGTACACATTATATTTCTTTGCATAAGCTTTGAACCACATATATAAACATATGAATACTCGCCTGAGTAGCAGCCACTACAACATCAATCGAGATCACAAGATATGACTATGGAATGATGCAAGTCATTGCATCTTAATTCTAATTAGGAGGGGTAATCACCCCTAGCTTCCCTTTGAGATACTCAAAAGTATCCTTAGGATAGGTCTTGGTAAAGATATCTATAATTTTTTCCTTAGTAGGCACATACTCCAATCTAACTTCCCTTTCACTCACCTTCTCTCTCAAAAGGTGAAACTTGATAGATATATGCTTGGTTTTTGAATGCAACACTAGATTCTTAGAATTGATAATTGCACTTGAATTATCATAGAATATAGCAATAGGTTCATCATACACAACTCTGATATCTTTCAACATTTGCTTCATCCACAATACTTGAGTACAATTGTTAGCAGTAACAATGTATTCTACCTCTTTAGTAGATAAAGAAATGGAATTTTGCTTCTTACTTAACCATGAAATTAGCTTATTTCCCAAGAAAAATGCACCACCACCAGTACTCTTTCTGTCATTCACATCTCCTTCCCTATTAGCATCAATAAAATCACTCAAAGTAAGGTCATATTCTTTAGGATACCATAGGCCAAAATCAATTGTCCCCTTCAAGTACCTGAAAATCCTCTTCACAACTATCACAGGAGATTCCTTAGGATTAGCTTGAAATATTGCAACAATGCATATGACATTCATGATATCAAGTCTAGTTTGAGTCAAATAAAGAAATCCACCAATCATGGATCTATATCTAGTCTGATTTGTTTTAGAAGAATCATCATCTTGTGTCAACTTACATCCGGTCACCATAGGTGTACCAACTAGTTTTGAATCTTCCATAGAAAACTTCTTTAGCAGTTCTTTCACATAGCTGGACTGAGATATAAAGATCCCTTTATCTAGCTAAGAAATTTTCAATCCCAAAATGAATTTCATTTCTCCAATCATAGACATCTCAAACTCACCCTGCATCTCATCAACAAACTTCATTAACAAACTATCATCTCCTCCAAAAATGATATCATCAACAAAGAATTCAACAATCAAATCTTTATCATGATCAATCTTGAAATATAAATTACTATCAGTAGTACCTAAATATTAAATCCAAGCTTCAACAAATACTTGTCTAATATAGCATATCATGCTCTTAGGTCTTGCTTAATTCCATACAGTGCTTTCTTCAACCGACAAACCATATCTCCCTGATCAATTAATTGAAATCCATCAGATTTCTCAATATACACTTCTTCATCCAGTTCACCATTTAGAAATGTTGACTTGACATCCGTCTAATAGACCTTGAAGTGTTTGTCAAAAAAATAAGCAATAAATAGTCTCACAACTTCAATCCTAGCAATAGGAGAAAAAGTTTCTTTAAATTCAATTCCTTCCATCTGAGAATATCCTTTACACACCAATCTTGCTTTGTTTCTGGCAACGTCACCTTGCTCATTCAGTTTGCTTTGAAAGACCCATTTAGTTCCAATTAAATTTTTGTCCTTAGGTCTAGAAACAAGCATCCATATATCATTCTTCTCAATTTGAAATAGTTCTTCTTTCATTGCTTCCACCTAATGTTCATATTTGCATGCTTCATCGACACTATTAGGCTCAGTCTTTGATATCAAACAATATTCTTCTAGAATTCTTCTCCTAGTTTGAACACCTTTTTTATTATCACCTATAATCTAATCTTGTGAATTATTTAGTCTTACATACCTTGGAGTCTTAGGCTATTCTTTAACTTCAGGCTCTTGTGATCTTACTTCTGCACTTTCACTAGTTTATTCCTCTTGATTTTCCTGATTTAGAATATGATCTTTCTTTCCTTTATCTGTACTATTATTTTGATTGTCTAAATCATATCCATGGGTTTTGGATGATCTAAATATGTCTTCATCAACCTTTACATTATCAATTTCAATTACTTTCCTTAGTCTCTTATTGTAGCATCGATAGGCTTTACTTTTAGTAGAATAACCAAGAAATATTCCTTCATCACTTCTAGCATCAAAATTTCCTATATCTTCATTTCTTTCGATATAGCATTTACTCCCAAATATTTTGAGGTACTTGACAATAGACTTATGACCAAACCATAGATCATAAGGAGTCTTACCAGTATCACCTTTGACATGTACCTGATTGAGAGTATAAACAATAGTACTCATAGCTTCTCTCCAATAGATATGAGGAACATTTCCTTCCAACATCATAGTCCTAGCAGCCTCTTGAATTGTCCTATTCTTCCTTTCACAACTCCATTTTGTTGAGGGGCCTATGGGGTAGATAATTGTCTCTTTATCCCATGCTCTTCACAGAAATAATTAAACTCACCGGAAGTGAATTCACCACCTCTATCTGATCTCAAACATTTAATCTTCAGACTTGTCTTTGTCTCAACCATAGCATTGAAAATCTTGAATTTCTCTAGAGCTTCAGATTTTTCCCTTAACAAAGAAACCCACATCAATCTAGAATAATCATCAATAAGTAACATGAAATACCTCTCTCCTTTTAGACTTCTGACTCTAGAAGGACCACACAAGTGAGTATGCACAAGCTCTAACAAATCATTTGAACAATTTTGTTTGTTTCAGAATGAAACTCTATTTTTCTTCCCTATTTGACATTCCTTTCATATAGTACTAGTAGGTTTTATCAACTTAGGAAGATCTCTCATTGCCTAGGTAGAACTTATCTTGATAATATTGTCAAATTTTACATGACACAATCTTCTTTGACATTTAACCAACTTTCATCAACCTGAGCAATCAGACAACTTTTACTAGCAATACTTAGGGAAAGATATTACCTTTTGTTTTTGTACCAGATGCAATCACATTTCTAGAACTCCCCAATATTTTACAGTTTTCCTCCTTGAATTGAATATTATATCCCTTTTCAACCATCTTTCCAACACTTGAGAGATTGTGCTTCAAACCTTCCACATATAGAACATCATCAGTATTATGTTTACCATCAAAAGAAATGGATCCTCTACCACGGATTACACTAGATTTTTCATCACCAAATCTTACAACACCACCATCATACTTTCCCAGGCTCACAAATTTACTTTTATCACCTATCATGTGATGAGAGCATCCATTGTCAATCAACCATTCATCTATTTCTTCAACTCTGGAAGCTAGAGATTTCTCCACATTCATGAAACTAGTAGAATCGATAGGTACAGGATTATTTTCCTTGATAGCAATAAATACCCAATCATCCTCACTTGCATTTCCTTTATCAGATTCATCATCTGTCACACCTTCATCAATAGTAAAATAACACTTTCTTTGGAGTCTAGGCTTGTTATATCTTATCTTAGGAACTCTTTTAGGACACCTTGAGGCAAAATGACCTATCTTATTGCAAGAAAAAAATTTAAGAGACAATTTCCCTTTATGATTACCTTATCCTTTGGCTACCCTCTTGACAAGAAGTGCTTCAAGCTCATCTAGTTTTCTCTCTTCTTCTTCAATCTCTCTCATTTCCTACTCATACTTGGACATTTTTATAGAATAACTTTTTCTTTGATTATATCTCTACTTTTCTGAAGAAGTAGCTTTGAATGTAGATTCTATCTTAAGAAGAGATTCACAAAAATAACTTAACTCAAAAGTAGCAAGCTTACCAATCAACATGTCTTTGATTACATTTGTCATAGTTCTGATCTCCTCAATAGAAACAACTTTGTGTTTTTATGCAGCAAGCAAGGATCTGAGCACTTTAGCAACAATCTCCAATTCTTCCAATGTTCCACCAACACATCTGATACTACACACAAGTTCATTCACTCTTTGCATAAAAGAAGTGATGTTCTCATCTTCGCCCATTCTCAATGTTTCATATTTCCCTTTCAAGCTTTGTAGCTTAGCAATATCCACATGGTTATCATCTTCATACAAAGTTTCCAACTTTTTCAAGATCTCATAAGTAGTCTTTAGCTCCATTACATTTGTCATTTCAGAATCATTCAAAGCACTCAATAATTCTTCCTTAGCCCTGATATTGTATTCGGCTTCCTTAATCTCACCTGTAGTAGATAGGTCATTCTGTGGGATGATATATCTATTCTTTGTAATTGTCTAGTAAGGTTCACCAATGCATCTTAGATGGAACTCCATTCAAGTATTCCATAGAGAATAATTTGTTCCATCAAATCTCTGACTATCCTTCTTATATGTCGCCATCTCAAATCACCTCAAGCGATCAAGCTTCTCAAAAGGAAACTGTTTTGATACCAATTGTTGGCAACATAAGGGAAAACAACTGAGAGGGGGGTGAATCAATCATCATAGAGATTATACTTATTAAACTTATTCTTAGATCTAATAAATAAACATGAAAGGATAAAGCATCACCACATCAAAAACACACATAACACCAATATATTTGTGTGGAAACCCTGTTAGGGGGAAAAACCATGGTGGAGATTAATCTACAAAATTATACTCTGTTAAAATTATTACAAATGGGGAATGCACATGCATTCAAGCACACTACCTAGAGCTCACTACTCAAATACAAAAGGCTTATTGCCCAAAGGAAGACACATTGTCTTATAGTCACATTCGAATTACATCCATCTGAGAGATCTTGAACTGAGAAGATAGCATCTACTAATGCTTGATTACAGTTTCGTCTGAGCACATGAACACTTCCTTCTACTCACTCTTCCTCACACTTTACTTCTACCTTTGAAAAATTAGAAAAAAATTCACACATAGAACTCACACATTTCGCACCTTGCCTTTCCATTCTCCTCAAAACAATTGATCATATATATCCACAACTAGGGATAACATCAACTACATGTCAGCCCAACAAAATATGGAATGTGTACAAATTGTCGGCCCAAATTAATAAAATTTGTATTAATGCAAATAAAATAGAATCGGCCAAAACATAGCAAGGACCCAAAACAACATGTCTCAAAAATGAAACACCTTAAACAATTATCCTCAAAGATCCACAATATGCTACAATCACACTATCGACCATGAACATGAAAAACATGAACACTCAGAAGAAAATCACCAATTGTGAGCACAAAAATCAATGCAAACCAATAAAATAGATATAGAATGATCTAGAAACATCCAAAAGCATCATGAATCACCACATAATCATTTGTAACAACTCAGATTACTAGAATCACATAATCTTCTTTCAAAAACACCAACACCAACATCAAAACAACTATTGGAACATCGATACTCATAACTTGATCAAATCTTCATGTGAACCTTTGAAACTTTTGGTGGATAAACTAGATATACTTGAAAACAAACCCTTTAATCTGCAACTTCTCACCATCAATATACTGAGCTAGCCATCATATTGAACTTCACTACATCACCAACAACCTGTAACTTATTTTATTACAATTTTCTCAATATCCTTGACATATATAGTCTTAAACAAATTAATGCCAATTGTGTTGACATCAATGACAACCACATATCAACAATATCCAACAATCTCCAACACATCAGGTACCTTATTCAGCTCATCTAGGTGTCAAAAAGATGCATGCAAACCTACGACAACTATACTTTTGGGCTGGAATGAAGAGAGATATTACTGATTTTCTATTGAGATGTTTGGAGTGTCAGAGAGTGAAGGTAGAACACCAACATTCTCTAGGTCTTGTGTAGCCTCATTTGATTCTAGAGTGGAAATGGGATATTATCTCATTGGATTTATTTGTTGGTTTACCCAATTCTTCTCATCAACATGATGCCATTATGGTCACTATTTAGGATTAATACTTAGAAAATGTAATGGTTGAATTGCATGTACCTTAAAAAAATTATTTTTTCATTGAATTGAGAATTTTTTTTATTGTTACAAATTAAAGTACCGAATGCATAATACTTGAATTGGTTATATTGCATTTTATCTTGTGACCCATGTGTTCTATTATAGATTTGAGACGTGCATGAAGTAAGTGATTGGATGTGGGTTTGGGAGTACCTTTTTGGGTTTTCGTGCAAACATTTAGTCCTCTGGATAGTGAGCACTAGTAGTCTTCCAAAGGTTCCTTGTCTTGGGTTACTGAAGGGGAATTGACCACTGTTTCATTTACTCATCTTTATGGATTCATTTTGTATGTGAGATGGTTGTACCTTGCTTTATGTATACATTCTTGTGTCTCGGATTCATGCAAGTTTTCTCTACTCTATTAGTTGTATTGATCTTCTTGTTGTAGAAGGGTGAGTGGCTCCCAATGGGGGCAAACACAGAGAGAGGCATCTAGGACAACCCAAGTGGGAGATTCCTAATCAAGTGATAACATAATTAATTAGCTAGGGGGTTGGGTAGTATTTCACTTAAACTAAGACAATTGGAATGCCTCACCCATGCCTGTAGTGCTTGTTCAGACTAAGGATGGGTTGGGAAGGCCTCATCGGCAAGACCAATATCCTTATTCCATGAGAGAATAATTGGTTCCACATGTGTCATCTTATGGGGCCAGCGTCATATGTGAGATTGTGAGGACAACCATAGATGGGGGTCAGCATCTAGTGAAAGACTGTCAGAACAATGCATACTAGGACCACACGATGAAACTCTCCCCTATTACAACCTTGTATTCCCTTGAATTGTGTTTCCACTTTATATTGGTGAGTAACTCTAGAAGCAGTATCACTATTAGGTTGTGTAAAGTTGTACCTTGCTGGTTGGAAACCCTCGTAGTCCTTTTATTTCTATTGATTGTCAACATATTGTTAGTGTGATGATGGCATCCAGTGCTATCTCCTAGCATGAGGGGTGGACCTAAGGGTTCCACATGGTTGGGAGGAATGTGCCTTATAAACCATTGGGTTCCCTCTCTTGTTCGTGTTCATGATGACTTCTCTTGGATTGAAGACCTTTTCATTGTACCAACTTATATGGATCATTACTCTTGTACTTGCATTGTATCATAATTGAAGTATCATGTATTATACTTGATGTATTCTCTTCACTTGATATCATGGTGACAAGACTATTTACATTGATATGATGTAACATTATAATAAATGTTGATCTTTATTTTGTAATGGATTAAGATATGAAATTGATTTAAATAGAAGCTATGGATGACTTATTATGATTAATGATATTAATTCTAGTTGTAGAATGAGAGATATATGTTTTAATTCTAATGTGAAATGTATCCTTGAACCTTATCAGTGAACTTTGAGGGCATCATTGGAATCGAGAAGTACTTGAGATTTGATATCTTGGGTAGTGACTTCTTGGGGTTTCGTTATCTTGAGAAGTCACTACTCAAGATATCCTATCTTAAGGAACTTTTTTGAGTGACACGATGCTAGAATTTATTATGTGATGATATAGTCTAATTTATGTATGTGTAGAGATGCTTATCATTCTCATTATATTATCTTGCAAATTTAATGCTAGACTCTCTTTTGTGTTAGTGGGCAATATGATGAAGTAGTTAACTGAATGGCTTTCAAAGAACATTATAAATGGCATGTCATGGATGATTTATCTTATTAGTTAAAATGGTTTAATGCAATACGTTTTAATTTGTGTATATTGGTTTATGGGTTTTTAGTAGCATATTCATGGACCTTAGAGACCTTAATTAAATATGATCTAAAGTTCATTTTGTAACCTTGTTACTCTTTTTCCTTTAAAAAACAATAAAATTGTGTCGTTTCTATGCATGGTTGTGTGTTGTCCTCTAGGGTCCTGTGGTGGGGCGTTACACACTACCTATCACCCATATCTAAAAACTTAAGTGTTTCCATTTAATCTTATGCATTTATAGGAATTGAATTATAAATGAGTACTCTTAATATTGGCAAGTATAATCTCCTAATTGTCTCTCCACTATCTACTATCCTTTATCCTTATTCCTAGGTGGTCCATTCCATCAATTATAAAAAAATGGTTGATAGTTGGTAGTAATGTGGTAGTCACATAGCAAACCTATGGTGTGTTGACTTCCTATTATTCAAGCTGTATCTATTTTTTATGAAGGACTACTCCACCCAATACCCACACATAACACAACAATAATTTTAACACAAAAAATGTAGGAAGGAAAATAACCACTTTTGATTAAAAGAATAGAATTAAAGATTTAGAAATTACAATTCTATAGCCACTTGGGCTTGAATCACAACAAATAGAATCATCTATCTAAGGAAAATCTACATTTTAGACCCAAAATCTACACTAATTTAGCCATTTTATATAACCTCCTTTCACCCTTTTATTTAGCACCAATAACTCTAAGAAAATTGTTCCTTTTTTTTTGGAACCCAAAGATCCAACCATTTGTTTTCTCACCCAAATAGATATTTTATTTGAAAATTTTATTTTGGTACCACAACATCCTAAAGTTGAAACTTTTGGCTTGAGTGTCAGATTTGCTACTATAATATATCATTTGAAAGCTCACAAATGTATCTACAATGCCAATATTTCATCCACTTTTTGAGCTTTTAAAAGGCTTCTAAGGGTTTCAAATTTGATTTTGAAACTTTATTGGAGAAATTTCTTGCAATGAAAGCTTTAATATCTTCCAAATGGCATAGGATATTGAGATGATTCTTTCATCACTAGATTCACTTTTCAATTCCACACGTTGTTGTAAGTTTTTAGGTCTGCAAGTACTCATTTTGGTTGACTTACTAAAAATATCAAGTGACTATTTTTTACCTTTTCACAATATTGACTTACACCCCTTAAGTGCAATCATGGGGTCCAAAACAACTAAGAAAATAAGTAAAATAAATATTTTTGTTTGATGATGCAAGATTGTCCCTACACCATTGGTGCTAGAGTAATAAAGTCATCACCTAATTAATTAATTAATCATTAATTAATTAGGTCACTTTATGCTTTATTACACTTAAGCTAAACTTAGGAGTTCTTTTATTTTATTATTAGCTTGTATTAATTAGTTGTTTTTGCATGATTAAAGCTTCCAATATTAGATCATGTTGTCTCATTCACTCTTATGAGGACACTTGTCATGATCTAATCTAATCTTGATCTAGGGTTAGATTTCATCCTTTTCGTAAGGATTCATTTATTGTAATTGAAAATCATTCTCTACGGCAGCATATTCAATGTAACAGTTGTCACATAATATAAATTGATGTTTTCATTAGATCTGAGTGTTATAGCAACAATATCTTGCTTGTTTCTTCATAGTGTGATAGGTTTATCATTGCAGGTGATTCTTGGAGCTATGGGAGTACATACATTTACTCTATCATGGTATTAGAGCACCAAATTTGTAGCTGCCTTGTCTGCTTTTTTTGAATAAATCAGCTTGTGCATTAATATATGTGATCCATGGTTAAATTTTGAGAATTCTAGTGAATCCACAGTTGTTGAAATAGTTAATTTTTCCTTCATTTGTCAAATCTGTGAGGGTTTGAAGTTTATGAGGGTTTCCAAATCTAGAGCATACCTACAATTTTGGAGTGTTTTGAGCCCAAACGGACCTCACCATTGCATTCAAAGCACCCAAAAACCCCAAAATTGATTGTCAAATCATCAAAATCGGTCACAGTGACTCCAAGAGGCAATTTTTTTCATTTATGGGTTGTACGACCTGGTACGGCATGCAATCTAAGATTTTTTTTTTTAAAAACAGTGTTAAATGAGTTTCATCATCAAACCGCTAGCGGTAAAACACTAGCAATTAATGCTAGTGGTTAATGCTAGCAGTTAGTCTAACCACCAGGCTTTTCCCCAAAACTCTTTTGGAGCAGTTTTGGTATTTTGGCCTTAAATTTTGCATATGAACTTGTTTTTTAGAAAACAAAATATCACCGGAAAGTTGGTTCCAAGCTCGATCTAGTGGTGCATTTTTTTTTTTTCTGTATTTTTTGTTATGCTCCATTTTTTCAGTCAAAGTTAGATCATCATTTTCTCACTTTCGGGGGCATATATTTTGCATATGGACTCTATTTTTCAAAAACCAATAGGCGTTGGAAATATCTTCTAGTGCTCTTTCTAGATTTGTATATTTTTTCATTAGAAAATTTACTAGGTACATTTTGTTTATATTTTTTTTTTTTCAGATTTTGCTTAATTACTTTGACGTCTTGACACTTGGGAACTTTTTGTTTGATTCATATGAACTACATGCAATAAGGTTAGTTTTATCAAATTGTTTAATTTGAAGAGTTATCATGGGTTTTTCTACTCACCCTTCAGTTGTAATCTTAGAATGGGGTAATTATGTTGGAAACAGGTGCCTCAACTTTTGGCTTGGAACCTCTGTTGAAGACTTGGCAAATTTCCTTCTTTTCTAGCCTTTACTGGTCTACTCCTGGGAGAATCTCTTGGAGGAACGGTTGCATGGTTTACCACCTTATTGTGAGCCTCTTTATTTCGGTCCACAATTGAGCAATGTTACCACCATACCGTGAAGTCACTCTCCTTCCCTCGCAGTGATGCAATGGAATGAACGATCGACTGACACTTACCTCCCTACTGTGGGGGTCACTCGGAGAAGCATTGATGGTGTAGTAGACCATGGTAGTCAGCGAGAATGTATACCGCTATGGAACGGTAAGCCATGGCGGTTGGTGGAGAAGGTTACCTCCCTATCGCAGAGGGTTGCACAAGGCTTGGCAGTGGCACAATGAAGGTGGTAGACTGGTCGTTGAGTTCCTACTGCCATACTATGGTGGTCTCATCGCTCAGTCACAATGGTACGGTGTGTATACCACCAAAACGCAAAGGTCTTGACGGAGCTGGGCGGTAATGCGGTACATCGCACTACCGTGAGGATTGATCGACTAGCTTGTAGTGGCGTGGTCAGAGAAGCTCGGTGCTCGGATGGCAGGTCTGACCTCACGGCCAAAGTGATGGATGAGTAACGTTACAACACATGGCACAATAAGACTCGTTGATTTTACATCACTGTTGTAAATCAACATTTGATTGGTCGATTGCTCAAAGTGGTGAAAGTATTAACTACTAGTCTTGATTCGGTGGGTCACAAGATCTGATTATAGGAAGCAGAATTAATGCTGGGGTGACCCGATGCATGATTGCAAGTTCAATTGGACAGGAATTGATCAGATTTTTCTATCAGTGAGACGGTGTATAATTAAGACACATGATTGGTTGGTTGGAGAGGATGAGAGTTTGAACAAACAAAAGAGGAGGCATAGAGGCTGTGCATTTTCATTGTATGTTGTAAGAGCATTGCAACAATGAGTACATTTGAACGGAAGTCTACTGCTATGAGCTAACTATCAGAGAGGGAGGTCTATAAAATCTGTATGTAATATATTTACTATGATACAAAGTGACTTCTCTTAGTGTGGTGGGTTTTTCTCTTGAAAGGGTTTTTCTATGTATATCTGGTGTTATCTCTATGTATGTTTTATTTCTACCTTTCTTGTTATATTGTGTTTGTGCATCTTAAATGTAAGAAAGCTTTAAATGATGGTTTTTTGCACTTCTCCTCTGAGGTTTTAGCATTA
The DNA here is from genome assembly GCA_007115665.2 of Sequoiadendron giganteum. NCBI lineage: Eukaryota > Viridiplantae > Streptophyta > Pinopsida > Cupressales > Cupressaceae > Sequoiadendron > Sequoiadendron giganteum. Next base: position 748,643,374 of record CM021102.1, on the reverse strand, counting down.
GGAAAGCATATTTCGCACCTCTTCTTTTCCTTTCAAGTGGTATTAGAGCTTGGTCAGTTGTGTTATCCTTGTTAGTAGGGCTGGTTTTTTGTGCTAATCCTATTTTAGTGGGAGTCTTGTAAAGTGAAGCATTTTCTATTTGAGATGGTGAGTACTTCAGGGAGGGTAGAAATTGAAAAATTCATTGGTGGAAATTTTGAGTTGTGGAAACTCAAAATGGAAGACTTTTTGGTGGATAGAGACCTCTGGATTGTTGTGTCTGGAAGTATGCCACAAAATATGAAACAAGAAGATTGGGATCTTGCAAATAGACAAGCTAGAGGCTTGATAAGACTTAGTCTGGATGATTTTGTACTCCTGAATGTTCATAAGGAGAAGTCTACAACTTCGTTATGGAAGAAGCTTGGTGACATTTATCAGGGAAAGTCTCTAGTGAATAATCTATTCCTAAGGAATAAGTTGTACTCCTTGAAAATGGAAGAAGGAGCATTTGTTGTAGACCATCTGAACTCATTTAATATGAGTGTTGCTCAGTTGGCATCTATGGGCATGAAGATAGAGGATGAGGATCATTGCATGCTTCTATTATGCTCCTTACCTGACACTTGGGACCATCTTGTAATGGCTATTGGAAGTACAGAAATTAATTTCAAAATGGAAGACGTGGTTGCCTCGCTATTGTTAGAAGAAATGTAGAGGAAGTCTTCAGAGATGGCCAAAGAGGCCCTTGCTATTTAGGGTAGATCAAAGGAGAAAAGCAAGAATAAGTACAAGAAGTCTGAATCCAAATCTGAAGAGAGATCAAAGTCTCCTAGTAAAAATTCTAAGGTGAAATTCTAGAACTATGGGTAGCTTGGTCATATCTAAAAGGATTGTAAGGAGAAGAAGAATAATAATAATAACTCTTCGGACAATGACTCTTCTCAGAGTGATGCAGATGCCTTCATTGCAGCCTTGGTGACTCAGGCATCACATGATGTCTGGCTGGTTGACTTAGGTGCAACTTTCCACATGACATCTCACTCATAGTGGTTCACTAAGTATGAAAAGTTTGATGGTGGAAAGGTGTACCTGGTGAGTGATTCAACACTAAAGATTTCTGGCCATGGAAGAGTCAAAATGCAATTCCTTGAATGAAGAATCAAAGGGATTGGTGATGTACTATACATACCAGGCTTGGCTCGTAACTTACTTTCTATCAGCAAGCTAGATGATGCTGGTGTGGAAGTTTCTTTCTTGAGTAAAGGTTGTAATATGGCTAGAGGTGCAATGGTGCTAGCTAAAGGTGTACGTAGAACTCTATACGATCTCTATAAAGTCAGACAAAGTTGTTCGTGAAGAGAATAAGAATGACACTCCTTTGGATGTAAATTCCTTGGAGGTGAAACTCCCAACACATAATACCATGTTGTAGCATCATAGACTTGGTCACATAGGTGAGAAAGGTTTAAAAAACTTAAAAAATAAAAATCTTGTTGAAGGGCTTCTTGATTGTAATCTTGAGTTCGATTTCTATGAACACTACATTTATGGAAAGCAACATTCTGTTTCATTTTATTTGAGTCCTCATAAATATCCTAGTGTACTAGATTATGTTCACTCTGATGTATTTGGTCCAGTGAATGTTCCTTCATTATCGAAGTCTAGATATTATGTTTCTTTAATTGATGATTATTCGAGAAGGGTATTTCTATACTTTCTTAAAAGTCAATTAGAAGTGTTCAGTCATTTTAAAGAGTTTAAAAACTTGTTAGAGAATCAGACTAGAAGGAAAATGAAATGTTTGAGGATGGATAATGGTGGTGAGTTTCGCTCTACATATTTTGAAAGGTACTACAAATACCATTGGATTAAAAGGCATAAAACTACACCTTATACTCCATAGTAGAATGGAGTTGTTTAAAGGTTGAACAAGATGCTAATGGAAAGGGTGAGGAGTATGTTGAGTAGTACTAGTTTGGAGCAGAAGTTTTGGGTTGAGGCTGTGGCTATAGCATGTTACTTGGTAAATAGTTCACCTTGCTCTGCTCTTGTTTATAAGAAACCTTTGGAAGTGTGGTCTAGTAAGAAGTCCTCTCTGAGAAATTCATGTCTTTGGTTGTGAGGCATATCCATATGTGCCAAATGAGAAAAGATCTAAGTTGGAGAAAAAGGTTGTTAAATGTATCTTCATTGGTTATGGCAATGGTGTGAAGGGATAAAAGCTTTGGAATCCTGATATTGACAAGGTTTTGTATAGTATAAGTGTAAAATTTCGTGAGCTGAATCCTTTCGTAGTTGATCCATAGTTAGAGATAGATAAAAGAGAAAAGAAGAATGATGTAGTTGAGATTCCTTAAACTCCAGAAAAAAAAGGAACTACATGGTGTACCTAAAACTGAAGAGAGTTCCAGTAGCTCTAAGAGTTTTGAAGAAGAAGAACCACAACCTTAGCCAATAAGAAGATCTACATGTGAAAGAAATCAACCTGATAGGTATGGTTTCTCTATATTGGATTTGAACTGTGCCTATACTTTGATTACTAGCACTGATGAGCCTAGGACAGTGAAAGAAGAAACTAATATGTCTAATTCAAATTCCTGGTTGGAAGCCATGAATGAAGAAATGGAATCATTGAAGAAGAATGAAACCTGGGATTTGGTACCTTTGCTTGAAGGGCGAAATTCTATTAGCTGTAAATGGGTATTTAAGAAGAAGATTGGTCTAGATGGCAGTGCTGAAAGGTATAAAGTGAGGTTGGTTGCAAAAGGGTATTCCCAGGTAGAGGGAATTGATTATGGAGAAATTTTTTCCCCTATAGCTAAGCTAACATCTAGCAGATTTCTATTGTCACTTGCAGCTGTGTATGTCTTAGAGATCAAGCAGATGGATGTGAAAACAATGTTTCTCCATGGAGAGATGGAAGAATAAATTTATATGTCCCAGCTTGAGCACTTCATTGAAAAAGGTAAAGAAAGTTTGGTCTACAAGTTAAAGAAATCTATGTATGGTTTGAAACAATCGCCTAGAATTTGGTACTAGAAGTTTGACACTTTTGTGTTGTCTATGGGATTTGTAAGATCAAAATCTGATCATTGTGTGTATTATAAATCTAAAAATGATTGTGTCCTTATTATTACCCTGTATGTGGATGATATGTTATTCATAGGAAATAGTAAGACTATGATTTATGATCTTAAGTCTCAGTTGTCTGCAAAGTTTGAAATGAAAGATCTAGGTGCAACAAGGTATATTTTGGGGATGGAAATAACCAAGGACAAAATGAATAGAAATATTTGGGTTAGCCAGATTATGTTAACACTGTTCTTGAGAGATTCAATATGTATGATCGCAAGCAGCTAGTTTTTCCAGTTTTGCAAGGAATGGAGCGATCTGTCGAAGATTGTCCAAAATCTACTACTAAGATGGAGGACATGACCAGGGTGCCCTATGCAAGTGTTGTTGGTAGTTTAATGTATGCAATGGTTTGTACAAGGTCAGACATTGCCTAGGTAGTGGGAGTACTTAGCCGATTTATGGAAAATCCGAGAAGGACACATTGGATGTTGTGAAAAGAGTGTTTATATATTCAAAGGGAACTTCAGAATATGCTCTATGTTACCATGGAATTTTGGTTGGATCACAGAGGACTCTCAGTATTCGTGGATATGTAGATTCTAATTGGACAGGGGATATTGACAATAGAAGGTCCACTAGTGGATATAATTTCATGTTAAATGGTGGTGCAATCAGTTGGATGAGAAAGCGACAGGTTGTAATCACTTTTTCCACTATGAAGGTAGAATACATGACAGCAACACACGCCTACAAAGAATTTGTTTGGTTAAGTCATTTGTGTTCTAATATTGGTTTTGATGTAGGGTAGATTACTATTTTCTATGAAAGTCACAGTGCCATTTGTCTAGCAAAAAATCCAACTTTCTTTGCCAGGATGAAGCATATCAATGTGTAGTATCACTTTGTGAGGGATATGGTGGAGGATGGAAAGGTCTCTTTAGAAGATGGATAATTTGAAGAATGTTGTTGATGCATTGACAAAGCTAGTGAGCACAAACAAGTTCAAATGGTGTGCAAGCTTGATAGGCCTTGTGGCCTATGACTGTTAGTAAATTTGAAGTCTAGAGGAAGTTAGCAAGTCTTCGTCAAGTGGGAGCTTGTTGGAAACAGGTGCATCAACTTTTGGCTTGGAACCTCTGTTTAAGACTTTGTGGATTTCCTTATTTTTTGGCCTTTAACGCTCTACCATTAGGAACATCTCTTGGAGGCGCGGTTGCATGATTTACCACCTTACCGCGAGCCTCTTTGTTTCATTCTGTGATTGAGTGGTGTTACCGCCATACCGCAAAGTCACTCTCCTTCCCTGGCGGTGATGTGGTGGACTGAGCGATTGGCCGAGACACTTACCTCCCTACTACTGGGGTCACTCAGAGAAGATGTCACAGCATGGTAGACCATGATAGTCAGCAAGAATGTTTACCACCATACCGTGTTGGCCTTTTGGCCATGGCACAGTGGTGCAGTAAGTCATGAAGGTCAGTGAAGAAGGTTACCTCCCTACCATGGATGGTTGCACAAGGCTTGGCAGTGGCGTAGTGAAGGTGGCAGACTAGTGGTTGAGTTCCTACCACCATACTATGGTGGTATCATCACTTGGTCACGATGGTGCAGTGTGTATACCCCTAGACTGTGAAGGCCTTGATGAAGCTGGGTGATAGTGTGGTATATTGTACTACCATGAGGATCGATCGACTAGCTTGTGGTGGCACAGTAAGATAAGCTCGGTGCTTGAGTGGCAGGTCTGACCTCACAGTCAAAGTGATGTATGAGTAACATTACAACACGTGGCATGATAAGACTCATTGATTTCACATCATTGTTGTAAATCAACATTTGATTGGTCGATTGCTTAAAGCGGTGAAAGAATTAATTGCTAGACCCATTTTGACAGGTGACAGGATCCGAATATAGGAAGCAAAATTAATGCTAGGGTGACCCGATGCATGATTACAGGATGACTTGGATAGGAAGTGATCAGATTTTTCTATAAGTGAGAAGGTGTATAATTAAGACATCCAATTGGTTGGTTAGATAGGATGAGAGTTTGAACAAATAGAAGAGGTGGCATAGAGGTTGTGTGTTTTCATTGTATGTTGTAAGAGCATTGCAATAGTGAGTGCGTTCGAATGGAAGTCTACTGCTATGAGCTAACTATTATAGAGGGAGGTTTGTGAACTTTGTATGTAATCTGTTTACTATAATACAAAGTGACTTCTCTTGGTGTGGTGGGTTTTTCTCCCGAAAGGGTTTTCCCACGTAAATCTAGTGTTATCTCTGTGTATGTTTTATTTCTGACTTTCCTATTATACTATATATGTTTCTCCCTTTCTCATCTTTTACAAGAGATTAGCTTTTTGTACAATGGTACATCATTAGCTGTTTGGGCGGGACCCATTCATGCATCCATTCATGTATTTCTTTATCTTACTTTAGGTTCTCCATGGCTCATCTTAAGGGGAGGTATTAGAGTAAAAAATTTATCACCTAATTAATCAATTAATCATTAATTAATTAGGTCACTTTATGCTTT